>JAJGRW010000380.1:151132-295878 GCA_025461045.1 Carex parvula | reverse complement strand
GATGTCAATGACATCTTTTCACTCTTTTATCCAATCCGTACAGTATTCGATAAGACATGTATGTAGATTTTTCTTTCGTTAGCTTAACGAGTACGGGTAATTGTTTTTCGTTACATAACAGGTAAGAATACGGTAAGACTATTCCTTATATGTTATCCTATACAGTAATAATTAAAAATAAAATTATAAAAATATATATTTATATAGAGATAATGAATTATATAATATAGTTTTATTCATTGTTGATATATATTTATTCAATGGCATTTTTATCCTACACATGACCCATGCCGTATTCAATAGATGGGGGTAAGTTTTTTGTTTAGCTTATCGGAGAAGGTTAAAGGTAAAAGTTTCGTTAACTTAACGTGAGGATATGAAAATGCTTCCGCCGACCTGTTTCGTACCGATTGACACCCCTACGAGAGTGAGACAAAATATCCTAGAATATAATTAGCATATTCCTTTTATATTATTCATTAGCTATCTATATCTCCAATAAAATCTTGTAAAAAATATTGGATATAGAAAGGCGCACGGAGAAAAGTTTACGAAGCTCCAAAGACATAGATCATTTTGTCGAACTCTGTTAACATATCGTGTGTCACTTTCCTCTTCTCTACTATTTTATTTTACTTGCGATTGAATTTTCAATTTTTAAATAATAACGAAAAATGCTTAAAAGTTTAAAAGCCCCATATTTATCTCTTTTTAGATGCCGTTAGAGACAATACATGGTACATTATTTTAGAAATAAAGGAAAATTCTGATTTATTACAAATAAAAAAGCTATGGTAATTGGATATTTTTTTTTTCCTCCTTACCTAACTTGATGTTTGATCAAGTGAGTGGAAATTACCGACATTTTTATTAATATCCAAAGTTAATTACAAATTAATAAATATACTCAGAACAGCTGGGTATTTCGAAAAATACCCATACCGGCCAGAATCTGGCCGATTTCCTCCTCTCCCAGAAACCGGTTAGAATCTGGCCGATTTCTTCCCTTTTTTTTAGAGACAATATGAAGAGCAAAATAATAAAATCTAACACTGAAAATTCAAATGTTTTGTTTAAATTATTTGTTAGATTACTTCTTTTGATGTATAATTAGTATATTTATATTATATTACGCTAAATTACTTGAAATTATGTTGAATTACATATATTACATTAAATTATGTTGAATTACGCTAAATTACACTAATTGCGCTAATTATAATGAAATACGGTAAATTACGCAAAATTAGGCTGATTTTGTGCTTTCATAAATCATAAGTAAAATTTTTCCAAAAATAGTAAAAATTGGTATTCTACAAGTTCATTATATAACTAATTTACTGAGCTACTTGGATTGGATAATAGAAATAAAAATCTTAATAGGAAACTTCAACTCAAGTTTTGAGACTCTTCCCTTTATTTTTTGGCAAATCTGAATTTTGAAATCCAACATTACTGCCACTGACGCATGCTCGCAAGCTTTTCAAAAAGTGGTCATTTGCTAAAATCGGACACTCGAGCGTCGTTTTATGGCAGTCTGAAGTTTCGTCGTCGTTTTTCGCTTTCTCAGTAAAGATATCATCCATATTCATATGTAATTTACCGTAATTTACCATATTCATGTAATATAGTGTAATTCAACATAATTTCAAGTAATTTAGTATATTTTAGTATAAATATGCTAATTATACGTCAAAAGAAGTAATCTAACAAAAAATTCGAATTTTCACTGTTAGATTTTAGGGTAATTATATCTTCCTCCATCTATCCATCTCCCATTTCACCCCCAACTAACTAACTACCTTTTCTAACTATAATTCAAAATTCTAACTACCTAATGGCCCTACAAATAATTACCTAATTTTCTCCATTTATTTCTTTCCTCTTTCTCCCTCCCTCTCCCACCTCTCCCACCTCTCCCTCTCCACCTCCGCCTCCACCTCCGCCCGCCTCTCCCACCTCTCCCTCTGCGCCTCCGCCCGCCTCTCCCACCTCTCCCTCTCGCCTCCCTCTCCCACCTCCACCTCCGTCTCTCACCTCCGTCTCCCACCTCCCACCTCCGCCTCCGCCTCCGCCGGAGTAAATCCATCACTGTCGACCGCCGGGTCAGATCCGCCTCCGCCAGGTCAGATCCGAGTTATTTGCAAAGAACAAAGCTTCATTAATGAATTAGAACAGTGCGTACTAAGCTAAGTATATGGATGAACTTAATGTTTTAGAGATGAATACTTCAACGTTTATGGATGAATACTTAATATCTTAGGCATAAATACTTTAACTTATATGTATGAATACTTGATATCTTATGGATGAATACTTTTATTTGTTTGGTATGCACATATGTTTGTAATACTCTTGGTACATTAACTATTTACACTTACACGATGAGGATGAATACTTGCTTAATGCGGATGAATACTTGCATGACGAGGTGTGAATAATTGTGCAACGGACAACTCGAAAGTATGTCATCATGGATCTCATTTGAAAGAGAAAATTGTGTAGAAGACATTCGTGGTTTTAGATTTGCAAAATTCCTCACAGATCGTCAGAAATATTGGTTAGATTGAACGAGAAAAAAAATCCATCTCTAAAAACGTATAAACTCTTGGTACATTAACTATTTACACTTACACGATGAGGATGAATACTTGCTTAATGCGGGATGAATACTTGCATGATGAGGTGTGAATACTTGTGCAACGGACAACTCGAAAGTATGTCATCATGGATCTCATTTGAAAGAGAAAATTATTTAGAAGACATTCGTGGTTTTAGATTTGCAAAATTCCTCACAGATCGTCAGAAATATTGGTTAGATTGAACGGAGAAAAAAAAACCATCTCTAAAAACGTGTAAAAGATGAGTGATTGATGTGTCCAAATATGCTTCTATTGCAAAGATGAATACATTTATATAGATGGATGAATGCTAGTTGTGTTACAGATGAATACTTTTTTTTGCAAATTTCTAAAATGAGCTGAAGGTAGTTAGAAGTCCCCCACTTAATTAATGCGCTGACGGTTATGCGGTCCCCCACTTAATTAATGCTCTGACAGTTGTACGGTCCCCCACACATGTTGTTTGTCCCCTACTTCTTGTTGTAATATATCCAAATATGTTTCTATTGCAAATGTGAATACCTTCATATAGATGGATGAATACTAGTTGTGCTACATATGAATACTTCTGCAAATTCCTAAAATACACTGACAGTTATAAATTCTAACTAACTAACTACCTTAATTAATGCAACTGACGGGGATGAAACGGGGATTGTTCACGAGGGAGAGCTAGGCGGACCCTAGATTTTATTATATTGCTTTTTATAGTGTCTCTAAAAAAAAAAAAAAGAGATCGGTCAGATTCTGGCCGGTATGGATATTTTTCGAAATACCCATCGGTTCTGGATATATTATTAATTTGTAATTAATTAACTTGGATATTAATAAAAAGGTCGGCACAATTATATATGGAAAAAAAGAATTAGATATCGGATAGCAAAACACAATGAATAATCCAAAATGAACACAAGTAGGACGATACTGATGTTTGCCAGCAGTTGTAAAATTACTAATAATAAATCATATAATTAGTACGTTCACCTAAATATATAATAAGTACATATAATATAATCCCCATTTCTCTTTCACGCTTTCATCAGCCCACTCATTAAGTTGAAGGACATGAGTCGGTTGAATCATTGATGAGTGTGTTTTTTGACCGCACTAATTAACTACGTACGCTCGATCATATACATCCTGAGATCCATTAATTAATTAAACGCATACACTCTTAGTCATATGTATATATACGAAGAGGTTTTAAATGTCTTCATTCTTTTTTGTATCTTTATCATGTTTCTATTTTTAAAAACTTTAATAATTTAAAGTTTAATACTTAAATGTCAAAATAAAACCGTTAGATGCGATTTATGTTATTTTCTCTATGTGCTCATAAAAAATTATTACATTTCAATTTTGTTTTTATGTAAATCAATAAGTTGAAAAATCAATGTCTAGATTATCCACAGTATACATTTTTATAAGCTCAAGATGACAACCAAAACAAAGTTATAATGTCATAATTTTTTACACGTGCATAGATAAAATGATGTAGTTGATATCCAACTGTTTTATTTTAAATTTTGAGTTATTAAAGTGTTAAAAAATGGAGACACAAAAATTGAAAGCATTTGAACCCACCTCACTGTGGTGTGTGTGTATATATATATAAACCCAACAACAGGAGCCCTGGCCACCACGGCAACATATATCCCAAAGTGCACTCAATTCCATTGTCCCCTTTAATTCTCCGTCACAAATAAAAAGTGAGAAAACGGTAAAAAATGCGCGCCCACACACAACAATACACAAGTAACCTACCTCTACCTGATCAAACTACAGCTATAGCTAGCCCATATTACCAATACACATTTACACACTAAACCAGTTAAGTTAACAACTAGAGGACTAGAGACAGCAATAGCAATAGCAATACCATGGTGAGGAAGAAGAGAAGCACCTCCAATTCCATCTTCTCCCTCAGCTGCGGCTGCGGCGGCTCAAAATCTGTCTCCGTTTCCGATTCCTCTGACATCAAATCCCCCATCGTACTTACAACCACTATCACCTCCGCCAAAAACCTCTCCTCCACCAACACCTTAACTCCTACTATCACCTCTGCCTCTACCTCCTCTCCATGGGACGACGACGATATTGATGCCGACAAGTTTGACAGTTCTTCAAGCACGCCAAGTTTCTCCGGCCTTCTGCGCCAGCTGAACGAGCTGGAGAACACCGTCATGTCCTGGCCGCACAACCAATGTAGAAAAGAAAAAGAAAAAGAAAAAGAAAAAGAAAAAGAAAAGGAAACAAAGAAAGCCATGAAGGGGCACATGCACAAGCGGAGCATGAGCGAGGGTGGAATGCGGGTGTTAGAAGAGAGCGTGGTGGTGGTGAAGGTGTCTGACGACCCGCTCAGCGACTTCAGGCGGTCAATGCTGCAAATGATAGTGGAGAAGGAAATTGTAGACAAAGAGGAGCTTTGCGAGCTGCTCAGACAGTTTCTGGCGCTCAATTCGCCTGAAAATCATCATGTCATCCTACAGGCGTTTGCCGAGATTTGGGAGGAGATTTTTGCAGAGCACGACACATTGCCAGAATTTTCTGTTCATCATCATCCTCGCAGCCACCGGTATCCTTCTCCTCTGCGCTTCTAAGAGAACTTAATTCGGTGAATCAATTAATGTGGAATAAATAAATAAATAATAAGTATTACTGTTCAACTATATATTTGTTGTTTTTATTTATTAGTTTTTCTAATTATGAATCGTATACATGTGAATCTTAAATTTGTTTGGTAAGATCTTTTAATTTTCCTCCATGGAATTCGTCGAATTCGTGAAGTTGAGTAATAATTTTTTTTGCATGGTTAGTAAATTTTATGCTTATATATATGTCGAGTAGAACTAGGGTGTTCTTAAGTTCATCAAGCTCCTTGGTGAACTCAAGTCTAAAATCCATCAAATTGACTTCAAACGACGAATCCGAACCGTTAAAATCCGCCTACTTTACGAGTGATGCGTATCCATGTAAAAATTTTATATTTTTGAATTAATTTAGTATAAAGTCAAGTGGTCAAAATTAGAAGGTTAATAAATTAATTTTAATGCATTCATTTTTTGACGTTTTTTGACCACTTGACTCTATGCAAAATTAATTTTAAAATTTAAAATTTTTACATGTAGATGCATCACTTGTAAGATAGACGGGTTCCAACGGTTCAGATTCGTCGTTTGAAACCGATCCAATGAGTTTTAGACTTGAGTTCACCAAGGAACTTGGTGAACTTAAGAGCACCCTATAGTTCTACTCTATATGCGTCACATACAAGAAGCAATTATAGCTAGATTACCGTTAAGGAGAAGCAAATTAAAAGGAAAAAAGAAAAAGAAAGAAAGATGGCGTTGAAGGAGGTGGTTGAAAAAGTTGGAGGCTCGTGATGATAAGAAAGAGAGTGTTAGCTGATAAAATTAAGCGGTGTAGACAGAAATGGCAAAATCATGGATGTATGCATGCATATGTCACCCGTGAGACACGGGAAGCTATAGGAAGCGCATAACAAACAGATCGCTCGAACAGCGGCCGTTCGTTTATTATACCAACTAATCTGTACGCTTTCTTAAGACGAACAATCAATTAATTAGTTAGCTATATATATAGCCATTAAATTCAAATATGTAGAAGCGGTTAGGTGCTTAATTGCATGCTAGGTCACATATATAATAATTGTAGTCTTAGTTGGGGATCACGACAAGAGAGAGAGACCGTGTCATTGAGTTTGAGGGGCCGCATTGTCTAATAATTGCACGCTTTGTGTCCCTCCCAGCTCCAGTGTACGGTTTATGAGCTGTAAGCTCCTCCTGTGAAGTGCAGTGCCGCTTGAGATTTTGTCTGGTAGCTTTGTTGGGACTCATGAGCTAGCTTTAGCCTTTAGCAAAGAGGAAGAACCGAAGAAGGTATTATTATTGTAAGTGAGGAAATATCTAATCTGGAGGTGTCAACTTGACATGAACATGAACAGAGGGCGATGTTTTAACGGAAAGAGCTTACAAATTGGGAAATGTACAATTCCTAGCTGCCATTTTGTCATTTTCGGAAGCTGCTCAATTCTAGCCCACTGGACTTAGGACCACCACACACACATTTATATTCCGTCAAATAACCATCGGCCCGTTTATTACTGTACCATACAATTTTGGGCCTTTGGAGAGTGCCCGGTTTATAAACCCTGACTCAACACAATTGAAACGGACGTCTCAGATTTACTCTCAGCCGGTGCTTGTTCGGAATGGCGCAGAGGGCAGTGTTATTTGTGCTTTGAGATCTCAAGTTAAAAAGAACAATTTGGACTGTCCGATTCAATTGATTCAATTGTACTCAGTCCGGTAACCTGAGGGGATGTGCGTCCCACTCCCACTCACACTCAACAGAGAACAGCCTTTTTCTGGAATAGATAGATAGCGTTTCCCTCCCGCTCTATCTATTGACACTAACTGCTGCTATCCCTCGAACTCGAACCATGAGCATGGGAAGCACCGTCACAACACTCCACCCATCTTCTCTAGCTCAGTCTCACCACTCTATCGGTCTATCGGCCTCGAGGAGTATTCTTGCTATCCCTCGCTCTCGCCTTTCTTCACTCAGCCTTGCTCTAGTCAGATCCGCACCCGACACCCCACCGGCAGCGGCGACCGAGACACAGGAGGAGCCGTTTTCGATTCTCAGTGCTTTGAGTAGCAAGTACAACGACAGCATAATGGTCATTGATACTCCCAGCGCCAGATTTCTCCTACTTGACTCCAGCCGTAAGCCTTTCTCCTTTCTCCTTTCTCCTTTCTCCTGTCTGAATAGAATATAATAGAAGAGAGCTCAGGAGTCAGGATGATGTAGCTAGATTATAATACGGTCAAATGCATTTCTGTTCTCTCAGGCATTTCAACGAACACCAAGCGTACGTGTAATAATCAATCATATTTATCCAACTTAATTCCTAACCTGGTATGGTATATTGGATCGGTATACCACACTACTTTTCAATCAACAGGCAATGTTCACAGCATGATTAAGAAGGATCAAGTATGGACCGGGTCCTATTGGGTAACCTTAATTCTCCTCATTCTTTATACTATACATATAATTGGACTACATTTTACTTTGATTCACAATCAATCTAAAAGTACTTTATTTTTCTTGCATCATTGATAGGATGAGTTTGCATCCCTTCCTGCTATTATTCCACATGGCCCCATTGCTATGTTAGGCTTGGTAACAAACACTTCTAATCTGTATGATATTTGCTAAATTAAATCAATATTTTGGGAAGTTTTACATAGTTTCAACTAATTTCTGACAGGGAGCTGGGACTGCTGCTCACTCAATACTTGAATATTATCCTTCATTTCACATCATTGGCTGGGAGCTTGATGAGTTGGCAAGTCAATACTCACAATTATACTATTAATTAATTTCATGGAACTATGCTTGCTATACGATTTCTTATCCTGCTTCTGCTAATGTTCATGCTTGTAGTTGATTAATGCGGCGAGAAAATATTTTAATTTATCAAAATTGGAGGAAAAAAATGAGCATGGTGGTTATCTATCTGTTTGCATTGGAGATGCACTCTCTCCTGATGCTACAGTTGAAGGAGGCTTTGCTGGTAAACTTTATAAGAATTGTTTTGTTTATAGTAAATGGTTTATATTTAAATTCATTTGTTATTTTATTTTACTTTTGTAGACCAATACACTTCCTTCAAAAACTGTTCACTTTGCTCGTAGGAATTATTGTGGATTTGTTTGCTGATGGGAAGATCTTACCAGAATTGCTTGAGGTAATGACTGACATCTTTAACATGATAATTAATTTACGGTGAAATTATGTTAATATATATTAAACTTGTTTTTGTTTAAACAGGAGGAAACATGGGTTGGACTAGCAAAGAAGCTAATGCCAAATGGTAGAATTATGGTGAACTGCAGTGGAAGAGATGATTATCAATATTACAGGGATAACAATGTAGCACCTCCAAAGTCTAAACACTCTTGGATGGAAAACTCTGCTATAAAGGCACTTTCACGTGCTCTTCCAGCTGGACAGGTAGATTACATAGAATAATTAACAACGTAATTTATCTAATCAGATTTTTAATCTAATTAAGATTGCTCATATAATTAATGTGTAGGTATGTTGGAAGCTAGTGGAAGAAGCAGAGTGTGAGAATTATTTTGCACTAACAGGCCCGCTTCCTGACCTGGATGCTTGGTCGACATTAGTTCCAGAAAAATTGAGAACGAAAGTAAAGCTATGGCAACATGTATGAATAGTCTTTATGCTTGTTAAGTTCATCTTATTTGTTGATTCTCATACCGACTTCTAACATATTTCGTCTATCTTGGTACATATCTCTTTACATGGAGAAAAATTACGCATTACGGTTTTGGTTCATACATACATGGTGGTATTTGGGGCCAATTTTTGGTTTGTAAATCTCAAATTACTGATGTCAGATATTGTAGCTTCTGAAACAGCTGGAATTCTGTCATACTAAATTTTGTTATCTACTACCAGGATGGCGTTGAAACAAGCAATAAATAGATTGTCTTCAAATGTAAGGAACTTGTAAAACATGCTTAAATTCAGGGCATTTTAATTTATTTTTTTTCCATTTTTGTTTCCTTCTGGTGTCTAAATTAATGACAACTATGTGAAAGAATGTTTTGGGCTCTAAATTAAAGATATTGCTCTTGGTTTAATTGAGCTCAGCCCTGGTGAGAGTGCTGAGCTGAGCATCCTTACAATTAAGTAATTAATTATGTTCAAATTATAATGACAAAAGGGACTAATTGATTAAGGGGATTACAATTGGAACATGGTGTATCTATAAGAAAACGGCAGTGTATCTAGCCTTCACTTTGGCCCATATATATTGGCTTAGTTTAGTTTAGTTTAGTTTAGTGGGTTTGGTTTGCTCCACTCAACGCTTTTTGCATCCTATTATATTAATTAGTGAAACGTCTTTAGACTTTGGACTTGGACAGTTGATCTTGGTGGCAGTGCAGTGCTACAATCATACAATGATACCGACAAACATTATATATGGCCCTGGCCCATGGCCCATGGCCCATTCAATCGGGCAAAGTCATTTCTCTCTCATTTTTCCACTCTAACTCCACCTCCCCAACACATCCAACGGTCCATCTATTGTCGTGTTCAGCTGGGGTGCACGAGAATCCCAACAGCGTGCGAAAACTCACTCCAAATTTATCCCTTCACCCCTCCAATTTTTATCATATTTATTTATTACTTATTGAACACAATCTTCAGAACCAATAAATAGTTTCATCTCGAAACTTCGACTTCTTGAGTGGTCTATTTATGTGCTCTGATAATGTAGTATTGCTTGTGCACAAGACAAAAGACAAAAAGACGTGGCTTTATTAAAACTTTTAGTTTAGTTCGTTTGTTGACAGACACATCGATCGTTTTACTATGTTTTAACCCTTGTTACGGATAAAATTCTTTCATAAGAATAGAAATATCTAACAATAATAATACTACTAATGATAATCAATTATTAATAGTTATGATAATTATAAGTAAAGAGTAGCCTTAAAAATGATAATGAAAATAATATAATAATAACAACAATAAGTAAGCAATAATAATAATAATATTATTATGAATTGTGAGTTCCATCGAAACATAACTAGAGAAATAACTTGTTTCAGCTAAATAGGCTCCATATCTCATAACTCTCTTTAATTATCACTTATACACCTTATATTTTTTTATGTTACTCCATAATTATTTTGAAAATGATATATACGCATTAGAATCGCATCATAAATTTGCACAGATGTTTAAAAGAAAATGACCAAGGATAGATGCAAAATGAAAAACGATTCAGGGGCTTAAGCAGAAAAGACCCCCAAAAAAAATTGAATGTCTAAAACCCCGAGCGAGAAAAATCCACGCAGTTCGAGTCAGAATTGAGATCAGATCCATCGCCAAAATGCTCGCCGGCCCGGCGACCACCGCCGGCTCCTCCGCCATATCCTCTTCCGACCACCGCCAGTTCGACACCCCTTCACCCCTCGTCGTCTATCTCAACTGCATAGAGGACAACTCCATCGAGCAAGAGAGCCTGTCCGGCGTCGCTACGGTGGAGCATGTCCCTCTTTCTCTCCTTTCCGATGGGAGGATCGAATCTGCCTCCGTCGTTCTCCTCCACTCTCTAACATTTCTCCCGCGAGCCGTGCAGCGCCGCCTCCGGCCATGGCAGCTCGTTCTCTGTCTTGGCTCCACTGACCGGGCTGTCGACTCTGCTCTGGCCTCAGATCTAGGGTTACGACTTGTCCACGTGGATGCCAACCGGGCTGAGGAGGTGGCAGATACAGTTATGGCGCTGATTCTTGGGTTGTTGAGGAAAACGCATCTTCTCTCGAGGTATTCTTCCTCTTCTTCAGCTGCGTCGGGGTGGCTTGGTTCCATCCAGCCACTCTGTCGAGGGATGAGGAGGTGTAGAGGCCTTGTGATGGGGATTATCGGCCGCTCTGCTTCCGCTAGGTGTCTTGCTACTAGGAGCCTTGCTTTTAGGATGAGTGTGCTTTACTTTGATCCAGGATATGAGGTAATTCATATGAGTCATGTAGGAGTCATTGTTGTCAAGTTCATGGTAAATAGAGAATTTGAACATTGTTTTTTCACCTAAGTGAGACTTCTTTCCATTAATTAATTACGACAATACTGTTCTCAAGTTTGTTGGTTTCAAGCTAGTAATAAGTTTAAGTAGGGTTTAGCATAATTGGACTGTATGATGTGAACTTTTCATATCTTAGTACAGGATTGTTCTTTGTCGTAATTTTGTCATTGGTATATTTCTATGAATACGGTAATACATTTTGATGCACCTGCTCCTATTTTGATGTACCGGAATGGTTTTTACCCGGTATAACATGAACTATTGTCAGTGTTGTGTTGGAAAAAGTTAGTATAAATTTGAGATGAAGCTCCTTGTGTGAACTTCTTATTTATTGGAATTGAATTTTTGTGAAGGGAAAAGGAAAAGTGAGCAGGCCTACAATTGTATTTCCTTCTGCGGCTAGAAGAATGGACACTTTAAATGATTTATTGGCAGCCAGTGATCTGGTTTCTCTCCATTGTACACTTTCCAATGATACAATGCATATACTTAATGCTGAATGCTTGGAGCATATAAAGCCTGGTACTCTCACAATTCATAGATTGGCTAATTTCATGTTAACAAAAGTTGTGTATATATCTCTCCCTAATTATGTTTATTTGTAACATTTATAGGGGCATTCATAGTAAATACAGGTAGCTGTCAGCTTATAGATGACTGCGCACTGAAGCAACTCCTAATTGATGGAAGCATAGCTGGCTGTGCATTGGATGGCGTTGAAGGCCCACAGTGGATGGAGGCATGGGTACGAGAACTAAGTAATTTTACAGGCAGTCAATTATTAGTTAGAAAAAAACACATGAACATATGTTGGGGTAATAGCTTGGCACATCTCTTTTGATGAACTTATTTAGGTAAGAGAGATGCCGAATGTGCTGATCCTGCCGCGTAGTGCTGATTACAGTGAAGAGGTGTGGTTGGAGATACGAGAGAAGGCAATTAGCATTGTGCAATCTTATTTATTAGACGGAGTCATGCCTAGCAATGCAGTATCAGAGGAAGAGGAAGAGGAAGATGAGGAAGAAGAAGAAGAAGAATTAGATGAAGCAGTTTTTGAGGTTGAGAATGACCCGCTTCAACTTGATAAGAGGATGAAGGAAGATCCACCATTTGTATTATCCAAGCCTAGCGACCAACAGCTGCAGACTGATGATAGTCAGCTCAGCTCAGAGTATGATAAGCAGAGGGGCATCTCTCACTTGAAGGAATCTCACAGTGTCCCCTCAGTGTCCCGATCTGAAGGACGCCGTAGTGGGTCCCGCAAGAAGGGTATGTCATTATTTACTATGCAACTCATTAATAATATTCTGAAATTTCATGTCATTGGTACAGATCTGTGTGCCTTGTGAAACAGATAAAAGTGGCACTTTACCTCTTTTATTTGAATATAGAAGAGGTACACTTTCTCAAAGTATCTATTATGTTTCAATAGGATTTTTTGTAGTTGGATCTGCATATTTCCTTGATTTTCATGTGTATATTTTTCATTCAATTCGGCTTATTGTATGATGATACTTAGGTAAGAAGAGGCCGGCACGTCGTAGATCAAAACAGAAGATGGATGAATTATCTGCCCGAGAAACGGATGATGTCAGCGGCCGGGATCAGGTTCTTAGTTCCAGTTCGCGGTTTGCTTCACCAGAGGATTTGAAAAGCAAGAGCAAGTCTTCTGCAGTTGAATCCACAATGGAAGTCACTTCTTCAGAAAAGGAGGTGAATAAAAACTCGAGTCTTGACCTTCTGAGGGATGGTTCTGTAATTTCACTAGGTGCTAGGGACCGGCCAGGATTTCATGTGGCACGGCAACGTTTGCCTGGTGGGGGTTGGTTCCTTGATGTTTTGTCCAATGTCACTAAAAGGGATCCAGCTGCTCAGTTCTTGGTTACTTTCAGAAGCAAGGTTAGTACTTTTTAATTCATTTTTGGTTCATCTCATAGATTTATTTCCCAACTGCTACTAATATTTTCCATTGTTCTTTCTTTTTTTTTTTTTTTAACCAGGATGCCATCGGATTGCGTTCTTTTGCTTCTGGAGGGAAACTATTGCAGGTAAGACCTCTTTTTTTTATCTTAGAATTACTTGGGGAATTGCAGAGTTGCTGTTTGGTATTATGCAGGGGTTGCTAAATACAAATTTTGATTTTGTATTTTTGCCCCTCCCAAAAATGTTATTTATTTTTATGAGCTCTGTTCTTCTCACCTTCCACTAACTTGTCCTGGGCATCAAGTGTTCTCTCTCTCTCTCTCTCTCATTTTGCTCTTTCTACATGCTCATATGTTATCATAGTATTTATGCATATTATCAGAGGGCATAATGTCATTGTTTAATTTAATGAAGCAAAATGCAAATGATGCTTATATTGAAATTTTGCATGCACACAGATAAATAGAAAAATTGAGTTTGTGTTTGCAAGTCATAGCTTTGATGTATGGGAGAGCTGGATGCTAGAAGGTTCTTCTTTGGAAGAATGCAGGCTTGTTAATTGCAGAAATCCTTTGGTCAGTACTCACTAAATCCCCTTTTTATCTTCTTCTTCTTCTTCTTCTTAGATTTATACACGGCATGTGCTACAAACATGAATTCATATAACAATCTATTTTGATTCTGATTGTAGGCTGTGTTGGATATCTGTGTTGATATTCTTGCAGTAGTGAGTGAAGAAGACGGCGTTATTCGTTGGGTTGATTGATCCAAATTTTTCATTAGATATTTCAACTTAGAGAACTTATGTTCATGCTTGGGGTCTCTTCTACGTACATTTCTTGGTAACAATGTAAAATTTTGGAATATTTGTAGTTTAGTTAAGCTTTATGCATATTACGTTTTACCGGCTTTCTTTCTTCTGATTTAATTTGTTGCCTGGCATTGTAATTTATTTGGATTCCACATGGTTGATCTTAGTAATGACAAATTTAGATTTAGAATGGTAATCTGCCAAATGTTGAATTCTGTGTAACTTATTGTGGATTTATTGGATCATTGTCTGAGAAGAGAGCGTGTCTCTGACATTACTATTACTTTTCTGGCTCAACAATTTTTCCATATGTAACAACACATATTGGCATGTGTCACATTTCACTTTATATTTTTAAACTTATTTATACCTATAAACATGTGTTCTGGTTATATTTTCCCCTCTATCTGTCAGCAACTACTTCCAAATAATGCTTTCATTTTTTTTTGTTATCCAAGTTTTCTTTAAAAGGGTAAGGTTACACATTGAAAACGTCATAGTTCTTAACGATGCAATCTAATGTTTTACCTACTTTATTGTCTCCCTAGTGAAACTTCATAAATTTCTAACATTTCTTACGTTTTGCGGGATTCGAATTTATTTTTTATGGAAAAATTGAGAGATCACTGATCATTTACTTCTTGCGGGATTTAAATTTCCAGCATAGAAGTTAGCTGATGGTTCATCCATTTTTTTAATAATTTTGTTTTGTCAAATAGAGGCACATAAGTTCAATATTTTTTTTTGTTAATCATCAGAGTTTGTGGAAATTATATTTGACTTATCACTTGTGCTACTATGCCATTTGCAATGTAGACGAATATGTATATGATAGTTTTATCATACACATTCAATTGTATATAATCATCCTAATCGACTTGTATCATCAAAAAAGATAATTTATCACATGATCTTCCATACATCTAATCTATGTTGCGTGGATACGGGTATTGTATCACATGGATACAGGTATTAATGCGGTGATACGATACTACATATGAAGTATTGGGGTAACATAACATCTAATTAACAAGTAAAAAAAATAAGAAATACTAGTAAAAAAAACACCATATATTCCTCCGCAATTTACATGTTTTTCTTGTCGAGCTCTTCCTTCCAAAGAACTGGCCAGTTTTTCTCAATTTGTTCAAATCCAAAAAAAGAGCCCTCTTTGTCAGGATCCCAGCTGGTAGAGAGTGTGCCATAGGCCATTGCCAGAGCTCCAGAGCCAAAGGTAACAAGTAGGATGAAGAATGGTAACCAGGGTGGTGGCTCATACATGTTTGCTTTGGTGAGCTTATCAAGCACATAAATCAGAGTCGTTCCTGACCCGATGGGTACCCCGACCGAGACAGATATGCGCTGCAACATCCTGTCGAACACCTTTTCAGGTATCTCATCGCTGTCTTCGTCACTTTTACCAGGTGTTTTGTTTTGTTTTGGTTCTTCTTCTTCCAATTTGCTTTTGGAAACAGAAAGTGGGGCGCCTCCTGATGTTTTCCTTTTAGCATGCAATTGCAATTGCAATTGTTTGGTTCTTAATTTTGGTTTATTGATTATGGAAGGGATTAAAGGTGATGAAGAGTTTGGTTGAAAGCATGTGTAGAGGCGTAGTTGGACTTGGATGAGAGTTTCCATGGCTTAATTAATTGATTGAGCGCCAAACCAACCAAGCAGTACTGAGTGAGCTCCTTATCCTCAACCCTACAGGCTACAGGCAGATATTTGGAATGGTGGGTGGGTCCCATTTACAATCTACGAATGAGATATCATATCAGCCTCTAACTCCAAGTCAGACAAACTTTTCTCTTTAATGCTTTTTTTTTTTCTTGGAATACATGGGACAAAAAATTAAATGTTTAAAAATGTTTGTTTTATTGCTTTCTATATTTCTAAACTTTCTTATTTTTTTTTTTAACGAATTAGCTTACTCAACTATAAATTTACAAGTTTGTTTATATTATGCAGTCGTCTTTTCCTTTCTTTTTTTTTTGTGCTTGGTTGTATTACTGGAAATTTTCTACATTAAGAAATTATTTTCAATCATTTTTTTCACTTTTTTAGTATGATTAGAATTATTGAAAAAAAAAATCTCACTGAACTAAAACTGCTTTAAGTTATTAGTGTCTATTTACTGTAGGTTTATTTTAAAATAATTTTTAGTTGAAGTTTCTTGCATATAATTAATCTAAATTATTTTTAAGATGCTGTTCCTTGTTTATATAATGTTGTATTGATTATATTTGTTATAAAAAAGTTACATTTATTTGTTTTGATTTCTTTCAAAAGTACTTTTAATTTGTTGAAAACCTTCATTTATACAATAAAATTACTAATAATACAGAAATAGGGGAAAAATAACTTTACCAATCCAACTACACATTACTCATTATTAATTAACCGTGTCATTATAATTAAAAAATAAATAAAATATAATAGAGGCCAAAGTAAAACTAGTCTTCAAATCTAGTTGTAAAGTGAGAAAGGCCTTAATTATGCCTTGTGTAGCTTGATTGGAATCAAGAATCACAAACTAATATATAATAAACAAATAAAAGAAATAATTTGACTCGTAAAATAGACTTCGTCATTATTATGATTGGTATGTTTGCAACGCCTTTTCGAAGAAATGAAAGAAAATCAATATTAGTATTTGAAAATTAAAATTTTAAATTTTAAAAAATAAAAGACTCAACTTCGAAATTCCCGGCCAACGTTGTATTTGACTTCTAAAATAAGGCCTAATTATGCCATAAATACAAGTTCAAGATGAGTGCGTGTTAAAAAAAAATATAATTCGATTTTAAAAATCCGGCCCATTTATTTTGGAGCCGGGACTTTTAATGTCTGATATTTTTTTATTTTAAAAATTTCCCAATTCTAATTTTTAAATGGTAATTTTAATTTGTCCAAGAACATATAAACAAAAAAAATTCGTTGTCTCCTATCGTTAGGTTTGTAAAGTAACTTTTTTAATATACACAAATCTTAATTTAATAAAAATTACATCATAATATTACAGATGGAGAATGTCATTGATTCATTGATTTATGTAATTACAAAAAATTATGAGGCTGTGGGCACTGATAAGTAGATTGACCCATAAGGTACTGTTGCTGTTGCCATCAAATCCTTGAGACCTTGACCTATTACATATATACTGGTACAGTACTCTAGAGTGTAGAAGGGCCTGAAGGGGGAATTAATATTATATATTTCATTTGTCTATTTCCCTTGTTTAAATTAGACTAAAGCAGTGAGAGAGCTGGTTTAGTCATGGCAACAGCAGCAGCAGCAGCAATGCAATTACACCTACTTTCATCCCCTTCTTCTGTGAACAACCATCTTGCCAAAATTAGCTTCAGATCAAAATTGAATGACAACTTTGTAAGATCTCTCAGATGGAGAACAATGGTCACCGTTCAACCAAAAATTGATTCCACCCTTTCACCCGCATCATCCTTCGAAGAGGTAATTAATTTAATTACTATACTATGATTCTTTTGTTGTTGTTATGTGTTTGATAATCTACTTCACGTGCGTACATGTTTTCGTTAGATGACAGAGTGGTTGCTAAGTGGACATGATCTGACAGAAGTAGAGGCTGAGGCCTCACTAGAGTTGCTGCTTCAAGAGGCAGATGAGGTGCTTATCAGTGCTTTTCTTGTGCTTCTTAGCACCAAAGGAGAGACCCTTGAAGAGGTAATTAATTAAAGTTTTGCATACTTACTTAATTATGTATTAAATGATTGATTGATTTAATTAATGTTGATTTGCAGATTGTAGGATTGGCAAGGGGTATGATGAAAAGTTGCGTAAAAGTGGAGGGGCTGGATGATGATGCAGTGGACATTGTTGGGACTGGTGGTGATGGCGCAAACACCGTCAATATATCAACCGGAGCTGCCATCTTGGCAGCAGCTGCTGGTGCAAATGTTGCAAAGGTGCTGCCATTTTCATCATATAGCATTTCAACTCTCAAGTTATTTCTGACAAGACGAGGGATCAAGTTACAACAATTTTGAGTAGTTACAACAACGATTTTCTACATTTTGAAATTTCAAATCGTCGATCCAAACCGTTCAACATGATCTCCATAATAAAATGTGATTTCAGATCAAATTTTATATTTTTTGAATTTTTTTATTATTTATTAAGATGGATACAAAATTCAATGCTCTGAATTTGATTAGTTTTTGTAAAGTACTTAAGAAATAGTAAAAAAATTCAAAAAAATGTAAAATTTGATCTGGAAGAATATTTTATTGTGGAGATTATGTTGAACGATTTGGATCGGCAATTTGGAATTTCAAAATGTAGAAAATCGTTGTTGTAACTTTGTTGTAACTCAAAATTGTTGTAACTTGATCCCTCCTCTTCAAAATTGTTATATATTACAAATATATATAATATCTACCTAGCTAGCAATTAATAATATTGGAATTAATATATGAATTGCAGCAAGGTAGCCGATCGAGTTCTTCTGCTTGTGGGAGCGCTGACGTGTTGGAAGCTTTGGGGGTGAATATACACTTAGGACCTCAGGTACGTAACTAATTTCACATTTTACCTTAATTTGCCCCTGAAATAACTAAATTTCTTTCTATATGTGCCAGATTTACTAATTTCTTGTTGGGGACTAATTGATTCATAAATAAATATAGACATTGAAGTAGGAATTTATTACAAAAATATGGGCTAATGCTATGTGGGCCCAAGATGGGTCACAGGTTATTTATACTCCAGCCCAACCGCATTAATGGTATACCTTGATTTACCAGATCTGAGATGACAGCATTAAATTAATGCAGATGTAGTCCTTGTACCTCAACCTAACTTCACCGTTTATGCAACCTAACTTCGTCTTCCCTGTAGCGAGTAAAAACTACACCTAACTGATGATATAATAATATATAACTTGTTAGCATGCATGATTATCAAAAATTGCAATCCTGTGGAAAATTTAAAGAAATAAATGAATAAGACTTGAATTTCTATCAACTCTTAATTATATATATGAAAACAAATTAAGGATGTGAAGAAATGCGTAAAGAAGGCGCGAATCGGGTTCATGATGGCAGAGATGTACCATGCAGCGATGAAGATTGTGAGGCGGGTCAGAAAGACACTCAAAGTAAAGACAGTGTTTAACATTCTCGGTCCTTTGTTAAATCCTGCAAGAGTTCCATTTGCTGTTATCGGTGTATATGACGAAGCCCTTGTAAGTGTTCTTAAATATATATCTTGTTATATATATGACGCACTTCAGATCGACTATTTGAACTTTGAAGTCGCAAAAATGAATTGGTGGTATCAAGTGAACGATCTTGTCAGTACCGTGCTCCCGATCGAGATCCCCATTTTTAGATATGATTTGCTCTTTTTTTCTGTCAATTTCCACCTTTTGGTGTTTTCCACAAGAGTAGAAGGATACAAAACTGTCCATGCAGGTGCATGCAAATCTGAGCTTAAATGATATATTGGCCAACAATTAATTAATTTAGCTTTCTTAAATCCTCCATTTTGTGACAATTTCAGGTAGCACATTACTTAATTAAAATTGAGGAAACTAATCTGGCTTATTTTAATAATTTATTTATAGGTGATGACAATGGCTAAAGCAGCACAAAGGTTTGGAATGAAGCGAGCACTTGTCGTTCATTCGAAGGGATTGGACGAGATAAGTCCCCTGGGTATATATATATATATATATATGCTAATTAAGCAATTATGATATTAATTTCCTTCTAAATTTTTCTGTTTTAAAAAAACTTTTATTTTATTTTATTTTTCAAAATTATATTACAGGACCTGGATATTATCTTGATGTTACTCCTAAAAAGATAGAGAAGTTGTACTATGATCCTCGTAAGCATCATTCTTTATATATATAACAATTAATAAGAAACAAGTAAACAACAAAGGTGGGTAATTAATTAAATAAATAAATAATTTAGAATGAATGAATTGCATGCATGTGAAGTTGATTTTGGCATTCCTCGGTGCAAGATTGAGTGCCTGAGAGGAGGAGGTGCCTCAGTAAATGCAAACATTCTCACAGATGTGCTCTCTGGTGAAAAGGGTGCCGTTACCGATGCTGTTGTAAGTTATAATTAATACATATTAATTAATTAATTAATTGCCACACACACACATATATGAGGAGGGATCAAGTTACAACAAAGTTACAACAACTATTTTTTTCATTTTCAAAGTCCAAATCGTCGATCCAAACCGTTTAACATGATCTCCACAATAAAATGTGCTTGCAGATCAAATTTTACATTTTTTTGAATTTTTTACTATTTATTAAGTATTTTACAATAAATAGTCATATTTAGACCATTGAATTTTGTACCCATCTTAATAAATAGTAAAAAAATTCAAAAAAAATGTAAAATTTGATCTGCAAGCACATTTTATTTAGATAATCATGTTGAACGGTTTGGATCGACGATTTGGACTTTGAAAATTATATATATATATATATATATATATATATATATATATATATATATATATAGTAAAGCTACGGTGCTTTGCAAAGTAAACCACCCCGTTTACTTCGGGCTACTTTTTAGATTTTGAAAATCCAAACAACCGATCCGAACCGTTCAACATGTTATAAACATTGAAATGTGCTTGGAGACCAAATTTTACGTTTTTTAGAATTTTTTTACTATTTATTAAGCCACTTTGAAAATCGCTGATCCGACGGCCAACAGTAAAAAACAGTAAAATTTTCTGGACCACCGGATCAGAAACTTTCAAAGTGGCTTAATAAATAGTAAAAAAATTCCAAAAAATGTAAAATTTGGTCTCCAAGCACATTTCAATGTATAGAACATGTTGAACGGTTCGGATCGGTTGTTTGAATTTTCAAAATCCAAAAAGTAGCCCGAAGTAAACGGGGTGGCTTACTTTGCAAAGCACCGTAGTCTTACTATATATAGTAAGACTACGGTGCTTTGCAAAGTAAGCCACCCCGTTTACTTCGGGCTACTTTTTGGATTTTGAAAATTCAAACAACCGATCCGAACCGTTCAACATGTTCTAAACATTGAAATGTGCTTGGAGACCAAATTTTACATTTTTTGGAATTTTTTTACTATTTATTAAGCCACTTTGAAAGTTTCTGATCCGGTGGTCCAGAAAATTTTACTGTTTTTTACTGTTGGCCGTCGGATCAGCGACTTTCAAAGTGGCTTAATAAATAGTAAAAAAATTCCAAAAAATATAAAATTTGGTCTCCAAGCACATTTCAATATTTAGAACATGTTGAACGGTTCGGATCGGTTGTTTGGATTTTCAAAATCCAAAAAATGACCCGAAGTAAAAGGGGTGGTTTACTTTGCAAAGCACCGTAGCCTTACTCTATATATATATATATACACATATATATATAGAATCTGGCTAATATGCTACGCACATATAAGGGCCCCTCCGTGCTACGGCTCACTTTTTTTGAGTTTTCAAAATCAAAATGGTCGATCCGAACCGTTCAACATGATCTCCATATGAATATGTACTTGCAAACCAAATTTTACATTTTTTAGAATTTTTTACTATTTATTAAGCCACTTTGAAAATCGCTGATCCAATGGTCCAGAAAAGTTTACTGTTGTGTACAAATTAGTGTTTTTTCAAAGTGGCTTAATAAATAGTAAAAAAAATCTAAAAAATGTAAAATTTGGTTTGCAAGTACATATTCATATGGAGATCATGTTGAACGGTTCGAATCGACCGTTAGGATTTTGAAAACTCAAAAATTAAGCCGTAGCACGGAGGGGCTCTATGCTACCATATTAGCCAGATTATATATATATATATAGTAAGGCTACAGTGCTTTGCAAAGTAAACCCCTCCTTTTACTTCAGGCTATTTTTTGGATTTTGAAAATCCAAACAACCGATCCGAACCGTTCAACATGTTATAAATATTGAAATGTGCTTGGAGACCAAATTTTACATTTTTTTTTGGAATTTTTTTACTATTTATTAAGCCACTTTGAAAGTTTCTGATCCGGTGGTCCAGAAAATTTTACTGTTTCTTACTGTTCACCGTCGGATCAGCGACTTTCAAAGTGGCTTATTAAATAGTAAAAAAATTTCAAAAAATGTAAAATTTGGTCTCCAAGCACATTTCAATATTTAGAACATGTTGAACGGTTCGGATCGGTTGTTTGGATTTTCAAATTCCAAAAAATGGTCCGAAGTAAAAGGGGGGTTTACTTTGCAAAGCACCATAGCCTTACTCTCTCTCTATATATATAGAGTAAGGCTACGGTGCTTTGCAAATTAAACCACCCTCTTTACTTCGGGCCACTTTTTCAATTTTGAAAATCCAAACAACCAATCCGAACCATTCAACATGTTCTAAATATTGAAATGTGCTTGGGGACCAAATTTTACATATTTTGGAATTTTTTTACTATTTATTAAGCCGCTTTGAAAATCGCTGATCCAACGGTGAACAGTAAAAAAAAGTAAAATTTTCTGGACCACCGGATCAGCGATTTTCAAAGTGGCTTAATAAAGAGTAAAAAAATTCCTAAAAATGTAAAATTTGGTCTCCAAGCACATTTCAATATTTATAACATGTTGAACGGTTCGGATCAGTTGTTTGGATTTTCAAAATCCAAAAAGTAGCCCGAAGTAAAGAGGGTGGTTTAATTTGCAAAGCACCGTAGCCTTACTATATATATATATATATATATATATATATGAGAAGGGATCAAGTTACAACAAATTTGAGTTACAATAACTACTTTTTTTATTTTCAAAGTCCAAATCGTCGATCCAAACTGTTCAACATGATTATCTAAATAAAATGTGCATGCAGATCAAATTTTACATTTTTTTGAATTTTTTTTACTATTTATTAAGATGGGTACAAAATTCAATGGTCTAAATATGACTATTTTTGTAAATACTTAATAAATAGTAAAAAAATTCAAAAAAATGTAAAATTTGATCTGCATGCGCATTTTATTGTGGAGATCATGTTGAACGGTTTGGATCGACGATTTGGACTTTGAAAATGAAAAAAATGATTGTTGTAACTCAAATTTGTTGTAACTTGATCCCTCCTCTATATATATATAGAGAGAGAGAGAGATATGGGTTATTGTACTTCACGAAGTAAAATTCCCGTTTACTTCACGCTCATATTTTCATTTTGAAAATCCAAACAACCGATCCGAACCGTTCAACATGTTCTAAATATTGAAATGTGCTTGGAGACTAAATTTTACATTTTTTGGAATTTTTTTACTATTTATTAAGCCACTTTGAAAATCGCTGATCCACTGTAAACAGTAAAAAACAGTAAAATTTTCTGGACCACCGGATCAGCGATTTTCAAAGTGGCTTAATAAATAGTAAATAAATTCCAAAAAATGTAAAATTTAGTCTCCAAGCACATTTCAATATTTAGAACATGTTGAACGGTTCGGATCGATTATTTGGATTTTCAAAATGACAAAATATGACCCGAAGTAAACGGGGGTTTTACTTCGCGAAGTACAATAGCCCATCTATATATATATATATTAATTATACCAGATAGGCTACGGTGCTTTGCAAATTAAAACACCCTCTTTAATTCGGGCCACTTTTTCAATTTGTAAAACTCAAACAACCGATCCGAACCGTTCAACATGTTTTAAATATTGAAATGTGCTTGGAGACCAAATGTTACATTTTTTGAAATTTTTTTACTATTTATTAAGCCACTTTGGAAATCGCTGATCCGGTGGTCCACAGTAAAAAACAGTAAAACTTTCTAGACCACCGGATCAGTGATTTTCAAAGTGGCTTAATAAATAGTAAAAAAATTTCAAAAAATGTAAAATTTGGTATCCAAGCACATTTCAATATTTAGAACATGTTGAACGGTTATTTGGATTTTGCAAATTGAAAAAGTGACCCAAATTAAAGAGAGTGTTTTAATTTGCAAAGCACCGTAGCCCATCTCTAATTATACATAGTTACATATATATGTATGTATGTATGTATGTAGATTCTGAATGCTGGGGCAGCGCTTGTTGCAAGTGGGAAGGTGAGCAGCTTGGGAGATGGAGTGATGTTAGCAAGAGAGACTCAACGCTCTGGGAAGGCCATAAATACATTGAACTCATGGATTATGGCCTCCAATAATTAATTAATTAATTAATTAATGTAGGCACCTAGCTCGATCGCTTCTCCCTCTCATTCTTTCTACTTCTTAAATAAATAAAGAGCTTAATTTGATTGTACCTCAATGGAAAAAATTGTAAGATTTTTGGGTTTCTTTCTTTTCCATTTTAAAGGATTTAGAGTCCAACTCTTTGCATAGTCAAATAAGCTCTTCGAATAATCACCGATTTTTTATTTATTTTTGGGAGTAAATATACATAAATTTGAAGTTTCGTTTATATTATTTTTCATTTTTTTTATTCCTTTTCTTTTCTTTCAATCACAATTTCCTTCCAAAATTACAAAGTCATGAAGTAATTAATGGCTTTGAAGACAGATCAGTTTCCAAATGTTCATTGGACTACTTTACAAAAAAAGACCTGTACCATTTTATTATATAAATTAATACACATAAAACTGGAAATTTCTAGCTGCGTCAAATATACAGAAACAAAACTTTCAACACCTGTCTCCTCCTATATAAGGACATAAATCAAACGAAAAAACACACAAAAAAAAGGATAAGAAAAAAAAAATTGATCTTTGACTAGTCAATTTAGGGCCACTGAAGATCCAGCCCAAGCGCCAGTAGTACTATTACTATGGAGTCCGGCTACTATAACACTAGTGTCATTCCAAACTAAATAACACCACATCTTATACCATTGGATCTACTTTAATATTCGTGCAAGACACTAGTGTCATTCTAGCCCTATCTTGTACACGAATATTAAAGTAGATCTAATGGTATAAGATGTGGTGTTATTTAGTTTGGAATGACACTAGTGTTATAGTAGCCGGACTCATTACTATGATACTATCTGGAAATTTTTTATTGTTAGTAATTAATAGGAAGAAGAGAGACAAATGGTAAGATTACAGTAATATTTATATTGATAGTTAGATGAGTAGAATTTCTACCGATCTAAACTAGTTTGTTTTTTTTTCTTTTTCATTTTTCTAGTAATTTTTTTTTTTACAAAAATAGATAATGTATCTTTAAAGTTAGATATATAAAAACATTCCATCTATTTTTTAAAAAACTTTTCATATTTTACTAAAAATCAAATATAAGAATTATCTCCATCTATCAGATAAAAAAAAGTTAAGATCGGTAGAATTTCTAATTCTACCGATCTTATTACCAATATAAATATTACTATAATCTTACCATTTGTCTCTCTTCTTTTTTATTAATTACTACCAATAAAAAATTTCCATACTATCTAGTATCTACTTTTTTGTGCTTTTTGAATTTTCTTCCTTTCTATTATGAAATTCAAATTGGATTTGGTCTTGGTTTTGTCTTTTAGACTTGTTCCCCCGCCGGTCCCACAGCAACGACCAGCATCCCATGAATTTCAATATTCTTTCATTCTCTCTGCAACATAAGATCATATTCTCAATTAATTAATTTTGATTTTTATGGAATAGGTAGCAAGTTAATGGAATCCAATAGAAATTATAACTTACAATGGAAGCAAAGGAAAAACGGTAGTATACAATTTATTTGGCGTGACCTCCAAAGAAGAAAATTCTGTGCTACTGATTGAATTATTAATGTTTGGTAGACAAACAAATTTAATGTTATCTTGAAATTACGAACAAGGCTAGCTAGTACGTTTCACCTAATATATACATATATATATATATTGACGTAGCTAGATTTAATTAATTATCTCCTCTGACGCAATTTTTATTAAACTTGTCACAGTAAAATAAAGAACCTCCAACTTCCAACAAATTCCTTCCCAAGCATCTTAGCCTAACAATTCTTTAGTTAATTTCTTTCAGAACCAAGAATTTAAACAAACATTTTGCATGATATATATATATAGGCGCGTACCTCTTAGTGTAATCGATAGAAGTTGAAGTTGTGGGAGGCATCATTTTACATGTCTTGGGTGTTGTTAAACTCCGTGTTAATGAAGTGGGCGTGTAGAAATTGAGGAGGACACCATCACTGCTACAACGAAGGCTTTTGCCGCTATTCGACCTCTTTCGCTCCGCCTTGATCCCTTTATGCAAATTCCTGTCTTTCTCTAATTCCTTCTTCTGATGATCAGCATCCTTTTCCTTATTCTGATCAGCACCTGAAGATTTTTTGTCGACAATATCGGTTAGAGACAGCTCGTAGTCCGATTCCGGCATGTCATGCAAGAGACTCAACATCTCCTCTTTGCTCTTCGCTATTTCTTTCGCTCTGTCAGATGATTTTTGTGCGGTTTCCATTTTCTTGACAGGGTGTTTGAGAGTGCTCTCTGGATTTGCTTGGAGCAACATATATAGCAAGAGATTAGATTAGAGTAGGGAATTGTTGAGTAGTTGAGAGGTTTTGTACTTTTGTTGGTGGAAAGGAGACTTGTCTTTGCTTCTCTAAAACTTAATTCCTTTTGTAAATTAAGGCAGATTATATATTCCAATGTTTAATTTGTACAAATATTAATTGCATTTGTACCCCCTGAAAAAATGGATGAAAATAAGTATAGTCCATAGAAGGTCTTTCTAGACTTCTAGTCAACAAGCTAGGATCTGTTGGTGGTTGGTAGACATGTAGTCAAATTTCTGGAAATTCTTGTAATTAATTATGGCTAATTAATAAACTAATTTTATTGTTCTATTCAATTATCCTTTAATATATGAATAATTCAATCATTTTTCTATAAAATTTGAATAAAAAATCAATAAACAATAAAAGATTTCAGCTGAATATAATAAGCACCTTTAATTTTATCATAAAAAAAGGAAAAAATAATAATAAAAACTTGCATGATTAATGCCACAAAAGCAGCCTTCAATCCAGGAACCTAAATTCTTCGGTTCTAAAAAGCAAAAGGATACTTGGTCAAAAATAATTTGTTAAATTATGGGGCTGAATTAATTTGTGATCCAGCGATCGTACCACACCACACTAGTGTTAAAGTGTATGACCTCTTGCTGAAAAGTGGCCCTCATGGTCAACATAGGCAACATTATTTTATTTTGGGAGAGCCTAGCTATCCCCCCATCAACCATTTCCCGTTTCATTCTCCGTCAGTTGCATTAATTAAGTGAGGGACCGCATAACTGTCAGCATATTTTAGGAATTTGCAGAAAAATATTCATATGTAACACAACTAGTATTCATCCATCTATATGAAAGTATTCACATTTGCAATAGAAACATATTTGGATATATACAACAAGAAAGTAGGGGACCACAAACAACTATGTGTGTTGGGGACCCCGCACAACTGTCAGATATTAATTAAGTGGAGGACCGCATAACCGTCAGCGCATTAAT
Organism: Carex parvula; assembly: GCA_025461045.1. Lineage (NCBI taxonomy): Eukaryota > Viridiplantae > Streptophyta > Magnoliopsida > Poales > Cyperaceae > Carex > Carex parvula. The sequence continues at coordinate 268,418 of JAJGRW010000380.1, read as the reverse complement.
TAAGTGGGTGGACCGCATAACCTTCAGCTCATTTTAGAAATTTGCAAAAAAAATATTCATCTGTAACACAACTAGCATTCATCCATCTATATAAATGTATTCATCTTTGCAATAGAAGCATATTTGGACACATCAATCACTCATCTTTTACACGTTTTTAGAGATGGGTTTTTTTTTCTCCATTCAATCTAACCAATATTTCTAACGATCTGTGAGAAATTTTGCAAATCTAAAACCACGAATGTCTTCTACACAATTTTCTCTTTCAAATGAGATCCATGATGACATACTTTCGAGTTGTCCGTTGCACAAGTATTCATACCTCGTCACAAGTATTCATCTCTCATCGAGCAAGTATTCATCATCGTCGTGTAAGTGTAAATAGTTAATGTACCAAGAGTATTACAAACATATGTGCATACCTCGATTAATTTTACAAGAGCAGCCGAATAATATTCATCCATAAGATATCAAGTATTCATACATATAAGTTAAAGTATTTATACCTAAGATATTAAGTATTCATCCATAAACGTTGAAGTATTCATTTCTAAAACATTAAGTATTCATTCATACACCTCTAATTTTTTCAAAATTTGTTTTTCTGTCATTTCTTAGTACTTAGTACGCACTGGTCTAATTCACCATTAATGAAGCTTTGTTCTTTGCAAATAACTCGCTACTGCATGAGGAAGAGGAACATAGACATGACGGATCTGACCCGGCGGAGGCGGAGGTGGGAGAGAGAGGAGGCGGAGGTGGGAGGTGGGAGGCGGAGGTGAGAGACGGAGGTGGAGGTGGGAGAGGTGGGAGAGGCGGGCGGAGGCGCAGAGGGAGAGGTGGGAGAGGCGGGCGGAGGCAGAGGTGGAGAGGGAGAGGTGGGAGAGGTGGGAGAGGGAGGGAGAAAGAGGAAAGAAATAAATGGAGAAAATTGGATAATTAATTTGTAGGGCCATTAGGTAGTTAGAATTTGTAATTATAGTTAGAAAAGGTAGTTAGTTAGTTGGGGGATGAAATGGGGAATTGATAGATGGGGGAAGATATAATTACCCTTTTATTTTATAGAGATTTTTCCGACTGTTTTAATTAATTGTCTAAAAATTATTTGTTAAGAATACAATGGAGACATCCATTTCTATGGCAAATGGAGATGAGTTACATTTTACCATAGTTTATTTACAAATCAATCACTATAAATAGTAATTAGGTTTTCCTATATAAACACAGCACCTTGTAATCATTGATCAATCATCAAATAATGAATAAATAAAAGATTTAAAATCATATTCGTCCTCTCTGTCTGATATTATTCCAGCAGTTCCCGTACGTTCATCTTCCGTGGTGTGAAAAACATTGAATAGGTCTCTCGAACATCAATGTCGTTCAATTTCAATCAGATATTAATTAAACGATCGATTTCTTGATGGACCCCACCGTTTGATTAAAATCAGACAAATTGACATCTCCAGTAGCCTCTTACTTGGTAGTTGGTAGTTAATACATATGATATAGATATGATGAGGAGGGTTCTAATGTCTCATCCTTTCATACCTCATGTTTTATATTTTTGTTTTTAAAGTCTAAATTGTCGATTCGTACTGTTCAACATGATATCAATACTAAAATATGATTGGAGATGAAATTTGTTACTATTTTTTAAAATGGGTAGAAAATCGCTGTTTTTTGAACGGTCCAAAAACATTGATTTGTACCTATCTTAAAAAATAGTAAAATTTTTTTTTAAAATTATAAAATTTCATCCCCAGACATATTTTAGTATGCATATCATGTTGAGCAGTTCGGATCCACAGTTTGGACTTTGAAAACGAAGATATAAAATATAAGATGTAATGAAGTATGAAAAATATGAGGTATTGGAACCTTGCACAAATATGATCCATAAGATTAAGAGCGACACATATTCAGATAACATAATACCGTCAATGTCCAACAAACAGAATTTACAAGGAAAAAAATAAAATAAATAATAATAATAATAATAATAATAATAATAATAATAATAATAATAATAACAATAACAACAACAACAACAGAATTTTAATTGAAAAAAACAAAAAGATATTGGTGGGCCAGGGTTTCTGCCCCTGCGTCAGAAAGAAACCACAAGAGGCTACATACAATACAACATTAGCATTGGCAACAGCAAATAAAAATTAGAGCATTGACTCTTGTAAATTTCCTAAGAAAAAAGAAGATGACACATAGCTTTTACTTAGCCACGGAAAATGTAACAAAACCAATGTAGACAAAAATTCAGAGAATGGGTCTTTAAATAACATCTGAATCCGAGACTGAAGCCTTAATTTTATATATAAGTTTAAGAATGAGTAAAAAAAAAAATAAAGATATATGATGCTAGGTGTGTCAGGATCAACGATAATTCTGCAAAAATATAGTATCAAGGCGAAATTATATCACCAGTACGAAAGTTTAGAATAATTATATTCTTCTCCGCACTCCAGTACCCCTCTGTTCCCACAGCTACAGTAGATGAAGGTTGTACTATGATCCCCACTAATTATATAGTCTCCATTTTTCAATTTCTGCATTTGTCTCCGCATCAATCTTTATAGGTATAAATACTTGAGAAATAACAGATTAATACTTTCCAGTCCCTCGATGGTTCCTGCATCAACCTTCCTCTAATGAAGTAGTGGGGACCTCGTATCCCCGCATCAACATTCCTATAACAAAATAATTGACCTCATAGGTATAAATACTTCAGTGCATAGGTATCTATACTTGCAAAATAAGATATTAATATTTTGATGTGTAACTTGATATGATCAAACGACTGAAGATTAAACTTTGTACAATGTATGTACATAAAAATATTTCAGTGCATAGGTATAAATATTTTAAATACTTGATATTAATACTTTCAGACGTCATCCAGCGCCATACATAAAAAATATTAAGTATTGCAGTACCCCCATATAGTTATGGCAATATTGATATTTTTAGAAACATGTACAGTCCCTCCCCCCCATTTAGTTTGAGTGGTCCCCCATAAGTATTTATGGTGTGTGGACAGTTTGGGAAATTTGGTTGGTGAAACAATTATTTATGTTAAAATACTTTTATTCATAGATATAAATATTTCCGTTCATAAGTATTAATACTTTAGAAATTGTACAGGGACGATACATATTATATAAAAAAATTGTGCGAAGACAGTCCCACAAGTTAGTTATGGAAGTTAGGATAAGGGTGGGAACTACATAGTAAGGAAAGGGGACTAAGTCCCCCCTATCATCAGAAAATTTTGCAATTTTGACCTTTAAAATTTGAATTTTTGCAAAAAATATTACCATTAGCCCTCTTTATAAAATAAAATTATATGACGCTTATTCATTCAACTTCCTCAATCTCAATTTTCTAGTTCCGCCCATGAGGATGCAGGGACAATTATCAGTGTCCGAAAGTTTATTAGAGCCTTGCAAGCAACTTGCTCTCCATAAGGTTCCAAGCAGAATTTGTAAACATATAATAAAATCAAAAGATTTTGTCGGAAAGGGATCGAGTATAACTGATTATTGACCAATAGATGAAATTAATCAACTTCCTAATTAACAACCAGCTTGTCCAAATAATCTATTATTTAAGATATATGAGCATTCGAAATCAAAACATAATAAAATAAAGGGAGAATTTCATGTATACTCCTAAAAAATATAAGGCTAAAATATAATAATCAGTGTTTTGTGCACTAAGAGTATAAAAGAATGCATTTTGCTATTCATGATGAACTAACTCATCATGATAATTGGCATTTAGTTCAACTGGTTGATCGCACCAGCACAAAAACATATTGCTGTAAACAATTCCAGAATAACAAAAAATAACAACCGCAATTGATTCAATGAAAAACCACGAAATCCTAATTAATTAGTTAATATTACATCGATGAATTCAAGTTCCAATGCAGCAACACTCTTTTTTTATTCATACTTTCATAGTTAGATTACACCAATAAGAGAAGTCGGTACGTCACCGGTACACAAGAAACACAGGTCAAGTATTGCTACTAATTGAATTGATTCAATACTGATTATAATGAGATGTGGTTAACTGCTCAAGGCGTATATTAATTAAGTTTAACACAACTGACACGCTAAGGGCAGAATATGCTGAATAAAATACCACATAAACCTGTAGGATCCAACCTAATACTAGAATATCTTTTTAATGGCCAGACTGCTAATTAAAATTATTGTTAAACTTTTCTTGACAACCATAAGATAATAGATAATTGGTACATCTCTTGACATTTGAATCGAACCATAACAATAAAACCAAAAGATAAATGTTTGTTTACTGTTTTTTTTTAGTCTCTTACAGCCACAGATAGTTCAAGCACTACCAAATGTCTCAGTACTTTTATATACACTTGCATATATTAGTTTTCATCTCCTATTACACATCTTAAATGACATGTCTTGAGGAAGATAACTTGTATTTTGGGTCTAGTTATATACAGAAGGAATGAAAACAATAATAAAGTTGGCAGTTCTCTTTATCCATATATATATATATATATATGGCAAAATCGGTTATGTACCCATCAAAAGTCAAGAATTTGGATATTTGCCCATCAAATCTTCAAATTGGAGTATTTGCTCATCAAATTTATAAAATCTTGGAAATTTACCCATATTGATATTAAAACTGATAATTTAAAACAAAAATCTGTATTAAAAAAATTTGTTCCAATTTTACCCTCTTCACGCTCCAGTTCTTTTCCCGCCAGACGCTCCAGACCCTCTTCTCCATCGCGCACAGTCTCTCTCTCGTTCAAATCTCGCGCACACAGGCGCTCAAAGCACAATCGCTCTCTCTCTCTCTCGTTCAAACTATTCTCCGCCTCTAGTCGCGCTCTCTCTCTCGTTCAGACTATGTCGAGCACACTCAATGCACCCTGACACTCCGAACCCGCTAACGGAAAAGAACCCGCACACTCAATGCACCCTGACAGGGATGAACCCGCTAACGGAAAAGAAACCGCTAACGCTACACTGGAGCGACTGGAGGCGTGAAGAGGGTAAAATTGGAACAAATTTTTTTAATATACAGATTTTTGTTTTAAATTATCAGTTTTAATATCAATATGGGTAAATTTCCAAGATTTTATAAATTTGATGGGCATATACCCCAATTTGAAGATTTGATGGGCAAATATCCAAATTCTTAACTTTTGATGGGTACATAACCGATTTTGCCTATATATATAACCTTAAACTCACTCCAATACAACTCCCAAGAAATCATTTTTGTAGTTTGCCCCTTGTTAAGCTAGGATCTCCATTTTTTGGAAGCTTCTCATAAGGTTTTTTCGATACCTGCATGCACAAATCTATCAACAATATTTTCCTTTCGAGAAACAACTAAACAAAATAAGAATATGAATAATATAACAAACTCCAAAATAATATTTAATTGAAGCAACACATTTGTATAGTATATGCTACAGACTGACTGACTCTCTATATATGTTCTCTGATTTGTATTGGGAACTATTTAAAGAGCTAGCTAGCACATACTATTATTCAACCTTTTGTCTATCATTTCTGTTGATAATTGGTGCTGTATGTACAATCCAAGTCAATTGAGTCGAAGGAGACTATATCAAAGTCAACATGACAAGAAACTATACAAATACAATGACCAAAGTCATACTGAAGGTACCTTTTGAGTCAAGGGAGAGCTTTGACCAGAAAGAGAGAGAGAATTTCTTGCTGGGGAACTTGGAAGAGACTTCTTTAGAGTAAATGTTCTACTTGGCGTAGAATGTTGTTGCTGTAAGTAGGGAGATGTCATAGGAGAAGGTAAAATGTTACTATTAGTACTATTGTTGTTATAATTGTCATTATTGTTAGTAATAGTGTGATTAGGAGAGAAAGGAGAAGCTGATGGAGATTTGCGAATCAGTTGGGAAAGGGGTGTGGTCCCTGCAGATCTTGCCGCTAACTTTTTTGGCGGCAACATATTTATATGTATCCTATATCAAATGTATCAAAATATAGATGCATTAGTTAGGTTAATTCATTCAGTGCAAAAGGAGAGCAGCAAAAATTATATATCTTGCTTACTTGTTGTGCACGTCAACGTACTCATCGGTCTCATCTAATATCTCCTCCTTCAAAATAGAATAAGCAAAAACATTGTTATTGTTTCCCAACCTCACATCCATTAAAATTTAAATCATATTTTGCAAAAGCACCCAGAATTACTTCATTTGTAGAACTATTATTAGAATTACTTCATTTGTCCAAAGAACATCAAGTTCGGTCAACTACACATGAAAACAATCAATCCTGTCCTCGCCAAATTTATTAAGTAACAAGGGGTTTCATTGTTCAAATTTCCTCTATCGAGGCAGAGAAATTCTAACAAACAAGTAGAAATGAACCCTAATGAAAGGAATACACATGTAATGTTCAAGCAGCAGCACTTTATTTGTCCTCAATTCAGAAAATATCAATGCATGGTCTTGAACATTACAAACAAATCAACTCAATCTATTACTTGATGACATGATCAACCTATTTTAGGTGCTCTTTGCAAAATGAAGAAAATCAGAGGGCTCTTTGCTAAAAAAACAACAAAGTTCGAAACAAATAAATAAAGGTAAAAAAACCTGTAATAGCTCTTCCATGACATCTTCCATGGTTATAATACCAACGACCTCCTCATCCAAATTGTAGCTTGGAAGTGCGTCAGTATTGCTTATGTCTAGAATATTTTTGCTCTGACGACCCCCCCTTCTCATTTGCTGCTGACGTGTTGCTGTTGCATCCCCCCCATTAATATTACTCCTACTGCCGCCAAGAGGACTATTTCCAGGGTTTATCATACCATTGCCATTGCCATTGACTGGGGTGTGATTTCCACTTCGATTACTTTGGATATTATTTTCAGTGGGACCCACAGCCACTTTAGTGCGTTTAACGACTACGGCCATATGGCTGTGGCCTTTCTGAAACTCATTTAGAATAACATAGAGGGGGAGATCATCATATACCCTGAATAAATTTCATTATTAGTCCAGTACAGAAAAATATGGTAGCAACTACCAACTTACATCTACCAGTCCAGAATATCAATCAGAAAAAAATAATTATAGCATTAAGTTAGCAACAAAGACTTTAAGTACCGTGGAATTGTCCTAATGGTGACATTTCTGATAGGGATCTCGTCCTCCGGTCGGCAAGTGATCAAATTTTTAACCTTCAATATTATTGCAATCTTAGTACATAGTCACTGACTCACTATATAGCTAAATTCTAAACATCAAGCAGATCTTACAATATGTCCTTGTCTCCTTGAATTTAACATAATAAGATCTATAGAATATTAGGATATTTTATCATAACTGAAACATAAGAGAAAATCTTACCAAGATAAGCCCAATTATATTTGTTGGGCTGCCAGAATAGATAGGCACACGACTGTGTCCCTTTCTCATTATCAAACCCATGGTTTCCCTAGCAAAAGAAAAACAAAAAAAATAAAAACTTCACAATTGCCATACTGTTTCAAAGAAACAAGTTGATCTTGAAAGAGCACATACATGTCTAGCTTAGCATTTATATCAAGAGAAAATGTCTCCACAATAGGTGTCATTGAATCTTTGGCTGTCTTTTGGGTCAAATCCAAAGCTCCTGAAATTATAGTAGTTTCATCATGGGTCAATTCTCCACCCTTCCCAGCCTAAAAAGTTTCAGAAAAAAACAAAAAGACAGCAGCTTAATGTTTGACATTTTTCTCTTTTCTCCTTCACAGTGTACAATTATAACCCAATTTTACCAACATACATCTTTAAGAAGAACATATGTGGAGACATTTATTATGAAACTTGAAATAAATGGCCAAATTTGATATACATGTAACAGGAAATTAGAAAAAGATACCAGTTTCCTCATGTTATGAAAATAAAATCTCACTGGCAAGTTGTGAATTAACAAATTTTATGGCTCAAATATTCTGATGGAGAAGTTTAAACATAAGAAGAATTGGATTGTACAATTTGTCTAGTCTTGGTGAAAAGAGATAGAAACAAACCTCATTTCCATGCATATCAACAAGGGTCTTTAGCTCAGATCTTCTCATAAGCATAACATGGTCTTTACCCAAAACCAAATCCAGTAACTGGACAATTATGAAAATGAATTTAAGAAGAGTACATAATTGAAGCCTAAAGAAGAAAGCTTTTTGTATACTAAATCAGAATATCAACCACTGTATAATTTAAGTAATTGTGAGCTTATTTTGTTTTCTATTTTGAATTGGTTTTTCATTTTTGCAATTTCTTTTACAAAGTAGTCAACAAAAAGTATGGCAGGGACAAGTTTACCTAATATATCCACAAAAGTTTTAATTGAAGTAAAAAAAGTGATCCCCATAGAAATAGGATTAGAAAGGTGATTGTTGAAAATTGTACCTTACTGATAGGATAAGCTATTGGAAAAATGATAATGACGAGAACACGCACAAATGGTGCCATCTTTGCTCCGACTCTGAGGCCATAGCGGGTACATATAGATTGAGGAATAATCTGATGGAGCAAGGAAGGAATAGTAATTAATTAAAGAGAAATAAAATTAAGAGATAGATAAGGGTTTGAAGTGGAATGACTACATACCTCACCAAATGCGAGAATAAGTGTGACAGAGATAAGAATTGCCCCCCATGCTGGCAGAAGCTTATCAAGGAAAATTGGAAGAGCCTGAAATCAAATGAGTATGGATTTAGTTTTAGTTGCAATAAGTAGTACAAGCAAGTAGCACAAATAAGTACCTCCATGGCGACTGCGTTGCCGATGAGGAGGGTGCAGAGAAGCAGGTGATGATTCTTAACCACTGGCAAAATCTTCGCTGCAATTAATTGAAACACAAGGAAGGAAGGAATTAGAGGTGGAATTGGGAATGAATGAGAGGGGTATTGAAGGAAACCCTCGTACCAGCGTTTTTCTGGTCTTGAGGTTTGCCAGCTTTGACGAGAACTTCAAGGTCGACGATGCTGAGGGACATGAGGCCGAGGGTGAGACCGGACATGATTCCAGCGAAGGCTACCAGGCCGCAGCATATGAGCACGTACAGCCAGAACATAGGCCCGCAGCATGTGTACTCTGCCATTACTCTTATTCTTTCTTCTTCGCCCTTTACTTCACTATAGACTGTACTGTAGACTATAGAAAGAAGCGGCGGGCGACGGTGGTGGCGGGATGTTTGGGAAAGGAGGAGGAGAAGAAGAAAAGAAAAAAGAAACAGGGTACAGGGTAGGGTATTGTATTGTATTATTAAATAATATTTAGGGGAGAAGGGAAGGAGCAAGTTTGGTAAGGAACTTTATTCTATTCTATTCCACTTTTAGGGGTGGTAAGTGGTAACGAGCTGCTAAAGATCGAGCAAGATCTCACTCGTAATCAAGTTTGTTTGTGAATTAAGTTGAGCGAGCGATTTTGAAGTTTAGATTCCGAGTTAAAACTACAGTTCAAAAGTTACTCGTGGTTTATCCGAACGAGCCGATCTAGCTCATTATTAGCTTGATAGATTTATAAATTTGTATATTTTACATTGTATTAATTTGGTTAAAACAAAATAATATTTATATAACTAATTATTGAGAAATACTCTTAATTTTAAGTATAACTAAGCAAATTAATTGTCATAAATTAAGTTTGTAACTAAATTCATACATACAAAAATATTAAATCTAAATTAATACAAACATAGTTCACATAATAAATTCATTCATACTAAATTAAACAAATTCATACAAATTAATTTAGTTGCTTATAATTAATTAACACATATTCCATACAAAATTACCAATCAACTTAAGCGCAGTCCAAAGTGCAATTACCATAACACTAGCTATAACATTCATAGACCATAGTATTCCCAATCTGAAGTGAACGGATCAAATTAAACTATTAAATTACGTATATTAAATAGCTCGTTAATGACCGAGCTAGCTTGTGCTGAGCCAGGTCAAACTCAAACTCATTAATTATGGCTCGAGTTTGTGACGAGCGAGCTAGTTTTAACTCGATCCACTAGTGAACGAGTAGTTACCGATCGAGTCACAGGCTGATACTAGGCGGGATTCATTTCTGGCAAGTGGACTCACTTACACGGTTACACCGGGTTCCGGGTGAATTCGTATCCTGTGCATTAACTCAAAAGAGAATCTTTTAAGTTAATGAATTTCAACCGTCCGATCTGTTTTAAAATTCGTGCGAACTAGATCAGTACTAATATTGAAAGACCCCTATGTTATAAGGAGGAGCTAGATTAGCTCCGTTTAAAATCGGATGGTTGAGAATCATTGACTCAAAAAGATTCCATTTTGAGTTAACGGAGAGTATACGCGTTCGTTCCGGGTTGGGTTTACCGACTTGTGTTGTGTTTGTCGACCGTCGACTATCGCTCTTTTATTATTATTAATAATAACTGCAAGTGCCAGCTTAGCTTAATTCTGCGACTTCTAGCTTAAGTAAGTAGGTCATTTTGGAGAATATAATAAAATAAAGCAGAATTTTTTAATTACTAATTCTTTCCGGGACGGTGGCCTTCTTACTGTGGAGGACTTCATATCCTATGACTTGGGAATTGGGATCATATTAATTAATTAATTTTAATCAATTATTCCCTCATTATTCTTCATGTTTCCACCCAATTAATTAATTAAATCACTTCACTTTTATTTAATCAGACTTTACCGTATGCATGTTTATGTTCTATTTATTATAAATAACAACATTTCAACAAATTAGTGCTCTTTGTTTTATTTATTTATTGAGTAATTAATTAAGAAAAATATATATATCAACATTTCAACTTAATTAACTAGTGACAAAAGATGTGGGCAAATTAGGAAGTAGAACAACTTCAACAATAATTAACTAGAAAGAATATTTAACAAACTGATCGAACCTTCTGTTTAGGTATCAAACCCCTTTCGTTTTCATATAAAATAAAATATCATATTAATTAATTATCTAGTTATCTCCACTTAGGTAAATAAACCATCGATGACTGTGCACTCATTTTTCTTTAGGCCACAATTTAGGCCACTCATCGCCGATTTTTTTATTAATAGGAAAAAAAAATAAAAAAATATCGACAATGGAGAACGAATCCGTGAAATCTCGGAATATAGGAAAATTGTTATGGTTTATAACGTCCCGTGGACGTTATGATTCATAACGTTCTTAATCCAAAATATTTAACCCGTTCAGTTTGCTAATTAAACAAAAGAAAAATCCAGGCCGTTATTCTCCATGACGTCGTTTATTGAACACTGTTAGAGTATTTCTATTATTGTGATTACAAAAGATTGAACTTATTTATTACATCATAAATTTACTCACATCAATTTAAGAATGCTTCCATTTTTTAAATTTCAATTTTACCGATACAGTAAGAAATGATAATTTTAATACTGACAGAGATTTTTTTTTTTTTTTTGGAATTGCAGAAATGTAGATGGTCATATTATTTGTAAATTTGTAAAGTAATTACAATTTTTTATGTTTATAGCACTTTTAGAGAAATTGTTATTTTAATAAGCTTGCTAGATTAGTAAGTGCTCTATATAATTACAATTTAGTTAATATATCTGGGCATGTATAGCAATTAATTAATATAGGGATCAATTAAGTAAAATTGAAACGGACGTCCCAAATTAATTCTATCTGGGACAAACTCAATCCGGTGCCTATGGAGACTGTAGGGGCCGGTGCCTGTTTTGAGATTCGTGCCATGTTAAAAGGACCGTCCGATCATAATTTGCTTGAGTCAGGTAGCCTGAGGTGATGTGAATTCATGGTAAATAACGGGTAGGTTTTTGTTTCCGCTGATCTGGACGTCATGAAGAATAACGGCCCGTTTATTTTATTTTTATTTTCTCTTGTAGTCTGGACGTTATACACCATAACGATCTGAATTTTTTCTTTTTGTTAATTAGCGAACTGGGGTTAAGAGTTTTGGATTACAAGAATGTCATAATTCATAATGTCCGCGGGACGTTATAAACCATAACGGTTTATCTATATTTTGAAATTACACAGATTCATTCTCCATTGTTGATATTTTTTATTTATTTTTCTATTAATAAAAAATCGGCACTCATTGTGTAGTTAATCAGCTAGCTAGACGCATAGTGACAAGATTCGCTGATAATTCAGATTTGAACCGTTGTCAAAGCAATCCATGTATTAGTTTTCTGAACATTTTCCGAATTATTCGCGATATTTTTTCTTGTGGGACTAAAATATCTGATCCGGACTCAATGTGTAATTCTGAATTATTTCCGATCACAAATTTTTATTCCGCCAAATTTTTCCCGAATTATTAAGTTGTCAGCATGGCTAGAAGAACAAATTTACTCCGGTACACTTAGCTCTATGAACTTCTGAAATTGATTTTGATCATATAATACAAAAATATCGAAAGTCATAAATAGCTACACATTCTTGTTTTACAAATCTTATAATTCAAAATGTGATAATTGAGAAAATATTAGAATCTTTATTTTAATGCTTAAAAGAAAAAGAAAATGAATGTTTTCTTTTTGTTTATTTAGGCTTTATTCTAATAAGATATCATAGTAATTGTATAATTACAATAATATCCTTTGTTAAAAACATATTGTTTCATCAAATAACAAGTATTAGACCGAACCAATCATTACTGTCTATATTATATTATGAATAAGGCTATGGTAATATGACCAACCCGTGCAATATATTCATACTACTATTTGCAAAGTTTAAACAGTCGTTATGAACCGTTAAATATGATTTTCATATGAAAATGTACTTTGAAATCAAATTTTAAATTTTTAAATTTTTATGTATTTTTTTAAATAGATAGAAAATTACTTGATTTAAATATTCTAGACCAATTGACAATCATAGAAATAACTAACAATTTTAAATTAAAACATGTGAAATATGATCTATATTATGTTTATTTTTAAAATGATATAATATGATTCCATGTAGCTATCTATACCGAATATTGTCAACGTCTTAATTAATTCTATTGATGATTCATGAATTTGTGTGGAATTTTTTTTCGTCAAAATTTGAATTTTCAAACATTCCAGCCAGACAAAGTATATACGGAATCCATCAATTTCAGAAAAGCCAGTTGAGTGATATATAGGAGCTCCAAAGCTGTGATTTGAACCGTTTGACTTTGATGGAGCAGTTTCGAAAAAAAAAATTTCTGTAGAAATTAATAAAAAAGAAGAGAGAGAAACAGAAATAGTAGGATTTTTACTGATCTTAGAAATTAATAAGTTTGAATTGGCAGGAATTCTACTGATTCAAACTTAGTTATTCTTTTTTTTTTTTTAATTTGATGCGTACGTAGATGGAGGGAATTCTTCTATTAAATCTCTAGTAAAATATAAAAAGTTTTTCAAAAAGTAGATTGAATGTTTCAATTAATCTAAATTTTAAGATACTCTATCTATTTTTGTAAAATCTTTTTATATTCTACTAGAGAAAATTAAAAAGAAAAAAAAACTGATTTGGTTCAGTAGAATTCTTACCGATCCAAAATCCTACCAATTAAAACTTTTTTATTTTTAAAATCAGTAGATATCCTATCGATCTTTCTATCAATCAAAATTCTGATATACTATTTATGTTTCTCTCTCTTCCTTTTTATTAATTTCTACCGAAAAAAATTCTCAGCAGTTTCTATTGACTAAGTAGTTGCTTGTATGAGTTGTATCTAACATTCTATGCCAAGGAATTGATTTTGTGGAATGATTTCCAGTAGTATTAGACTAGCTAGGACTACAATTTGTCTGTGACCTTAATTACAAGAAGTACTTTGCAATTGGCTACAATTCCTTGGTCCAAAATTTTCCGATTTTTTTATTAATCGAAAATAAATAAATAAAATATCTCGAAAGAGAATCGATTTGGTGAAATTTTGATATCTAGATAAACCGTGATTAATTATCCCATTCCACGGGACGGGACAATTTATCCCATCCCACTAATTCAAATTCATAACCCACTAATTTCTTCTTTGTTAATAGGTTAAGTAGAGAAAAAAAAAAAAAAAAATTGTGGGATGGGATAATCTATCCCGTCCCACAATTTTTTTTGTATTTCTTCTCTTCTTAGTTAATAAGTTTAGGAAGAAAATGTGGGATGGGATAGATTTATCCGTCTCACAATTTTTTTCTTAGAAAATTAGATTAGCGGGGTTATGAATTTGGATTAGTAGGACGGTATAAATTGTCACGTCCCGTGGGACGGGATAATGATTCCGTTTTACCTATATTTCGATTTCCAACAGAAACGTCACCCTTTCGCGATATTTTTTATTTTTATTTTTTATTAATAAAAAATTGGCAAAAAATTTTCTGAGATTAAAAAATGTTTTTTTTTGTGGTGAATTTTGAGAGCAAAATGCGGTGAAATCTGGTTTGTAAAGTTGGGTTCTGTCATCACCTCGATCTATCGATAGATACCATACCAGTACGAGTACCAGTACCAGTGCTTTTCTAATCTTGCATTTTTGTGTTGTAGCCGAATGGCGCGCCGAACTTAACTAGTACGTATACCTTCCCACACCAAACAAAAAAATCTCCTAAATTACTTAATATAAATATAAATTGAAAATAAATAAAGTTTGAGTTGATGGTTAGGGGTGTTAACGGGTACAGTAAGGGTAGAAATATTTTCGTATATGTACCTGTTACAAATTGTCCTTATCTATATCCTACTCTTACCTGCTATGAATTATCTTACCCGTACCCTACTCTTACCTGTTATGATTATCGGATTACGAAACGGTAGCGGGTAAATAACGGATAATGCTATTATAATAAAAAAATTATTATTTACTAAATAATAAATTAAAACACATTCATTTCACAAATATATATACGTGTTTAAAAGGTCTGAACTTTATTGAGAGTTGCTGAAATTTATTTACGTGTTTAATAGTTAATTAAGCATAACACAACTATCAAGAATAGTTGAAGAATAAATACATTGCTTATTAATATATACAATATATATAATTTTTTTTATAATTACCCGATCGGGTAACTGGTACGGAATAAGCTTTACCCGTACCTTTACCAGTTTAGATAACGGAAAAATATTTATCCGTACCCGTACCCGATAAGTTTACGAAAAAAAAATTTACCATTATCCGTTTTATCGGATACAGTACGGGTCGGATAAACGGATAAAAGGGTGTCATTGCACCCCTATTGATGGCACCATGTGAAAATAAATATAGGGGACTCAAGTTATTTTCAGGAGCGGATTTAAGATTTTTGTCGGCATAAAAAAATAGCTAATCAGATTTAAAAAAATAATTGTGTTCAAATTCATTAATTAATTGAGTACTAAATAAAAAATAATATTTTAACTTATATAATTTTCAATTCTTTTGATTTATAATTACTGATACTCTAACTTATAATTCTAATTGTCAATTATAATTTGAGAAATTTATTTTAATTTTAATTCTAAATTTAATTCAAATTATAAATCAAAATTTCAGAAGAGAGCAAAAAAATTTCAGGAAGGTAAAGCGGAACCAATAAATCTCCAAAAAAATTCAAAATTTATGTAAACAGTTGCCCTCCGATCCAGTGTGAATCCAATTTGAATCCGTCTCTTTGGGTTTCTAGATTTCTTCTGGGCGGGAGCGACCCGCTATTTCCTCTCTGACCAGCGACCAGAGAGAGACTGGAGATAGATATTAGAAAGTCATGCTTATGCTTTAGGTTTCTAGATTTCTCCGGGTCTGGGTATCCTAAAGTAACTCAAATTTTGAGTTTAGATCCGGACTGTCTGATTAGAATCCGATCCTAAGTGCACAGATCTCTTCAACATTCGCGCCATAGAAGATCGAAGGTCCGGATCTAACCTCACTATTTGAGTTACTTTATGGGATCCGAATTCATTTGGGGCCTTTTTTGGGCTTGGGCGGGGGCGGCCCGCTATTTCCTCTCTGACTAGCGACATAATCAGAGAGAGATTCGTATATTCTAAGTTAACTCAAATTTTGAGTTAAGATCACGACCATCCGCTTTAAATCTGCACGAGTATTAAAGGGACCTGTGCGGTACAGTATTTGATCAAACAGTTGGGAGATTAACGGACACGGTGCGTTAATGCAGAGAACAGAGGATGCAACCATCCTCATATCATTTCATATCAATATCATACTTACCGAGTCTCTTTAATTAATTAAGACTATCTATCTAGGCAAAGCAAAAGAGAAAAGAGAGAGCGAGAGAGAGAGATCATAGAGAGAGATGGGTTCTGTTGTTGGCGATTGGCCTTGTTTCGATCCACACAATTTCACTCAGCTCCGCCCGCTCGAACCCACCGCTCAACCCTCCGTAAGTAATTCTCCCCCCCTATACTTTTTACCAATTTCACTTTTCTATTTAATTCTTCTTCTTCAAAAACAAAGAAAATCACTGCACAACAAATTTAATTCTACATTTATCTTCAAATTTACTCTATTCGTTTCTTTATTACCGTCAAATGCATCCATGCTTAATTACTATGTAAAACCTGACCTCTTCCTTGCCATTCATATAATTAATTTTAGTTCAATCTTTTCTTTAGAAATTGACACCTGTTACATATCATCCAACACACAACAGGGCACTTCCTCCTCCCAATCAAGGTAATTTTTTCAATTTAATCACTTGTTCTTAAGTTGTTTTTGTTTCTAATGGCTGATATGTATATTATGTACTTTGTTTGGTGACAAGTTTCAGTATTATATATCTGTTTTTTAGGGTTTCATAGAGGTTTTAGGCTTAACATGAGTCAGGTCCTCTTACTGACACTTGTTAGTTGCTACTTCTGGAGAAATTTTATTTAATTAACTTTGTCAAGTTATTACAAGTGCATGTTATTCTGATATAATTATATTACTTTGGCATGTTATTATGTTTTATTAGTTCGATGTAACTTTTTTTTTTCCATGTTGCAGTTATAACAACTGAAAGTAAAAATATCCTTCTTAGACAGTTTTACCAGAAGTCAGAAGAGAAGGTAAATTGTCCAAAATTCATCTATTACTATCAATAATGTTATTTAGTTTTGTTTATTGTCCATTCAAGAAGCAACATCCAAAAAAATATTATGTTTCTCTACTTAACTAAACTGGATCAGTACCAGAGAAGCCTAGGCCCTAGCATATGAAAAAAATACCAGTACTCACCCAAGTGGGCGATATAAAATACCTCTTTAATTTCCTTTACTTTGTTTTGATTACTATCAATCAATTTTGTGTCATAGTTGAGACCAAAAACAAAAAGAGCTGCTTCAGAAAATTTGATGCCGGAGCACAGCTGCAAGCAACTAAGAGGCCCTGCCTCTGGCCTCTGATATTTAAAGTTGATTTTTTAAGGGGCATTTCTACAAATGGGTGTTTTTCTTTGAGGCCCTGAATTTTAATATGTAGTACATTGATTATCAGGTAGCTTCAGCCAGGGTTGGGTTTCTGTTGTTTAGTGGATATGTTATCTATGCAAGTAAAGGCTTTTCAATGCAAATTGGTAGTGTAGGTTACAACTTAGCAGATTTTATAATTTTTTTGTGGATAAATAAGGTGGAATGGTTTTGTTCTATCAGCCTACATATTTTTGTTTGAAGTGAAAAATCATTGAATGGGGGCAGCTCTGAATTTGGTTTGAAATTGAATAAGAGACGAGGTATATATAACTATGTCTATTAGTTTGGTAGTTTTGTAGTTTGAATCCCTAGTGGCAGTGGGTGGGGGTCCATCTGTCAGCTGTCACTGTCTGGTAGACTAGACCAGACTGGTACTTGATCATTCTATCTATTGCAGAGTTCTTTAAACTTAATATTTGTTTTCTACACAGATATCATGCATTTCTGGTACTGCAACGAGCTAGAATCTCAGATGCAGGAGAAATCGAATGGAATCGATTTGTAGGAATAAGAACAGGTAATTTGAGGAAAAAAAGTGAAAATAACCAAGACAGCAATATGGATTCTCTAACCAAGAAATCACAATTTTCATAATATCCAAAACATAAAAATGGTTCTACAGATCTGATCCCTTTATATAGGCGATCATTTTACTAAAAAGAAAATATAATTCGGTAAAGTAAATTGTCCTAATTAATCTCGGACTGACATGTCAGCGATCATTTTACTAAAAAGAAAATATAATTCGGTAAAGTAAATTGTCCTAATTAATCTCGGACTAACATGTCAGCGAGCATGTGATGATATGGAATAACAAACTAACTCACGAAGAGGTCACGCGGAAGAGATGAATCGTGCCCGCTCAAGTTATTCGTCCAGCAAACCTTCCATTACTTCTACTCTGTGCCCTGCTTATTTCCGTGTATGGTCTTGCTTATTACCGTGTATGTTCTTAAACGGTTCTGTCACGGCTTCAATCGTCAGGGGCCCAGTTTGAGCCTCTGCTTCCTTTAACTCCGTCAACAGCTCACTCCGTCTTTCTTCTTCTTCCTTTATAAACATACCAACGGTCACCCCCAAATCCGCGAGTCTGGATCCCCTAAAGTAACTCAATTTTTGAGTTTAGACATGTACGGTGTCTATTCGGTGGTAGCGCAAGGGGCCAATATTATTTGTGGGATCCAGGCTCTTTAAGATTCGTATTAGAGCATCTTGGACTGTTTGGATCAAAACTCAAAAATTGAGTTAATGAACTGGATCTGAATTCCAAATCCGCTAGATCAACGATACCTCGTTGCAGGTACATCAACAGTTGAACACTGCTTCTACTTTCTAGTGCTAAAGGTTACTCGTCAGAATTAGGCCACTTTGTTTTTTGTGACAAAGGTGTCTTAAATTTACACATCACGTCTTATTATTGAGTGAGCCTATGGTGCTATGCATAGCACGGATGGAGTCCGTGCTACGGCCAAAAATTTGACTTTTTAAAATTCTAATGGTCGATCCAACCGTTCAATGTGATAACCATATGAATATGTAATTGCAAACTAAATTTTATATTTTTTCGAATTTTTTTACTATTTTTTTAGATAGGTAGAATTTTGATGGTTCAGAATTTTCAGAAAACACTGATTTTTCTACCTATCTAAAAAAATTCAAAAAAATATAAAATTTAGTTTGCAAGTACATATTCATATGGTTATCACATTGAACGGTTGGATCGACCATTAGAATTTTAAAAAGTCAAATTTTTGGCCATAGCACGGACCCCATCCGTGCTATGCATAGCACCATAGCCTCACTTATTATTTGTCCAGACTGAACATCCATCCTATCATTAAAGCTTTGAAAATGACGTTTCATGAATTTTCAAGATTTACCTTATCTCAAAATTAAGTTTACAAAGGCAGATGCATGATTTGAAAGAGTATTGACGATTGTCTACAAAATTTCGCCTTTTTTTCCCTTCAGGATAAATTTCATCATATTTTCGTTTTAAAATTGATGTGGAGTTTGTTTAGGATAATATTGGTCTGTACTATGGATCAATATCTCTATTTTTAAAGTTCAAATAGTTGATCTGAACCGTTCAACATAATCTCCATATAAAAAATTAAATTTACTTGGAGATTAAATTTTATATTTTTAAAATTTATTTACTCTTTATTTAGACAAGTAGCTTGATCTCAAAAATTTAGACCATTCAATAGTGATTTTAAAATAATAGTAAAAATTTATAAAATTTAGTCTGCAGTTACATTTTCATATAGAGATCATGTTGAACGGATCAGATCGACTGTTTGCACTTTGAAAACAAAAATATTGATCCATAATACAGACCAATATGCGGTATTTATAAAGACTCCGTCTTAATTTTTTGTTTTTAACAAATAAAAAGATAAATCTTATACTGGATAAATTTGAGTGACTTTTTTATCTTATGTTTTAAACCATAAGTTAGCTGAATTGTCTATTATTTACTTAAGAATATTCTTGTATTGGAAAACACTTTCTATAAAGACATTTGAAAATTTGGGGTAGGTAATGTTTGACAGTAAGTTTTTTCTGATTGCATTATTAAAATTGCTCCTGATTGAGACACTACTAAAAGAATCTTACATTTAGCCCATGCTCTTCACTCATGAATGATCTAAAATCATATAATTATGTGCGGAATCAGAATATTAGGATTGACATTATAAATAAATATGTATATTGTCATTTCATTTTATAAGAGAGCGAAATAATATTAATTATTGACAATATTAAAAATTTTAAGGATAAAAATGACAAATTTCAATTCATATGTAGGACTTGGCCTCTTTTGCTCCTGCCTTTTCCGTCCCTACATAAAATAATTATTGAAAAATAAATAATTGTAAACATATTCTTTACAATTTCAATAGAGTAAATATTAATAAAAAAAATTTAGTACAATTTAACAGATAAAACAGACTACTATTTTTCAAAATGCACAATAAATAATCAATTGAATTTTAATTTGCACCAAGATTAGACAATTAAACTAACTAAATTATAGAGAATATATGTATAATCTTATACTTTTAATTTAAATAATTCTTTGTCACGGTTCTCAAATAAATTCATTATCAAGATAATATATATGGAAATTGCTAATATGCTATGTATAGCATAGAGGGCCTCCGTGCTACGGCTCAACATTTGAGTTTTCAAAATTCTAACGGTCGATCCGAACCGTTTAACATGATCTCCATATGAATATGTACTTGCAAACCAAATTTTACATTTTTTAGAATTTTTTTACTATTTTTCTAGAATTTTTTTTACTATTTTTTTAGATAGGTAGAAAAACACTTGATCTGAATGGTACAAAATTTTTAGATTAAGTGATTTTCTACCTATCTAAAAAAATAGTAAAAAAATTCTAAAAAAATGTAAAATTTGATTTATAAGTACATATTCATATGGAGATCATGTTGAACGGTTCGGATTGACCGTTGGAATTTTGAAAACTCAAATATTGAGCCGTAGCACGGAGGCCATCTATGCTATGCATAGCACCGTAGCCAACCCCAATATATATATTTCTAATCTGATCGAACCCCTTCAACGACTACAGCGTTATGATCATTATTATATTTTAATAAGGAGAGTAAAGTACTATATGTTAAGTTTGTTTTAAGTAAAGGACTAGCTGCACTTTTACCAGTAGGCAGGTAAATTGTTATTTCATTAGGAGCCTAATATTAATATTAATATATGTAGTTGAAGTAGGGTTAAAATTAAATGTCTCATTGGTTGTGTGTTCCATCATGTCTCAACATCATTATCTCTATTTTCAAATTCTAATTAATCGATCCGAACCGTTCAACATGATCTTCATACTAAAATGTGCTTGGATAACAACTTTTATAATTTTTATAATTTTTTTACTAATTGTTTAGAGAGGTACAAAATCACTATTTTCGAATGGTCCATAATCTTCTAAACAGTGATTTTGTATCTATTTTAAAATATAGCACAAAAATTTAAAAAAATATAAAATTTTATATCCAAACACATTTTAATATGAATATAATATTAAGCAGTTCAGACTGACTGCTCAAATTTAAAAAATAGAGATAATAATATTGAAACATGATAGAACACAACAAATGAAACAGTTTAACTAATGAAATATTTTAACTCTACGTTGCCCGTTGGAGCAGCAATGCATTCAAGCTTCTATATATTTATATTATATTATTAAAGAAGGCGACAAGTGTTGCTGGCATCTTAACCTTCTATTTTGTCAGTAGACACGTGGATTTGTCCGGATTCAATTCTCATTTCATTTCGTTTCATTTCGTTTCTCGCCTAGGGGTAGGGGTAGGGGAATTCGTATCCTCCCAGGTATCTGACTGAACCTGACCGAAACGGACGGCCCAGATTTACTCTCAGCCCAGATTTTTAAATTGGCACGAATCTCAAAGCACAAATAATACACCCCTGCGCCATCCCGAGTAATCACCGGCTGAGAGTAAATCTGGGCCGTCCATTTCGGTCAGGTTCAGTCAGGTACCTGAGAGGATACGGATCCAGGGGTAGGGGGCCGGGGAGACTTGCTACCTGCCAATTCTATTCTATATCATATTCATGTCAGTAAAACAAATATTGAATTTGAAAACAAGGCCCAACCTAGCCGTTGAAGCATGAAATGATAATTTATTGAAATTTAAAATGGCGTCCGGTGTCACAGAAATTAGGTGTCCTTTTTTTTGAAACTGTCACAGAAATTAGGTGTCAACAATTCAAATAAATGTTTCCAAATCATGCATGTGATCCTGACTGACACCTACGTTTCCAAATCATGCTGTGCTCTATTTTTCCATTTTTCAAAAACAGAATTCATTTTTCTTGCTAAAGAAATTAAGAAGGATTTGACTTGCAGGTTTTAAAAACTATATATGTTATCCCTATCCTATGAGAATTCTTTTGCAAAAATAAACAATTAATCACTGCATGAGATACTTAAATGAGAACTAAATTAAAGTAGGTCGTAATTAAGTGGCATTAAATAAATATAGCAATTAACAACACAATTGTACATGAACAAAGCTGTCATTTTAATAAAGAAACCCCTCTTGGCTCTTAACAGTTAACACCCTGTTTCACGTGGCACGTGACTGGTACAATAATTGTGCCTTGTAGCATTTGGATCCATTAGAGATGCATCACAGATTAATATGCTTTTTTGCTAAATTAAAAACCAAAGCCAGATCTACAACTTCTTCTTCTTGTTCTTCTTCTTGTTTGCCTATCAACTATAGTTATAAATTGTATCCAACACACAATAATTTTTACACAAGGACTAACCAATTCAGAAAGAAAAAAACAAAAAAAATTTCAACAATAACGTCAAAATAATTTAATCAGTATTATAAAACAACATGATATAATTAAGCTGAAACCCATTAATTATCCTGGCTACTCAATCCGATATATATAGTCTAGTCTACCTCCATCTTGTTTGGTTGTCACCCCTTCTGAAACTCCCTTCTTCTTTGCTGCTGTACCGATCTGATGACAGAGAAGATGCATCTCGTCCCATTTGTCGTTCCTAAATTTTAAACAAAATTAATTAATAGTCAAGATCACCATTTAGGAACAAGGAAGCTATATATTATATACATATAGATAGAATAGACATAGACATACATCTTTGAAAATGAGGTCCTCCATTTCGAGCATGTGGATGACATGGCCCATTTTGGGTCTTTTGTGAGCATCGGGATCAACGCATCGCAATGCCACAAGAAGTGCACGCTTTAATGCCTTGGAAGATGGCTTCTCTCCCTCTCCTATTTTTGGATCCACCACCATTTCCGCCTTTCTCTCTGCCACCATCTTCTTCAGCCACTCTATCAAGTTCACCTCACTAGGTGGTCTTGAATAGTCCACTGGAGATCTACCAGTAATAATTTCCATTATAAGAACACCAAAACTGTACACATCACTTCTCTCATTAAGCATCCCAGTGCTCGCATACTCCGGAGCCACATACCTGCAATCATGCATTATTATATCTTTAATTAATTAGCATTAGCACTTAATAATAAAACAGAAAGAAATTAAAATGCTTAATTACTGACCCAAATGTACCCATAACACGTGTTGTAACATAGCTTCTCTCAGAGCACAATAATTTTGCAAGCCCGAAATCTGATACTTTGGCGTTCCATTGTCGATCAACAAGTATATTGCTAGATTTCACATCACGGTGTACAACCTTTGGTTCAAGCCCCTCATGGAGATATGCTAGCCTTCAAAATCGTACAGAATCAAATTAAGGAACCTTGTTTGATTATTCAATATGATATGAACTTAATTTGTTTGCATTATTAGTTGTATCATGATAACACACAAGCAATTAAAATAATTAATTAAGATGCCTTGCTATCCATGCACTGAATGAATGAGTGGATTTGAAGGAAGGAACTGTGGAATAACTTGGGTCAGAAGTAGAATTATGTTGCTTACTTGAACAATACTTTATACCTGCATTAGTAATTAGTTAGGTGGTGCTATCTTAAGAGTATTGAGAGAGATTTTGAGCAAAATAAATGCAACAAATAAGTATATATGAATAACAAAAATTACAGGAAAATATAAGCACTAACCCTTTAGCAGTTCCTAGGATAATATTCATCCTAATTTGCCAAGTTAACGGGCTTACTTGTCCAACATCGCCATGTAACCACTGATCTAAATTGCCATTGTCTACATACTCATAAACAAGCATCCTATAAGCCCCTTCTACGCAATATCCAAGTAATCTAACAAGGTTTTTGTGCCTAACACGACCAATGGTGTCGACCTCTACTTTAAACTCCTT
Source organism: Carex parvula (assembly GCA_025461045.1). NCBI lineage: Eukaryota > Viridiplantae > Streptophyta > Magnoliopsida > Poales > Cyperaceae > Carex > Carex parvula. The sequence goes on along the minus strand of JAJGRW010000380.1, from coordinate 244,080 downwards.
TTCTGCCTGACCTCTATTATTCAGCAAATTCTTAACAGCAACACTGGTTTGATCAGGCAACACTCCCCGATAAACAATCCCATATCCTCCTTCTCCAATCACATTCTCCTCATCTAATCCATTCGTTGCCTCCTCCAACTCTCTTAGCGTGTACCTAATTCATATTCATATTCATTTCAAATCATAGATTAATTAATTAAGCAAATCCCCCAAGCAAATAATAAATTTCAATCTAATTAATTATTACTAACCAATGACCCCATCCAAGATGTGAAACCTCCGGTGTCTTGGCCGGAGTCCCAGCCCCATCCCCGGCCCATCGACTCTCCCTATCCCCACTCACACTGACAGTACCAGTTGTCGAGCCTGACTGAGGAGGAGGAGGATGTACAATCTCGGCTGCCTTTCCAATGTCGATCTGGACCTGAGGCAGGGGCAGGGGCAACTGGTAAGTGGTATTGTGATGTACAATCTCTCGGATATCTTTTGAGACTGGAGGAGTCCGATCACGGAGGTGGAGCTTAAGAGACTTTCCTTTTGCTGAGGTGCGTGTAGGAGAGAGAGACCCAAGTCGAGGAGAGCGTCGGCGAGAGGTGAAGCAGAGAGAAAGAAGGAAGAGAACTAGAACAATGGTGGCGCCAACTAAGATCCCGATGACGACCCAGAGGCGGAGGCCAAAAATGGAGGTCCTTTTTGAGAGCCAGTTGTTCAGAAATCCTTCAGACAAAATTGACATACTTACTACTTGTAATTGTTTTTGGAGAGAGACTGAGATTGAGATTGAGATTGAGATTTCATGAAAGGTGAATAGGAATTGGAAGGGAGGTGTGAGGAGGAGAAGAGATAAATTGTAAAGCAGCTAGCATTACCATTATCTTAGCATTGCCCCTCCCTCACTCCCTCTAGAAAGAATAGAATAAAGATGGTCACTTGGTGGGTGTGCTTTTCAATTTTGGGACTCTTTTATATACTATAATTATTTACGTCCTTCTAAACTTTTAAAACTTTGATATCATGTTAAGGCTCCGCTTTAGTGTAAACTGTAAACAAATCCAAGTGGGAGTCGCCACTCACCAGTCACCACTCACCAATCACCAGTGGCTAAAACAGGAAAATCCTCGAATTTCTTTCTATTGGTTAACATAACAACAACAAATACAATAATATACACCGAGGAGAGATCCATTTACACCATTTTAATGACACATCTTGATACTATATGTTTATAAGTTATTTTTATAATTTTAAAGTCTAAAAAGTCAATTCGAACTATTCAACATGTTCTCCATATTAAAATTTGCTTGGAAACTAAATTTTTCATTTTTTAGAAACTTTTTAGTATTTATTAAGATGCGTACAAAATTGTTGTTTTCAGACAATTCTAGACTATTGAAAAACATCGATTTTAAAAAATTCTAAAAAACAGTAAATAATTTTCAAAAAATATAAAATTTAGTCTCCAAGTACATTTTAATATGGAGATCATGTTGAACAGTTCGGATCATCTGTTTAAATTTTGAAATTGCAAAAATAACTTATAAATATATAGTGTCAAAGATGTGTTACCATAAAATGATGTTATTGGATCGCTCATCAATATATATATCATATTAAGAATTTCTTTTGAACTGAAATATCTATTATAAAATTGACAAGGACTTTGGCGAAAAATTGATATCTCCTTGACATTTAAAATGATAACGAACACTAGACGTTACTTTTGTTAACGTCCACTCACAAAACAAATTAAGCTGTATAGAAGCCCGCAACTCAATGAAATCATTTTTAACTACTCTACATTCCGACGTTGTATGATTTCTTTTTTTCCGGTTCCTATTCTCAGCTGATATTTTTCTATTATTTAATTGCCAAAAATATTTTACAAACACAACCACACTAGATCAAAATTATGATTCTTTTAAATATTTTCAAGAGTAAATTGCACAAATAGTCAAGAGAGTATTCCTCATTTATCATTTTGGTCTTTCAAACTTTTAATTTTTAATAAATTAGTCCTATCATTATTATCAGCTAAAATACTAGATAAATATTTATATTTACATCCACATTATAATGATAATTATGATATAATATTAATTTTAATAAATCTGTGACAAAACAATCAGTTGCAGTATTACTTTAATTGATATTTGAGTTCAATAATAATTGTATTAGCTTCTAGTTATTTGTATTGTATGGACACCATATCCACCGAAATTTTTATTTATACCATAATCACAAAAAAATAAACCAAATCACCTCAAATTCTGGAGATTTGAGAAATACTAGGCCGTTAAACCGTTCAGCAGCCCCAAAGACTGAGGGCCGCCCAATATTGCTGCGGCCCCAGTCTAGGGGCCACCAAATGGCCCAATGGCCCCAGTCTGGGTCCACCAAATGGCCCAACAATCTCTCTTTTTCTATATATACTCCATCAGAGGCAAATTTTCATTTCTCACCTTCACTCATTATCTCTCCTGAACAAGAGCTTCTGATCTGTAAATTTTTTTTTCTTTCCTTTTCATTTCTTTTTTATTTTTCATAGGTTAATAATTAATTTAGTTATTTTTAATTTTAAGTTTTGTGTGTATTGGGTTCAAAATAAGTCTTATGGTATTCATTTACACTGGTGGTGACGTTTTAACATTCCCAAATTAGCATGCCCACTAGTTCAGCACAAACATGGTTACAATTCTTTCTAATTTTAAATGATGGAGTCTGGCAGGTACCTTACAACTAAATCGATCATGCATTTTCCTGGGGGTGGGTACAAGGTAATTGACCTATATGTGAAGGAAACCCGAGTCCGGTGTACCAACCCACTTATGAGGTTAATCCAGGGCCGTAGTCGGGTTAACTCATCTGGCTCAAGTCCGGCCTCTCTGTAAATTGATAAACTGTCTAGTAGTCAACCCCAGTTAAGAGGGACCGACCGTCCAGTAGTCGGGCCTCCCATCGGGCCCTACCCTAGATTGACTAGCTTTCTACTAGTCGGGTCACTTCTTGGGGCCAATCTTATGATCCGAATGAGGATGATGCTACAGTGGATCCGAAATTAGAAGAGACAGAGGAAAATTTGGGTGATAACGATCATGAGGGTATGAGCGATCAGAGTGACCAGGAAGATACCAGGCATGTGCTTGGACAGATGTTATAATAATGGATCGCGGTTTTGAGCACTCAGTTAGAGCTTTCAATGACACATCAAGTTTCAAGAAGCTGGTTCAGATTTTTTTGGAAAGGCAGCAAAGTTTGAGAATGAATTGTCGGAAGGACAAATGTATGACTCAAAAAGAGAAAAAAATCAAAATATTTAGATGTTTTTGCTAATCATATCATACATATATGAGGAGAGATCAAGTTACAACAAATTTGAGTTACAACAAAGTTATAACAACCATTTTTTTCATTTTCAAAGTCCAATCGTCGATCCAAACCGTTCAACATGATTATCTAAATAAAATGTGCTTGCAGTTCAAATTTTACATTTTTTGAATTTTTTTACTATTTATTAAGATGGGTACAAAATTCAATGGTCTGAATATGACTATTTTTTGTAAAATATCTTAATAAAGAGTAAAAAAATTCAGAAAAAATGTAAAATTTGATCTGCAAGCACATTTTATTGTGGAGATCATGTTGAACGGTTTAGATCGACAATTTGGACTTTGAAAATGAAAAAAATGATTGTTATAACTTTATTGTAACTTGATCCCTCCTCTACATATATATACATCGCTGAAGTCATCATCAATTGGTTTATAGTTACAAGTTGTGACAAACACCTTGAAAAAAACAAGTTGCGACAAAGAAAATTATTTGATGCTTTATGGCCCCAACCGTTATGAGAATTGTAGAAAGATATTATGGACAAGTCCTTCTGAGAACATAGTAGCTTTGATGGGTTTTTGAGTTCGATGATAGCTTCAAAGTCGTCCAATCTGCTATAAGATCCTTGCACATGCAAATTAAAATAGAGTGCACGGATTTTAAAACAGATCTGATGGTCTTGGATCCATCGAATTTAAAGTAGGTCCGATGACCTACTAAATTGACTTTTTTGTAGCGCGGGCTGGTATTTTATATTCGACACCTTAGTGTTATAATTTAGTATAATGAATTAAGAATTAATGTACCTTGTTGAAATAATTTTTGATCTAACGCTGAATCGGGACAACTACTAGCGAAGGGGTTATTAACTGAAAATTTGAAAAGTAAGGGATTCTTAAATTGATTTCAACCGATCGAATCAAATTATAAGTACTTAATGAATTAAATTATGATTCAGTTATCTGACTTAAAAATTCGGTTTATTTAAATTATTAGTCGTAGATTGATTCAGTTCAACACTTCAACTATATATACAAATGATAATATTAATGAAGGTAGTGCTTGAATTAATACTCATATGTAATTTGGACTTGATGCTAGTTTTTCTTTTCTTTTCTTTCAAAATAAATAATACATATGTGAAAATAAATATTTATATATATACATGCATGCGACAAGGATTCTGGTTCTTCGATATCTCGTATTTTATTTTTTTTAGAAAAAATAAGGGTCATGCCGATCTCTCGTATTTTATTTTTTATTTTGGGTTTTTTTAGAGTTTCGGGTTTTAGGGTTTAGGATAATGAAAATTTTGAACAATAATATTTTCTTAGAACATTAATTTTGAACTAAATTATACTAATTTAGAACATTTCTAACAAATTCTATCAATTTACAACTATTTTGGACTTCAAACAATTAAAAAAATAAAAGGGACTTATTTGAAAATATGAGAAGAGGAGGAGAAAATTTGGAGAAAGAGAAAAAGTGAGGAGAGAGAGTGTGAATTTTGTGAAAATGAGTTTTTGGAAAAAAAACGGAACCTTGCTCAATCTTTTATAAACATCTGGGCCGGCCATTCTTTGGCCGGTTGGGATTGGGACCGGCTATTTTTTGGTTGGTTGGGAAAAAAATTGGAACCGGCTAAAAAATAGCCAGTTTGGGTATTTTTAAAAATACCCAGCTAACTTGGGTATAATTAATAATTTGTAACTAATTTTGGATATTAATAAAAATGTCGGGAGAAAGACACAAGGCCGCATAAACGATAACCAAGATTTTTTTTAATGTTGAGCAAGTTATAACAATCAAAATTTACTCAAAATTCCAATTTTAGAACAAAACATTCAAATTATTTAAAATTAAATTACACATCCAAAAACCAATGACAAAATACTATCCACAATAATAACACAATCAACCCTAAAAAAAAACCTAAACCCTAAGCCTAAAACCCTAAACCCTAATAAACAGTAATTATAACAATTTACATTAATTAATAAAAATTATTATTGCAAACTACCATAAAAAAATTAATAATAGAATTTTGGACACTTTATAAACAATTAATAAACAATTTGTAAATAATTCCTAACAATTGCTACACAATTTTGAATAATTTCTAAAACCCTAAGCTCTAACTTTGGATAATTTCTAAAATTCTAAATCTTAAACCCTAAATCCTAAATTCTAATATTGGATAATTTCTAAAACCCTAAATCCTAAAAAATTACCGTACATTAAATGATTTAAAATTTTCACATAACATATTTATAAAAATTAGTGAGATTTTAAAGAAACTCTAAACCCTAAATCCTAATTTTTGACCCTAAACCCTAAACCCTAATTTCGAAACTCTAATTTTGTCAACCCTAATTTTGGGACAATTTTAAAAAGGATGTAACAGTAAAATGAATCGTGTCAGAAAAATCAACAATCCGCACACGATATTCAACAACCCGCAAGTCAATTCCTTAACAATTTCTAACAATTTCAATCACAACAATTACGAAATATAAAAAATCCGAGCAATTCAATCGCGTCGGGAAAATCAACAACCCACACACGATAATTAACAATTCAATTCTTACCAATCGCAAGGCACAAAACATAAATAAAATAAGTTATGTCGGGTTACCCGAAAATAATCGGATTGTGCTTCCTGATTTGTGCTCCGGCCTCACCTAACCTCAAATTTCGTGGGTGGAGGCGGCCTTGCGATAGCGAGAGAGAGGGAGAGGGGGGTGGCAGAGAGAGAGGGGGTGGGGGCGGCCTAGCGAGAGAGAGGGAGAGAGAGGAAGGGTGAGGGTTTGGTACTGAGATTGGACCGCTCAAACATGGGGCGGTCAGGGTGCTTTTGAAAAAAATTTCATACCGAGAGCAAATTTGCTATTTTTCCTTTTTTTAAGGGTATTAATAAAAATTTCGGAACCATTGTTGTGTCATGCGAATCAGCGCAACTGGAATTTCTATCAACTCTATTAACTAATTTGAGGACCTAATTGTAAAAGTGAGAAAGCAGAGATGCAATTGAGGAGTTTAGGTGGTGAAATGTGAGAAAAGACAGACATTTTTTTAGGAAAAGAGAAAAAAAGAGGAAGGGTATTTGTCTGATGGTGTATTATAGCATTTTTTTAATTTGGGGACAATGGTAGAAAGGCAAAGTTACGGCTAATAGTCTAACGTCATATGATTTCGAAGGATGTGAGGTTAATGGTGTGCTATGCATCACTCTAACATTGAATAGCATGTTTTACTAAGCATTAGTAAACTCTACATGAACTACCTAAAAAATAAAAAGAAATAAGAGACGTACCTCTAAAGAGTTCCAAAGAGTATTGTTAATCGTCTATTCGGTCCAAAAAGCAGCTACAAACCTCTGTGTCAGCTTATTGCAATGTTCTGCAAGAAATCACTGGTGCCAGTATATTACAGTACCCGCAATCAGAAATAGAAAAACTTTGATATATAAAAGATAAGAAAAAAAAAAGCAATTTAAAGTAAGATAAGGGGTGTAATTGCAAAACTAAAATAACAATTAATTACACCGATGAAAAATAGAAATTCAGGTTTTTTATTCCAAAGAAAAAAGAAATATCAATTTAGAGATGGTACACAAAACAACATGTTACATTAATCATAAAACACACATTACTTTTCAATGAAAAAAGCATCTTACGACACTTTTATAGAGTGTATTTGCAAGATATGTGAAAATGAGAAGGTATTATGTCACATAGAAAAAATTTTAGCCTAAAGTCATATCTTACAGGACTCTTATTCAGCAACCAGAAAACATCATATTACATAAGAAAAAAAAGCAACTTAGAAAATAGTATAATAAGGGGTGTAATTGCAAAACTAAAATAACAATTACACTGATGAAAAATAGGAATTCAGGTTTCAATTTCAAAGAAGAAAGAAATATCAATTTAGAGGTGATCCAGAAAACAACATGTTACATTAGAGAAGTACATGTGTGCACACAGAGAGAATTCCAAAGGATATTTTAAATCGCCTATTCAGTTGACACAGTGGGTACAATCTTCTCTATCAATTAACATGGTAAATCCAATCTTATGTCATGTTATAAACATATCTCAATATTGTAAGCTGTTTTGCACAAAACATCCACAGTGGGTACCAATTACAATTTCCTCAAAATTCTCTAGTCATGAAATAATAAAGCAAGCACTAAGCGACCAAGTTATCCTGCACACCTAGAATTTCAGATTAGAGAATGCAAATTGAAACAAAATTAAGAAATTACAGTCTTGTACTTGATAACATCATTGAAACCTCACAAGAAATGGCAAATTAACTCTTCAAGTCACCAATGTAAAACTCGTCAACCATATCAAAAACTCTGGTAGCATGCTGTGGCCTGTATATCCATGAAAAAAAATGTAATATAAATATCACATACATATGAAACTACAACTAAGATGAAATAACATTTGCTATATATGTTCATTAAAATACTGTTCAACATAGAAATCATTTCATATAAATAGGAAACCTGTATGCCAAAAGAAAGAAAAAATAATGCTTATAAGATGAAGATTGCTGATACGTACCTGTAGAAACCCTCAGTAGAGTCACGACGACATTGTTAAGAATTGCATCACCGCCTGGGTGTTCCTCTACATATGGTGTGTAAGGATGATAGCTGCAGTAGAGACAGAAAAGAAGAAGAGGAGAAGAGACAGAGAAGAAGAAGAGAGAAATTGGTAATTTTCTATATTCCTTTCTCCTGTAATTTCTTACATATAAATAGGTAACAAACAGAATATTGAAGATATGATAATCTCTATCTAAGGAAATTAAATAAAGTAGCATAATAATAAAGATTGTCAAGGATATGCAGATCCCTTGTTATTATATATTTCTAATTATAGAGGAGATATGCTGTGGCACTTCTAAGCTGTAGCATCTTGATACTCCTGACGTGGCCTACGTGTGTAGACTTTAACAGGCGCAACATCCCCTCCCCCTTGAAAAAGCGACTTATCCGCAAGGCGAGAAGAGTCTAGTGCATCCGTATCCTCCCAACTCGCATCTTCGAGTGCTAGATCGGACCATTGTACCAACACCTGAGGGACCTGTTGGTTGCCACGAAGAATGGTCCTGTGCTGTAATATGGCAATTGGAACATGCACAGGTTTGTTAGCAGAACTGGAGGCCGGTAAGGAGTGAATTGCTGGTGCGGTTGATCCTTTGTACGGTTTGAGCAGCGAGTAGTGAAAGATTGGATGAATGCGGCTTGTGGGAGGCAATTCTAGGCGATAAGCAACCGATCCAACCCGCTCAAGAACTTTGTACGGTCCATAGAAGCGTAAACTGAATTTATGTGAAGAGTGGTGGCGCAAGGATAGTTGGCGGAAAGGCTGAAGCTTCAACAGAACCAAATCGCCTTCCTGAAATTCATGCTCCTTGCGTTTTTTGTCAGCAAAGTACTTCATGGCATTCTGTGACTTGGAGAGATTGGCCCTAAGTTGCCGCACAATTGCATCCCGCATCGTGAGATCCTGATCCACAGCCTCAAGAGCACTTGTACCCGCGCAGTAAGCAAGAAGAGATGGGGGTTTGCGCCCATATGTTGCTTCAAACGGGGTCATACCTGCTGCTGCCGAGAAGGTGGTATTGTGATGAAATTCGGCCCAACTCAAAAGCTTAGACCATTTAGAAGGCTGTTCATGGACAAAAGCACGTAAGAATTGTTCGATGCAACGATTGACACGCTCTGTTTGACCATCTGTCTCAGGATGATATGCGGAAGAGAAGTGTAATTTAGTGCCCTGTAGCTTGAAAAGCTCTTTCCAAAATGCGCTCTGAAAAATAGGGTCACGGTCTGAAACGATACTCTTTGTTATGCCATGTAACTTGCCCACTGTGTCCCAAAATATTTGCGCAATCCGAGTAGCTGTATAATGCAAAGGCAGTGGTGCCAAATGAACTCCCTTTGATAGGCGATCGACAACCACCAAGATGGCAGTATAGCCCGCAGATGGAGGCAAGTGCGTGATGAAGTCCATAGAGAGATCGGTCCATATGGCAGTAGGAATGGGCAGCGGCTGGAGGAAACCATAGGGAAAGTGATTGGTAGGCTTGCATTTTTGGCATACATCGCACGTGCTGACAAACTGTTCCACGGCTTTACGCATTCCTTTCCACATAAAATGCGTTGCTAGGCGCTTAAAAGTCCGGAGAAATCTCGAGTGACCGCCCAAAGGGGAGGAGTGGTAATCGGCCAGCAGGGTAGGAATTATGGAAGAGGTAGCCGGTAAATACAACCGACCTTTGTGCCGAAGTAAACCATCCGTGTAGGTCCAGTTTGGCCAATTACTGGGCAAATTACCCAAGCCATTAATAATTTGTTTGGTGTGATCATCCTGTAAGAGTTCAGATTGAAGACAGCCAAGGTCCAAACACAATGGTCTAGATAGTGCCATAAGCGCTTCTGTTGGAGAATTGTCGTCCGTTTCATACACTCGTGAAAGTGCATCCGCAGCCTTGTTGGAGGAACCTGATTTATATTCGATGGAGAAATCGTATCCCACCAATTTTGATAAGAATTGTTGTTGCTCGGGCGTTTGAATTGTTTGAGTGAGCATATGATGCAAACTCCGATGGTCAGTGCGGATCACAAAAGGCCGACCCAATAAATATTGTCGCCACTTCAGAACCGCCGATTGGATGGCGTACATTTCTCGTATATAGGTTGACTTGCCCTGCATTAATGGAGAGAGTTTCTTACTATAAAAAGCGATAGGATGCTTGTCTTGTATGAGTACAGCACCAATACCGACTCCACTGGCATCAGTTTCTAAGAGAAAAGGAACCGAGAAGTCCGGTAAAGCTAACACAGGGGCTGTCATGAGCGCAGTTTTGAGAGCAAGGAAAGTCTCCTGGGCTGTATCAGACCAAAGGAAATTGTCATTGGATAGCAAATCTGTGAGCGGTCCAGCAATGGTAGCAAAGCGATGAACAAAACGTCGGTAATACCCGGCCAAGCCGAGAAACCCGCGAAGCTGCCGCTGATTTGTTGGTGGTGGCCAATCAGAAATTGCCTTTAATTTGTCAGGGTCAGCAGCCACCCTTGAGGCCGAAATGATATGGCCCAAAAATGCAACTTAGGAAACAGCAAACGTGCACTTGGAAGGTTTGACGACGAGCTGGTTGGAGCGCAAGATATGAAACACCTGTGTAAGATGCTCGGTATGGGCCTCCAGGCTACAACTATAAACAAGAATATCGTCAAAAAAAATAACCACAGATTTTCGTAACAGAGGGCAAAAAACCTCATTCATTAAAGCCTGAAATGTCGAGGGTGCATTGGAGAGCCCGAATGGCATAACCCGGAATTCAAAGTGACCGTGATGAGTGCGAAAAGCCGTTTTGTGGATGTCGGCCTCAAGTACCCGGATCTGATGGTATCCGGAAACGCAAATCCAATTTAGAAAAAATAGTGGCACCATGTAATTCATCCAGTAATTCATCGACCGTCGGAATAGGAAAGCGATCACGGATAGTAACCGCGTTCAAGGCTCGATAATCAACACAGAAGCGCCACGTGCCATCTTTCTTTTTTACGAGCAAGACTGGGAAACTAAAAGCAGAGCAACTTGGGCGAATTACGCCAGATTGTAAGAGGTCGGCCACCAAGCGTTCAATTTCGCTCTTTTAAAAATGGGGATAGCGATATGGTTTAACATTGACCGCATCGGTGCCTGTCTTCAATGGAATGCGGTGGTCTATGGGTCGAGATGGCGGTAAGCCTTGGGGATCAGCAAAGAGGTCAGAGAAGGCTGTGAGGGTAGTTTGTACTTGTGATGGTAAGGTAGTGAAGTTAGGGATCTGTGAGTTCTGTTCAGTAGGTTCGGTTGTAAGACACATGTAAGAGGATCCAATACCCTCAGTAGTGATGAGTTTATGCAAGGCAGTGGGTGAGATGGCCTGTGCATGAAGGGAAGCATTGCCTTGTAGATGAATATTATTGCCATTATAAGTGAATTCCATAGTAAGCCGAGACCAATCTGTCAAAATTGGCCCAAGCGTTTCCAACCATTGGACTCCTAAAACCACATCTGAGCCTTGTAAATCCAGAATAAAAAGATCTGTAGTAAATAAGTGGGATTGAATGTAGAGGGGAACGGCCTTACAACAAGCTGTGCATTGAAGCGCCTCACCATTTCCCACACGGACCTGGAATAGTTGTGTAGGAGCAGATGTGAGTTTAAGGAATTGAGCGGCCCGACTGGAAATGAAGTTGTTGGTGCTTCCACTGTCAACTAGCACTTGAATGGTTTGGGATTGGATGTGGCCTAGCATGCGCATTGATTTAGCGCCATAGTGGCCGAGAAGTGCATTGAGGCTAATTTCAGGCTCTGTGGGCTCATGTTCAGTGGGCTTAGTGTTGTTGTTGTCGAAGTCACCCGGGTCTTCTTCAATACCTTCCAAGTAAAGCAATGTCGGGCGGCCTTTGCAGCGATGACCCGGTGTAAACTTTTCATCACAGTTGAAACATAAACCTTGGTGCCGGCGCAGTTGCATTTCTTCAGCTATTAACCGCTTGACCGGGAGGCGCGGAGGCGCCGGCGGTACTGTAGCAGGGGCAGGCAGCGCCTGGGGCTGCCGGGCCGGGTGTGGTGTGGGAGCTCGTGGGTTCCAAGGCCGGTTTGATGGAGTATAAGGATCAGCAAGCTGTGCTTCATTTAGACGGGCTAATGCAAAAGCATCGTGGAGATCACTAGGCCGTTGGCATTGAACGGCCCGACGGATGCGAAGCTGTAACCCCGCAATGAAAATACTCTGTAATTGTTCTTGAGAGAAGGAACGAACACGACTTGCGAGTTCTTCAAAGGAGGATTGATAATCGAGCACGGAACCGGTCTGTGTAAGACGTGAGAGTTGCCCAATTGGATCCTCATATTCAGATGGACCAAAACGGCGATGTAATGCGGCGGTGAACTCCTGCCATGAAGAGATCCGTGTGTCATCCACTAAACCTTGATACCAGCGGGCAGCAGGGGCATCGAGGTGCATGGATGCAATGAGGAGCCAATCTGATGTTGGTGTTGCGTAATATGTGCAATATTGGTGCACGGCGAAAATCCAATCCGTGGGATCGCCTGATGCAAAGCGGGGAAAGTGGAGGCGAAGCTTATGGTCAGTGTTGTGGGTTGGCGGTGGTGGCGGTGGTGGCGGTTGGTGGGGACCTAGCACACTGGCTTGGGGCCGGGCTGCCAGAGAGGCCTGAATTTGTTGTTGTGTGTCTGCACGCAGTTGCTCACGTAGTTGGGTCAGGAAGGTAGACAGGGAGGCAGGTGTTAACACATCCGCCAACTTAGAATGAAGGTCTGTAATTTGTTGCTGGAGAGAGGAGAGCTGGGGATGAGGAGGCTCCTCAGGGGGGGTTTGGGAACGAGTTTGCGGCATCGTGGAGGTTGAGGCCAGAACGAGAGCACCAAATGTAAGGATGATAGCTGCAGTAGAGACAGAAAAGAAGAAGAGGAGAAGAGAGAGAAGAAGAAGAGAGAAATTGGTAATTTTCTATATTCCTTTCTCCTGTAATTTCTTACATATAAATAGGTAACAAACAGAATATTGAAGATATGATAATCTCTATCTAAGGAAATTAAATAAAGTAGCATAATAATAAAGATTGTCAAGGATATGCAGATCCCTTGTTATTATATATTTCTAATTATAGAGGAGATATGCTGTGGCACTTCTAAGCTGTAGCATCTTGATACTCCTGACGTGGCCTACGTGTGTAGACTTTAACAGGCGCAACATGGTGTCACATCATATACCTACATTAATACAAATCAAAATTACAAGTTACTCCTAGATTAAAAAGATTGGTATTTTTTTATGGGGCATATGAGAAAATTTGCATATCTTTTATAGTAACATGATAACGAAAGAAGGGCAAATGTGTGAAACCTTATCTTTGACTATGATCCAGCAATCTTTTCTGGTATTATGCTTGGACACTTCTTCCTTGGTATAATCTCTCACATTCTGTTTTGAAAATAATTATTTCGGGGAACGGAAACAAGTCATGTAACAATTAGTTTAACAGAAGAAACAAGTCAGAAAATTAGTTTCATGTTACACATCAGTAACAATTGGTGCCAGTAGTATCAGTTCCGGACAAATGGGTGATTAAATTGGCCTTTTGAATTGATAATTTAACAGAAGAGTGACGCTTAATCATCAATTAAGTCAAAATTAAGGCCAGGAATTGCCAAATAACAACATGGATGACACAACACAAAATATAAAAGAAAAGAAGAAGGTTTCTAATTGGAGCCTAGTCAAGGTAAGGCAGAGCACGCTCAAATAGCAGTCTAGTCAAGGTTTCCTTCTTCTTTTCTTTTATATTTTGTGTTGCAGCAGAATCACATGCCAAATAACAACATGGATGACACAAAAAATATCTCTGTATCTCTCTTTTATGCTTAATTATCTTTTACCTTCTTTATTTATTTGTTTTCAGAGCATTTTCGACTTCAAGTCCTTACCTTTCAAAGTGCAAACAGTTAATTCTTAAAGGGCAAATAATATAAGAGAGGAAGAAATAGTTTAGTAATAACAATCAATTAGTCTCATAAAACTATCAGCTAAACAAAGAATCAAGCTATCCATTTATACAAGTCGATGAATAACAAAAAACCGGCACTTGTTAGCTTTTTCGGAGGCAGCTACTGATTTGTTTGAGCATCTTTCAAATTCACAAGGCATTCAATATGCCACCAACACTTCCTTAAGGCCCTGTCACAATGCCGAACACACAGCTCCTACAGGAAATTTGAATTTTGAAAAATCAAATCAACACATAGCGGAAAAAATAAAATAAATAAAAAGAAATGGGAGAGAAAGTGAACCTGGGTTCCAAGAAGAACAGCAAAGTTTTCCTTCATTGCCGTGTTTTACATCAAGATGACAAGATCTGACGCTGAGATCATAATGCGCATAAATCCGAAGAATAAACCTTTTTATAAAAACCCAAGAAAAATTATCACATCACAAAACTGAGGGTTTCTTTGTGCTTTCAATAAACCAGAGGGTATCATATGAAATTTTCTGTTCTTACCTATATATAGAAATAAACTGTGCTACGGCTCGAGATATAACCACCATTTCACCAGATGCATGCCGAAAGTACCTATAAAGATATCCAAGTATATGAATATACAAATAAATAAAATAAAATATATCTAACTTATTGAAGAAAACCAAATATATGAAGAACTGCTCGTACCACTTGTGGCTCCTATTTTTGTTTTAAATAAAAAAAATGTTTGTTAGTATACTAATACTATAAAACACAAATACCAAGTTTTGTTAAATTATAAATAACTCACGATTACGAGAAAACTTCGCCAGATTTCATACACCCCATATATATATACACGCGGCTTATCCCAATGCGTTGATAGCATTCCTCCTAGTACATCTACAGAATAAATAAATATTCATCTCTTTTTTCCATTATAATATTTTTGCTGACACAAAACCATAGATTGAATCTACTCATCGACATTAACATAAATGTTGAATATTAAATTTATTTCTAACACTAACAGAGGAGTACTACAATGTATATCTTCTACACAACTATTTCACACTCACTACTCACTCTAAACTAGAAGAGGAATTGCTTGATTTGTTTGATATAAAATGAAGACTAAGAGTCTCTATTTATACTAACTAATGGAATACTCTAGATTCTACAAATTAATTCTAGTTGGTTTGATATTTTCTAGATTACTCTCTATTATACATATTTCTAGATTAATCTTGATTTTGCCGAATTGGACTTGGGCCTTAATTTGGTGCTGATCAACAATAAACGTCGTCATTAATCCTAGCATCAAATTCAGCATCAAATGTATCTGCCGCAAGGCCTAAAAATTGTTTTGTCGTTTCTCCTCAGATCCTTCCACATGGTTTTCCTAAAGTAACCCCCCAACACAAAAAAAAAAGAAGAAAAAGAAAAAACAATCAGAAAGAGAGAGAATTTTCATTTGTCATTTGTCATTAATCCTTCCACATAGTTTAGATTCACGGAACTGTTTAAAGCTATTAAGTTTGAAATCTGTTTGCACGAATCTTGATGCAAATTGGATGGTTTAAGCCCTCCTTTGAATACAATGTGTCCAAAGCCCTTTGGACAAAACCCGACATTTTTATTAATATCCAAAGTTTAATACAAATTATTAATTATACCCAGAATCGGACCAATTATCGAAATATACCCAAGCCGGCCATTTTCTGGCCGGCTATGTTCCCTCCCTAAGCCGGCCAGAAAATAGCCGGCTATGTACCTTTTTTTTTTTTTTTTTAAACGCCAAAAACTCTATAAAATAGCACCCCCTCCCTTCAGATCTTCACACAGCCCGAGGCAGCTCGCTACTGTTGAGGTAATATATATATATATATATTTTTTATTATGTTTTATTTTATATATTAATTAATTAGTTAATTGTTTACTATTTAGTTAATTGTTTACTATTTACTTAATTGTTTACTATCTACTTAATTGTTTACCATTTACTTAATTGTTTACCATCTACTTAATTGTTTACCATTTACTTAATTGTTTACCATTTACTTAATTGTTTACCATTTACTTAATTATTTACCATTTAATTACTTAATTGTTTACCATTTACTTAATTGTTTACCATTTACTTAATTGTTTACCAGTCAATTGTTTACTATTTAGTTACCTGACAAATGTTTACCATTTAGTAACCTGACAATTGTTTACCATTTTCTAAAATGTAGTTTGTTTACCATGGCATTTATTTCATTACACTATGGTGGGAAGATGCTTAATAGTGCACAAGGGGCGTATTACAACAAAGATGCAGCTCATTCATTAATGATTCCAGATGACATCTCACTTTTAGACCTGAAATCCATAGTTTACACACACACCGGTTACAACCCAGAAATGTGCGACCTAGAATTGGCTCCGAGTCACTCAACAATGTCTTCCGAACGAGTCGTAGCTTGCCTGTTTGTGCCGTAGTTGAGGATACGTTCTACACGTGCAATAGATGGTTTGTTGAGCGGCGTCAGCGAGCAATGGAATTACAAGACAAGGGACAGGTTCTTTCTGACCGGGTTTTGCAAAAGATCAAAAAACGTTGGGGGAAAGCTTCAAAAATGAAATTGGTGCGTTACACGCAGGGCCAAGGTCAGTACCAAGTTTCATCCCCAAATGAGTACGTTCCTTGCACCCGTAGCGACATGGGCAACATGGAACCCACTCACAGGGAGTTCATGTATATTGTGACGCGCGGTCCCGACAGACAAATGAAATGCACTTGCAGAGGTATTCAGTTAACTTCTATTACGTGCGCTCATGTCTTAGCTGTTTGCAGTGACCGAAACTGGCAAGAGGACGACTTTGTTGCAGACTGGTATAAAACACCCTATCTTGTGAGTACTTGGAACCATGTGTTCAATCCAATTGACAATATGGGAGACTGGCCTCCTAACCCTGGAGACAGAATCCTTCCGAGTAATGGTTGGATTAGGAAGGGGAGGCGAAAACACATCCGTCATGTAATGACGATGGATGAAATGGAAGGTAGACGAAGGGGGCATCAGCCTCGCCGTTCCACTCCGATAGGCAACGAAGAGGTATGTAACATTCATCCAAAATTATTTTTCTTTTCAATTTATACCAACTTACTAAGTAACACATGCAAATGCAGAGGCAAGAAACGCAGCAAATGCGGCAGAAAATGAGCGAGTAATGGCGTCGGAAAGTGGGTCCGGAGGGTCACGGCGTAGCACAGCTACGAGCCGCTTAGATGCAGCTGCTATGTATGCCGAAGCAATGGGAGAGGCGGTTGACATAGGAGGAGAGGCGGTTAGGGTGCAAGGGGAGCCATCTGTCCAACCGAGGAGGTCCACTACTAGACGCACAACAAGAGCATCTACAAGCCAAGCAGGGCCATCTACAGCCCAGGCCGGCCCATCTACAAGCCAAGTAACGCCATCTGGAGCCCAGGCCGGCCCATCTAGTGAGCAACCAGAGCCTGTTAGACCATCTCGTAGGGCATCTTTCGCAAGTGGTTTACTTCGGGGATTACCTTTTAGACGTAGCAATAATAGGTGATTTATATGCATGTTGTAAAAATTGTGTGGACTCTATTTGCATTTTGTGTGTACTTTATTATTTTGTACGAAACTCAGAAATGAAATATTTGACTCTAATAGAAATCAAATAATGCGGTTTAAAAATAATGCGGTTTAAAAAAAAAAAAAAAGGTACATAGCCGGCCATTTTCTGGCCGGCTTAGGGAGGGAATATAGCCGTTCAGAAAATGGCCGGCTTGGATATATTTCGATAATTGGTCCGATTCTGGGTATAATTAATAATTTGTATTAAACTTTGGATATTAATAAAAATGTCGGGGACAAAACCCAATTCCAAACCAGTGGATGGAAAAATTGGAAATCCTTGTCCAAACCAGTGGATTTTCGCAGCCATATTTAAAGAGTGTTAATAGATAATAGAAGGGCCCATTCGGTAAATGTTGACAATTTTAGACACTTCACTGAAAAAAATAAGAACACGGTGATACTTATAAGGACCAATTGTGCAATTTACTCTTTTGTTCTATTTCACGGAACCAAAAAATAGAGAAAAGAAAAGAGAACTCACTAGAATTAAGAAGTCATGGTTTTCCTATTTTCATCACCAATTGCTCGGTCAAAATTATCCCTTTTATTTTCACTGACATTAGACTAGAAATCAGTCATGAAAGTCATATGAGAAATTTTCACTATGAAGAAACTATACAGATAAAGAGAAGAAGAAAAGTACCTTCTTCCAATCACAAACCTCACCAAAATGCCTTTCTCCTGTTCAAGTTTGATTAAATAGATTGCAATCAAATCAAATTTATTTGAGGAAACTAGCATATGCAAAGACTAACTATATATCACAGCCAGTAACTGGATTCTTCAAGTTGCTCATTTAAATAATGTACTGTTACGTATAACTTTTTTTCTTTTCTTCTCTTGTTTGTGTGTGTGTGTGTGTGTGTGTGTGTGTGTGAGAGAGAGAGAGAGAGAGAGAGAGAGAGTACCAGAAGGAAGCCAGGATTTGCGAACAGCATCCCTGTAATCTTTCCAAAGCCAGTCATTATTCCTATCACAGCCAGTAACCTTTTCCCATTGAGGGTCCCATTTGAATGTGATGAGTATTTACTAATGTACCCGGCATGCTTTGCATAGGCCAGTTCCATCTCTAGTGCTGCCAATCTCTTATGTTGGTGCCTATGCAATATGCAAAACAAGTTTTATTCATTTTAGTTTCACAATTTTCAAAGTTTAACATTTTATAGAAAGAATTGTAATGTTTAATTACCTACATGCTACCACCTTTAGAGTGTCATCAACTGATATAGAAGAGTGCCCCTAAAATTTCATAAAAAACCAATATCAAAAATCAATATGTAAAGTTTTCGAAGTTTAACCCCACTCTCTTGACTATTTGTGCAATTTACTCTTGAAAATATTAAAAAGAATCATAATTTTGATCTAGTGTGGTTGTGTTTGTAAAATATTTTTGACAATTAAAAAAAAATCATTAAGTTAATATTAAAATCATACAGCTTTGTAGAGTAGTTAAATATTAAAATTGAGGAATGATTTCACTGAGTTGCGAGCTTCTATGCAGCTTAATTTGTTTTGTGAGTGGACGTTAACAAAAGTAACGTCTAGTGTTCGTTATCATTTTAAATGTCAAGGAGATATCAATTTTTCGCCAAAGTCCTTGTCAATTTTATATACGTATTTTCAGTTCAAAAGAAATTCTTAATATGATATATACATTGATGAGCGATCTAATAACATCATTTTATGGTGACACATCTTGACACTATATGTTTATAAGTCATTTTTACAATTTCAAAATTTAAACAGATGATCCGAACTGTTCAACATGGTCTCCATATTAAAATATGCTTGGAGACTAAATTTTTCAATTTTTTTTTATTTTACAGAGAGAGTAGAACCAACCAGTACAGTTAGGTAAAGTGGGGAGAATCCATTGTTAGTAGAACATTATTCTCTTTCCTTGTTTGTTGTCAGTAGGAGCCCCAGCTGATACATTTTCCCTGAGGCTACATTGAGAAAATTATATTGAATCACAGTAGCCAGTAAGAATAGAGTGAAATATGGTGATAGATTACAAGAGACGACGAGATAATCGAGAAAGAAGAGAGAGAAATGAGAGATGAAACGACGCTCCGTGATATTCATAATTTTCAACTCTCTGCATTCAAGCATTTAAACCTCGGTGTATTTCTATAATATTTGTATAATACACATTTTTCCTAAATTTAAAACTATATTTATGTAAAATGAAACATATTAAAAATCCAGAATAAAGAAATTGTCAAATAAATGCTATACTATAATGAAAACAAATACAATTACCTGCACCTCGCGGCTACATTATGACACCTTATTCAACTGCTACATTTAATGGCTCTCTTCATTTAACACCAATCTCCATCGTATAATCATGCCTTTTGCGGATAACTGCCCGTAGGCCCAGACATTTTATTCATAGTTCATTCGGAATACATTGTAAACTCTTCCTAAGAAAAGCCAGAGCTGCCTTACAAGTATAAATATAACAGCACAGCACAGAAAAACTTCATATTACTATCTAAACAAGGGGAGAGTAATAGAGTATGACCCGTGTCAGCCAAACAGTTTTGGCTTCTGACCACTTTCTCACAGGTGAAACCAGTTGAGAGTCTGAAGATTTTTCAAATTTTCAAAGACTTCCAAAAGGGCCCTCCAATCCGTCTCCAATGGTGGTTGACTTTGGGATACTGCCTCCATTAGGCATTGACTGTCAGTATAGAACTTGCACTCTTGAAATCCCATTGATTGAACCAACTTTACCGCCCTCATGAGTGCAGCAGCCTCTGCCTGTAGGGGACAGCATATATCAAAAGATCCTCCTTGTTGTATAGAACGACCCCCATTCGTCCCTTCCAGTCTGCTGTCCAGGACCCATCTATGTAGCATGAGATTCGGTTACCAGTACCGACTGTACCAGTAATGCCCCGCCTGTCCTGTATAGAGCCCGGTACCGCCCCCTTTGCTGCAATAGTCATCAGTTCGGTCTCCTGCGAAATATTAGAGTAGAACCGCTGAAAGTCTGTATGAACAGGTTTCGATCCACAATATGTCACCTGATTCCGGCACCTCCATATCGCCCAACATCCATTAACGAACTGAGACCACTGTTCTTCATTCATGACCAATCAGGTACTGGATGGTCTCTTTTAAGGTCTGATCCAGACTGCCTGTTCTGATACTCAGGTTAGAGGCAAACCAATAGGCACGTGCTTAAGAAAACTGTTAACAGAACTGGGTTTCGAACCTAGTACCGAAATAAAACTTTTTTGTGATAATAAAGCTGCTATAGATATATCTCATAACCCAGTGCAGCATGACATGACAAAGCATATTGAGGTTGATAGGCATTTTATCAAGGAGAAATTGGACTCTAGGATCATCTCAATACCATTCGTAAAATCACATGAATAGCTGGCAGATATACTCACAAAAGCAGTATCAAGCAAGGCATTCAATGAAGCTCTTTCTAAATTGGAAATGACAGACATCTACGTATGAGCTTGAAGGAGGGTGCTGAAGTTACAAGCTAATACGTACATCAAGTTTCACATCTAATCTGGAGAGAGATGAAGAAAGAAATCGATAGAAGAATATTTGGTTAATATAAGGCTAGGTGATATATTTTGTATAGGCAATATTCGGATGGTATAATAGTGGTTTCCATAGTTAGCTTATCTGATGATTTATTTCTTCTCAAATTGATGTATTTCCTTTTCTATTGAATATAGTTGTGCGGCTCTATGAAGTAGATAAATAGAGGCACAGAGGTCAAGTAGTTTTTTGTAACAGAAAAGAGATCGATGATATTAAAGAAAGGGAAGGAGGTTTGAGGGAGTGTAGTGTTTTCTGTGTCTGTGATTATCTGAAAATTGACACAGAAAACATGCAAAAAGTCTCGGTTAATATTACGAATTGTATATACGATTGTAAATGCACAAAGCTAAGCAAGTTCTACAATAGATAAGAAGGGAATTAATGCACCTTGTTACAAGTTTTATAAATCATAGCAGTGTTGGATGCATTAATTTGTTGAGTGTGGCTACGGTGCTATGCATAGCACGGATTGAGTCGTGCTACGGCTCAATATTTGAGTTTTCAAAATTCTAACGGTCAATCCGAACAGTTCAACGTGATTATAAAATAAATATGTACTTGCAAATCAAATTTTACATTTTTTCGAATTTTTTTACTATTTTTTTAAATAGATAAAAAATCATTGTTTTTGGATGGTCCAGAATTTTCAGATCAAGTGATTTTCTACCTATCTAAACAAATAGTAAACAATTCGAAAAAATGTAAAATTTAGTTTGCAAGTACATATTCATCTTATAATCATGTTGAACGGTTCAGATCGACCGTTAAAATTTTGAAAGCTCAAATATTGAGCCGTAGCACGGCTCAAACTGTGCTATGCATAATACCGTAGCCTCACTCTAATTTGTTTGCCCAAACGAACATTTTTCTAGTTCATTGAGCAATGTCAGAGGTCCCAACCCTGAAAACAGTCAAATTTTAATGACACCCACCTAGGTACCATTTGAGTCCGGTTACTTACCAGAATATTCTGGAACAACAACATTCTTTTTATGACACTGAAGCCTACACGGCTTGATATACAGTACCAAAATAAAGAATCTATAAATCAACCAAAGTGATAATTCAAACTCCTCAACATAATATCCATATTGAAATGTGCTAGGAGATCAAATTTTACATTTTTTGAAAATTATTTACTATTTTTGTAGAATATTTCAAAATCATTGTTTTTTATGGTCTAGAATCCATTCAAAAACAACTGTTTTCTACCTATCTAAAAATATAGTAAAAAATTTCCAAAAAATATAAAATTTGGTCTCCAAGCACATTTCAATATGGATATCATGTTGAGCAGTTCGGATCGACTGTTTGGTCTTTAAAATTAGAGATATGAGCATGAAGTAAAACAAGATCCTTACTTCATAACTCATCATAACGCATCTCTCTCTCTCTATATATATATATATAATTTGAGTATTATCCATTTCATATTGTTAAAATATTAAAAAAATACAAAAATTAATAAATAACACAATATGAATAAAATCTCGTCTGTTATATACATGATATATATGTACAATATAGATTAAGACTCATTATTAAAGTCTAAAAATAACACGTCATTTAACGAAGATAATCAAAATTTCAACCAACTCCCATCCGTGTAAAAATATGTTAAAAACACAAAATATGTTTGCTTGGGTGTAATTTGCTCTTTGATTTACAATAGTCCGTCGGATTGGTTTAATTTAGTTAATTTTTGTCATTTTATTAGTAAAAGCTGAAAGAAAGTCAAGTCACTTAAGTATTTATTTAATATTACAAAAAAGTTCATCTAGATTTCAAATTTTATGACCTCTGAAGCGAAAAACATTTTTTTGGTTTAAACAAAGCTAGTTTCCAACTAATTAATTTTGTGGTTTAAACAGCACTATCAAACATATACATGTGATTTTCATACATTAATGTTTGGAAGTATGGATGGCTAGTATTGGCTACAGATCGGATTGAACTGGCATTGTTTAATTTTATTCTTTTATGGGAGGTTGATATCTTACTATCCGATATTACGATCTAACAGAGATACAAACAGAATAGCTTCAAGACAAAATCCTATAAATAGTGACCGTATAAAGAAGTGTCTATCTCCATGAGGCTAGCTGGCTGATGTAGTTTAAAATAACATAATTAATATTAATTTTGGAAATTGAGAAATAAATATAATTTATAAAATTAGTAAATAACTTTTAAAAAAAATATACATATAATTTGTAATAAAATTAGTGAATAATTCGTGAATTTTACGAAATTTTCTCAAAATTTACGAATTATTTGCGAATTTTTCTCAAAAAAAAATTTTTTGTTTTTTTGCTCCCTTGTGGGATTGAGATCTCCAGTCCGAATAATTCCCGAATTATACCCGAATTATTTCCGAATCACAAATTAAGCATTGAAAGAAGATTGATCGGTTCATAGGAATAGGAAGAGTGAAGAGTGATGTAGTTTTTTTTGGTACATGTATGCATATGCTTCAAAATGTATTAATTAATGCCACTTTAAACGTACAAATATTTTTCTAGTATAATATAAACTAACTATCAACATATATATGTCATACATTTTGAGAATTACCAACATATATTTTCTTGGACTGGTTATATATATATATACTCATAATACACAATTTAAATATTATATTTCACAATACGCGTGTATTTGGCTATTGCATGGATCACTGCAAAATGCACATTTGGTTATTAATAATTAACATGCAAGACTGTGTACTATTGCAGAATCACACAAATTTATTTGATTTTTTAAATTAAGATTCACCAAAAAAGACTTTGGAATGTTCTAGTAACTATATTGATGCAAGTGTAATATTTATTTGATAAAACAACAAATTATGAAGGGAAATTACAGATAGATGCCTATAATTTTGAGGATGCGGTTATATTCAGATATATAGAGAATAGAATAGGCAAATTAATGTTTATATAGTAGACTAGCTAGAGATTATTAATTTATGGGATACTTTAATTTGCTATTCTGGACGATTGTAACTACACCTTTACCGAGGTTAAAGTCGAAGAAAATATATATGCTGCATTATTATACTTCTCTTCTATGGAAGAGAAGTTATTTTTTTATAAAATAAAAGCTATATGGATAGTTAAAATATTAACAAATAATACGGAAGAAAGATTGTAAATGAGATGCATATTAATTGGGACTAATTTTAGTTCAGTTTGAACTTTGAACCGACCGATAATACTAGATATATATATATATATATATATATAGATGAGCTATTGTGCTTTGCAAAGTAAATTGGGGGTTTACTTCGGGTCATATTTTCATTTTTGAAAATCCAAACAACCGATCCGAACCGTTCAACATGTTCTAAATATTGAAATGTGCTTGCAGACTAAATTTGACATTTTTTTGAATTTTTTTACTATTTATTAAGCCACTTTGAAAATCGCTAATCCACTGTGAACAGTAAAAAACAATAAAAATTTCTGAACCACCAGATCAGTGATTTATTTACTATTTATTAAGCCATGCCTTTCTGGAGTTCCGTAATATTCCAAACGTAGTAAATTAAATTATTTATTTTGGGTCGTTGCCTCAAGTTAGTTGATCAAAACCTATCAAACATTAGGATATGATAATTACAAAATTAATTAATTAGTCAACTAATTAATGTCAAAATGGCACTTATTTGGCTGGTCTGCTTTGCCTATCGACTAGTCGATTTCCATAATAAATGCATAAAAAAGCTAGTTTTAGTTTTGGTCAAGTTAGCAAGACTCAGCAAGAGCATATATTCCTCATATGATTTGATTTATATAGAAATAATTAATTATATTTTTGGATAGAGTAAAAATACTCTTTCAAGTCCTAGTTAGGACGGAACTAGAAAATTGAAATTGAAAGAACTAAGATAGATATTAAATGTAGGTGTAATTTCATTTTATTAGAAAGGCTAACAATAACAATATAATTGATACGTACAAAAATAAGAAAATTTTGCAACTGCTAATGAGAGATTTCTTCTACTTATATATATATAGAGCTGGGCTATGGTGAGTTGTGAAGTAAGATGTCATTTTTATTTCACATTCATATTTTTATTTTAAAAATTCAAACAACCGATCCGAACGGCTCAACATGTTCTCTATATTGAAATGTTCTTGGAGACTAAATTTTACATTATTTGGAATTTTTTTACTATTTATTAAGCCACTTTGAAAATTGCTGATTCGGTGGTCCAGAAAATTTTACTGTTTTTTACTGTTCACAGTGGATCAGCGATTTCAAAGTGGCTTAATAAATAGTAAAAAAATTCCAAAAAATGTAAAATTTAGTCTCCAAGCACATTTCAATATTTAGAAAAAGTTGAACGGTTCAGATCGATTGTTTGAATTTTCAAAATGAAAATATGGCGTGAAGTAAAACAACATTTTACTTCACAACTCACCATAGCCTATCTCTCTCTCTCTCTCTCTCTCTCTCTCTCTCTCTCTCTATATATATATATATATATATAGCAAAGCTAAGGTGTGATGTGTTCAACAAGAGAGTTTGGTGAGCACAACTTCAAAAGTATATCGGATCAGCTTCAAACGTCGAATCCGAACCGTTAAAATTCATGTACTTTATGAGTGATTTATGTACATGCAAAATTTTAAAAGTTTCGAATTTATTTGCTACAAGGTTAAGCGGTCAAAGAAATGATGAAAAATAAATATATAAACAACTTATAAAATAACTTATAAAATGTTTATTTCTTTGACCGCTTGACCTTGTAGCAAATAAATTCGAAACTTTCAAAATTTTGCATGTACATGCATCACTCATGAAGTATATGGATTTCAACAGTTTAGATTCGTCGTTTGAAGCCGATCCGATATACTTTTGGAGTTGTGCTCACCAATTCCTCTTGGTGAGCACATCACACTCTAGCTTTGCTCTCTCTATATATATACATATAGAGTTGGCTATGATGCATTGCATTGTATAGGCTCTCTTGTAAATTGTACTATAAATTGTTGATTTTAACTTAGAAAACATATACATTGTACTATAAATTGTACATGAGAGCATATACATTGCAATGCAATATAGCCCAACTATATATATATAATACTGTATGATATTTTGAATAAAGATATTAATTGAAAGTGTTCTTTTAGTTTCATTGAGCACGCACACGAAGCAATTTAAAAAATAACAAACCTTAACTACCACATGGGCCACAAACAAATAATTAATGATTTAATTATTTGTTTGTCTTGATCCAACTCTTATCAAATCATAAAGCCAACCTCGCCTCACGAGGGATGTCACATTGTCACCTCTCACAATTATGAATTCTAAATTATGATCCTACAAAACAATTTACACCTTTTTGCCTCCTAACTTTTTTTGTAAAAATTAAAACATCCCCTTAATTTCCAAATTTGAGCACCGTCTCACAAATAAATATTTCCTTAAATTTTCCTAAAAGCACACTATGCACCAAACTGAAAGCCTGTGGCTGTGGGGCCGGGGATACAAAAGTGCATATTCATTTCAAATGTAAGCTGGGGGGAACTACGAAATTGAAGTATAAAATTGATGTTTCTTTACAGCCAAACACTTTTTTTATAAATAGCATTGGTTTTAAGTTAGAGAGTTTGGAAAAGAGATGTTAATGATCCATAAAATATTTAAATTGACATCTCCCTGTTTTGTATCTTGAAGGGCAAAAGTTGGGGACCGGTGAAATTGGGCATGCGTGCGTGCTGTTGGCTAAATTTTATTTTACATATATGAAGAATTTTTTACAGATTCAACCCAAAAATATCAAATTATCACCGGCAAATTTCCTCAAGCCTACTCAAAATACTCTTGACATCCGGCCTCAAACCCGGTACTGGCGCGCAACAATCCATGGCCAATCGGAAAAAACTTTAACAATCCTTCCCCATTGCCACACCCTTTAAACACCTCACTTATCTCTCTCTCAAAAACCAAATCTTTGGAATGCAACAAAGAAAGGATTTTAATTGGGTCCCTTTGAGTGAGCAATTCAAGTAAAACAACACCTAAAGAATATATATCAGTCTCTTTGGTTGCATCTTTCATTTTTATTAGCTCTGGCGCTTTGTAGCCTTGCAATGCGGAGGCTTCTAGCATTTCTTGACCGGAAGTCGGGCTTAAAAGGAGATGAAGTCCGAAATCCGATAAGCGAGGCTCGAGATTTTCATCTAGTAGTATATTGTTTGTTTTGATGTTTCCATGAATTATTGGTTTGCTGCACCCAGTCCCAGTGTGTAGGTGGTTTAATCCTTGGGTTATTCCAAGAGATAGCTTACATGTGATCTCCCATCTTTGAGATTCAACCACTCCATCTACACATGATGAAATTAAATTCAATTAAAAATAACAATAATTATATCTAAATTTTCAATAACTAAATAAATAAATCAAGCAATAAGCAGGACAAAATTGAAGGCGGGTCTTAAGCTATCATCTGACTACCTCAAAATTTACAGTTCTTTTGCACAATTTTGTTCACAATGAATATCAACAGAAAGAAATAGCATTATTTCATTAAGTATTTTATATTCTACCAGTAAAAAGAGTGCTCATAATTTCATCATATAAGGTTGATCTATATCACATTACGTACATCAAGCAAAATTCATCAGTATCATATAAAGTCACTACCGAAGATCTGAGCAAATTCATGTTCAGACCCAATTTTCTGTTAATCAATGTAAATCCCAAAAATAAATAAGACAAACCTCTCAAGAACTGAGCCAGCGTACCAGCAGCGTAGAACGGGTACACAAACAATTTCTCTCCTCTGGGACCCACATACAGAGCCTTGAGCGGCACCAGATTAGCATGCGGCGTTACTGAAGCGAGTGTTTTTACCAAAGGCACTATATCCTGTGCTGAGCCAATGCAAGCTGGCCTCACAAACCTCAGCAGCACTGTGGACCCGGTCCGCCGTAGACAGGCCCGGTACACCGTGCCGTAACTGGACCTTCCGATCACCTCCCCTGGTGCCTCCAATATATCGCTGGCCGTCAGATCTTCGCCCGCAGAGAATGTCATGAGATCCTCTGTTTCCTCCGGTGAGTCGTACACAGTGTTAGTGTTGTATACAGCGGTTTCTATGGACCTTTCTCTACGGTTGTGTTTGTGTTTACGGTAGAGGAGGAAGAAGAGTACAAGTAAAAGTAAAAGGAGTAAGCCGGGGAGAATCGAGCACAAAAGGAGCTTAATGAGGTGGCGGTGGTGCTTTGCCATAGAAAGGCAACTTTGGTTTTTAGTTTTGGATTTGATTGGAGTGAGGAAAGAGACGGGGGAAGAAGACAAAAGAAATGGAGATTCTTTTTTTATTAGGAATGGGAGAAGAGAGGAATTCATATCACCTGCGTGCATTCCATCTTGATCCGGATTGACCCGAATTCTGATCGGACGGTTCTGATATAAACATAAAATTTGGGTTTACTTTAGGGTATCCAGACTCAGCAGAGAGGCAGAGGGGAGAGTTGAAAGAGCCTACGTGGCAGTTCATGATTAGATAAAATGGAAACAGGCGAGCAGACAGCAGACAGTGAGACAGGCAAAGGCAACCAATAAAATGGTAAAAATCTGCTCTCTTTTATGTTTTCTGATATGAGACTTTCTTTTTTTTGCAAGTTGAAAGTTGAAACGCCCGTAGGCTTGTCATTACTATAATGCTGAGCTGATACATGAGTAATCGTTCATAGCAGAGAAGAACACATATTCCATTCTAGATTCCAATATCTAACCTACCCCAATGACCTGATATGAGACTTTCTTTGCTCAAGACATCAACATGTGATTTGAAACTAAACTCTACTTGGGAATTAGTATTGTAATAAAGCTTTGGTCAAAAGAAAGGAAAAGGTTTAAAGATACCTACATGAGAACATGGCATCGGACCTACTTTTAGGTTCAACGATCATGATGACCGTCCGATCTAATTTAAGATTAGTGCGCATGAAAGTTGAAACATACACGCACAAAATTTAAAGCGTTTTGCACGAATCTTAAAGTAAATCAGCGGTGATTAAACCCATCAAACCAGCATCGGACCTACTCTCAAGTGTACCTACATACATACATACATATATAATATATAGCCAATCATGCTTCACGCTTTTTTTTCTGTTTTAAAAGTTCGAACAATTGATCCGAACCGCTCAACATGATCTTCATATTAAAATGTACTTGGAGACTAAATTTTATATTTTTTCAAAAAAATTTACTATTTTTTTAGATAGGTACAAAATCACTGTTTTGGATGGTCCAAAATCTTCTGAAAATAGTGATTTTGTACCTATCTAAAAAAATAGTAAAAGAAATCCAAAAAATATAAAATTTGATCTCCAAGTACATTTTAATACGAAGATGATGATAAGTGGTTCAGATCGACTGTTCGGACTTTGGAAACGAAAATAAAAATGTGGAGCAATCAACACAAAACCAATAATGCATTTTAACCCTACTCATATATATATATATATATATATATATATATAGAGAATGGCTAATATACAAACGTTTGTTCCTGGACTCAGGAACAAACAGTTCGGTTCTCCGATTTTCAAAGTCCAAATAGTCGATTCAAACCGTTAGATATCCAATCTATATTAAAATGTGCTTGGAGGCCAAATTTTATATTTTCTAGAATATTTTTACTATTTATTAAGCTGGTTTGAAAATCGTTGTTTTTCAATGGTGCATAAGTTTAATAAAATCAGCGGTTTTCAAATAACTTAATAAATAGTAAAAGAATTCTAAAAAAATATAAAATTTGGTCTCCAAGCACATTTTAATATAAATTGAATATCTAACGGTTTGGATCGACTGTTTGGACTTTAAAAATCGGAGATTCGAAACCGTTTGTTCCTGAATCCAGGAACAAACGTTTGTATATTAGCCATTCTCTCTCTCTCTCTCTCTCTATATATATATATATGAGTAGGGTTAAAATGCACCATTGGTTTTGTGCTCCAATCATGTTCCACATCCATATCTTCATTTTCAAAATCCAAACAGTCAATCCGAACATTTCATCATGATCTTTGTATTAAAATGTGTTTGGAGACCAAATTTTATATTTTTTTTACTATATTTTTAGATAGGTACAAAATCACTTTTTTAGAAGATTTTGGATTATTCAAAACAGTGATTTTGTATCTATCTAAAAAAATAGTAAAAAAATTTCAAAAAATATAAAATTTTGTCTCCAAGCACATTTTAATATGAAGATCATGTTTAGCGGTTCAGATTGACTGTTTGAACTTTGAAAACGGAGAAAAATACATGAAGTATGATTGAAGCACAAAACCAATGGTGCATTTTAACCTTGCTCTCTCTGTGTGTATATATATATATGTCGAGCCAGATAAATTGTTTGGCAATTTTGATGTCGGAGCCAGATATCATATAAGCCTGTGATGTGACGAGTTGTAATATAGTCATTTCAACAATGTTTCCTTGTGCTACGTTATCAACACTAACACTCTCACACCCACACTCATAGTGATAAATTAATAGTTCGGGTTCGGTTCGGCGATGTCAAAAATTTGTAATTCGGTATAATTCAGGAATAATTCGGTACAATAAGGAAGCAAAAAAAAAAACCAAAAAAACCATAAAAAAAAATTGAAAAAAAAATAAAAAAAAAATTTCGTGTTTTTTCGAGTTTTTATCCAAATAATGTCAACTCGCGTTTTATACGCGTTTTATTCGCAAATAAAACATATTATATGTTTTTCTGTGTTTTATTCGGAGTTCGGTTCGATAACGTGGAAAAAACGAATTATACGTGAATTTTGTCACTATGCTCACACCTAGGGCTGCACAAAAAATTCGTTGTTCGTAATTCGATTCGAGTTTGATTCGAAAAAGTTCGTAAAAAATTCGATTCGAAATTGAGTTCGTTCGAAATTAATTCAAACCAAACTCAAACTGGACCTAGTTCGTTCGAAATAGGTTCGCAAACCAAACTTAGTTCGAAATTAACTCAAACGTGAACCGTTAATTTCCATTGATAATGAACTTTAATGTTTTATTTAGGATAATATTTGGGTTTGTAATAATTCTAAGACTTTGGTGATTGTTCTGTACTTCTATTGATATTTAAATTGTACTTTGAATACTTTGGATATTTGAAAACTTTGGTGATGTTGCTCCTGTTGGCTATTTGGAAAACTTTGGATTATGTGATTGTACTGAACTTTGATTGATTGTACTAAACTTTGGTGTTTGATATAAATTTTGGTATTTGTAATGAACTTTGATATAAAATTTGGTGTACTGTGTAATTAGAATTCAGAATACCTGAGTTTTTATTGAACTGTTGTAATTTCGAACTATGGCTCAGCCATAAGTCATAACTCGTAAGTCGTAACAAAGTTCGTAAAAGTTCGAAATTGAGTTCGTAAAAAATTCGATTCGAAATTGAGTTCGTTCGAAATTAATTCAAACCAAATTCAAACTGAGAGTAAGTTCGATTCGGTTCGGTTCGTTTGCAGCCCTAGTCACACCCATTCAATTCTATTATCCCTATTCATTTATTATGGTAACAATGTTCATCTTTTTTTTTGTTTATGCTCTCTACTCATCTACGACATAATATACATTTGTTTATCTTAGAAATTTTCAGCGGTTGTTCATATTTTTTATTATATATGATTTTGAAGATTTGAAATTTTGAAAATTATTTATTTATTTTTATAATTTAAGATTATCTTATACAAATTATCAGTATAAAAAATCAATTTATTATGAATTAAATATTATATTTTTTTAGAGCTAGAGTTCAAGGGACAATCCTAATAAGAGCTTAATAGCATTGACAATTGATACCTACTGAAATACCTTTTTTTTTTTAAATGCTTGGTAGGGGTTACCAATATTAAATAGTGAATTACTAATAGCAGCCTCTGCAAAGTTTAAAAAAAAAAATTACTAATAGCAGGATATTTAGGGGTGTAATAGTCAGACTGGTCGGATACGGATGGGATAGTGGTCAAACCGTATCCTTATCCGTTATAATTTTTCAAATACGGATACAGATATCGATCGGATATTAAAGGGATACGGATACAGATCGGATATCGGATGAATAAGAATACGGATACAAATATAATTCGGATAATTAAAAATAAATTACTAATGTACATTCTAGTAAATAATAACATCTAAATATAATTTTTTTCATTCATAAATTAGATCTAATATTATTCATAATAAGTTTGTTGGTTATAAAACATATATCATATTATCAAAATATTAGTCACTAATCATGTCATAGTGTTATATTGTTCATCAGAATATATATGTATATGCAGTTTAACAAATCATTGGTATATATATATGCAATTTAATAAACCAATTTAAGAACATAGAGCACATTTGTTGTGGTTTAGCGGTGTAACGGTCAGATACAGATAGTTACGGATAGTTAAAAATCTTAATATTACCGAATTCTTATCCGTTATAATTTTTCGGATACGAATACGGATACGGATAATCTCGGATACGGATCAGATAATTTAAGTAATTTTCCGGATTCGGATCCGGACGAAATCGGATAATATCCGATCCATTTACACCCCTAAAATTCTGGATATTGCGTTCGAATAAAGACGGGCATTTTTATTTTCCCAAAATAGAAGGTTATGTTAAAATTTTGAATTAAAAATAGAGCGGAAGAGAGTAATTGCAGGATCCGAATTCTCCCAGATACCTGACTCAACACAATTGAAACGACGGCCCAGGTTTATTCTCAGTCTGTGCTTGTTCGGGATGACGCAGGGACAGTATTATTTTTGCTTTAAGATTCATGCCATGTTAAAAAGAACAATTTTGGACTGTCCGATTCAATCGTACTCAGTCTGGTAACCTGAGGGGATGTGAATTCGTAATTGCAACTTGCAAGTGTTTAAGAAATGCAAGGAAATTTATATTTAGCTTGAAATGTAAATGGCGTGTTTGAAACTCTAGTGCAAATATGAGGGTCACTTACTTTCCCGCAGAAAAATAGAAGCATGGCAACAAGAGCTGCTTGGAGATTTTCAAATCAAATAAATTTGATTCGGTGTCAGTCATTATTCTTTGTTTGTGAATTGAATTTAATGGTATATAGAATAGAAAGCATGATCCAAATAAAAAGGTCGTTGTGCCCTTTTTAATATACAGATAGATCTACCTAATAATTTGGTTCAACAGATTTCCCAACGCTTCTATTAATCATGAAATTTGCCATCAATTTAACACACAATATTACTCCAGTCCAGTATATCCGCAACAAAAGCTCTTAATTATGCAAATACGGCTCAGTAATCTTGCTTTGGCCTCAGGTTATGCATGCTTCAAAAGACTTGATTAATGCTGTGCCTAAATTTGATTAATGCTGTGACTTTTAACCCCAAGTTTCGCTTTTTGACACCCAATTGAGCACCCAAAAGAACCCACACAAACAAAACATCTTTCAGGAATCACCCTCCTATATACAAAACATAACATAGTTGTATTCCATTACATCAGTTATTATATATATAATATACTCATCCAACTCCACACTTTGGATGCGGACCCAACCAGATAACTCCCATACACTTTCAAAATAAAAAGGTTAATTTACAAGGGGAAATTGCATAGAAACCATTTGGCCAATGTCATTCACCTTCACTAGTAACCCCAAATTTTAACAGATTCTAAATACAGCCGAGCAACTCCTAATAGGTAACACCTTTTTTTCTTACAAGACATGCAGTGCTTCTAAATTTGTTGTACATACTGCATGTGCCATAACACTGAAAGTAGGGCCCCTATTTACTGCCAGTGTGGTGTGGGTTCACATGTCAGGAACAAGCCATATGTCATATCTAGACATGTGAGTTTGGACTTGTACTGTAAGTGTTTCCCAACCAATAGCCTATATCCTTACTCAAATTCACTACATATGCTTTGAAGAAATACAGGACCACATAGAGAGCCTCAGATCTGACACCACATGAACTCATTGGATTAGCATGTCCACAGTGGTAAACAGCATAATCACTGTCGGTATTTCTACTTTTGCATGAGGAGACTTGATAAACTTATTTTATAGGGCTGTCTAGGTGAAAACACACTTTTCACTTGGTTTCAATGCACTTCCCTGGACTAAAAGTTTTAGAAAATAATTACAGCTTAATAACAACACTTTGAAGTAAGCAACCGTGCGAAGCAGCACTGACCTGCTCCGCTTCAAGAGAGCAACTCTCTATGGCCTTCATATCACATACTGTTCTTTTCTTAATTTTGCTTTGAGATTGACATCTGAGCCAAAAGTACGAGAGCCTGCATACAAAACTCAACTCGGCGAGTATGCCATTGTTGTTCAGGTTCAGATTTTCTGTGGCAAAATCTGCACTGTAGCCCTCGAGGTCAGCTGGAGAAACGACCACAAATGTGCTGTCATCGAAAGAAATAAAGTTTCTGCTGGTGGGCGCAAGGAAATCATGCTTCACAATGGAGTTATCCCTACAACATGACTTGTCCGCTTTTAAAACACGGAGCTGGTAGAATTCCTGTACAGCCTGTGTGAAAAGAAGATCTAAAGTGAATTGAAAATAAACAAAGGAATGTTTTCCAAATAAAAATAAGATAAAAACCCTTCTTGGAATAACTTGCCATTTTCAATTATAGAATCTAATGAAGTCAACATGCCTGTGGGACTACATGATTGTATATTTATGTGTGGGGACAATAATCATTTCCCAATAATAAATGAATATGTACAATGGAAGATTTTTCAACCAAACATAACCAATACTAGCCACAAAAGCAAGTTCAGGCGTCATGTGAAAAAAACTACAGGTGCACATGCACCCGATTAGTACTTAAATGTCACAAGGACAAAAAAAAGTAACAAACACAAGAAATAATTACTCACTTGCCACTGTGATGAAGCTAAAAGTACTCGCGGCCTTTGGAATCTGACATATTGATATGCCTCCGACGGCGTCATCTGTTTGTGTTGAACCTGAACCATCCAACTTACTTAGGAAAATGTATAATTTATTACTAAACATAGTAAACTAAAAAAAAAATCAAATAAATGGTCCATGAATTATAATACAAACCCCACTTTTTGTACCCGTAACATTGCTAAGCGTAGCAATTGGTCCCATTTATCACTCC
Source organism: Carex parvula (assembly GCA_025461045.1). Taxonomy (NCBI): domain Eukaryota; kingdom Viridiplantae; phylum Streptophyta; class Magnoliopsida; order Poales; family Cyperaceae; genus Carex; species Carex parvula. The sequence goes on along the minus strand of JAJGRW010000380.1, from coordinate 208,797 downwards.
CTCAGTTCATACAGTGTAATAAGGTAGAAAAGTTATGAAATGCAGGAATGTGAGTAAGACAAGTAATAATGCGAATCCAGCTGTGACACGTGCTAGGAACAAGTAGAGGGTCAGTATTTGTAACCAACTTGAGGAGCAAGTAAATAATGCAGTGATAAGGTATATTTGAACAGCTTTTAGGATGCAAGAAACGAACTGTGTCATACTTCCAGGAGAAAATAGGAAGATAAATAATTGATATTGGAGGTGATAGTATGGACCAAAATGATCGACTACAAATAGTAATTTTCAAGGGTAGAGATTAAAGATTTATGGACCATTTATGTAATAACTCAAGCAAATATTCCAAAACAATAAATAATAAATTAAAGATTTATGGACGAACCAAGTAACATATAACAACTGTCGTGCTTCGTCCCCGGCCAGCTTTGCAATGAACATATGTCATCTTCTTGTTAGTTGCATTCCCTTCAGGTATTGTGAAAAAAATATAAATATAAGTCTTACAGTTCAACAAAGAAATGCCTATAGTAAGTACCAGATTGGATTCTTATCCAGGAATATTGTATAATAAGGGGCTTCTAAGACACCCATGAATTTTAACAATTATGCAGATACATTATATTCAAAGACATGATACTCTTTAATTTTGCAGTTTTAACCAAGAAGATTTTCCAAAAATTAAAAGACGCTTGACCGGAAAGTCAATTCATACCGTGGATGAAGTCAACAGCTTTGCATAAGTTGTCAAGGGACGGTGCGAAAAGATAATCTCTTGTTGGTAGCACCAGGTTTTCGATCCCAGTGTTCCTACAATTTAAAGATTCAAAACATTTAAAACTAATCAAGCCTGACTTTAAGCCTCTTGTAGCCTAATTATGCTAATTGTATGTATCTATGGATTATGCAACTAAACACATAAATCCCAAGCTAATTAAAAAAAAGAAAAAAAATTGTAAATTTTTCAAATAGGTCACTTATAAATCCCGACTCTTAAACACCCGTCTGCCAATGAAACAAAAGTTTAGCCATTGGGCACTTACATTATATAGAGATATCGGTACAAGAGTTTCATAAGGTTCATTGAGAGTAATAACCCCACAAACACCAAGCTTCTTCAAGCGTAGCACATCACTAGGAAACGGTACAGCACCTAATAGTAAAAACTGACAAACAAAACAAGATTAAAATAATTAAAGAAACATAACATGAATTTTTAAGCATTGTGCATTTGCAAGGTAGATGTATAATATGTTTGACCAATTTTTAACCCCCTTATTTACCCTCTTCCTTTTCTTTACTCGATGCTTGTTAGTATAATTGAAGAACCAGAGCCGAAATGAGGCTAATTTGATGAAATAAAGAACAATTGAAACATGATTTCACATTTGAGGGTTCAGTATGCTGACATTTTTGTTAGTTCAGAATCACTGAAAGATTGAATAGTGCTTAATTGCACATGGTCAATCTCTGAAACAAAGTACTGGTAATTTAACCATTATACCAGGCATAAAGTTAGAGAGGAAAGTTTCTTGAATGGGCACTTTTAAGAAACCAATATATAACAATATAGATAAAATAAAACGGGAAGAAGAGGAGAAGAAACCTCATCCACTTGATCCCACCAATTAAATTGGGGCTCAAACCGATTCCTTACAACATTATACAAAAGAGTGGGGTAAAAGAGCATTCTTGCCCCAACCCCAACAGCAGCTCTCTTTGGATTGATGAATCCCAGCTTGGTAATGTTACTACTAATCTCAATTTCTTCCCCCTTTGGCTCCCCATCTCCTAACTCCTCCATATGCATGGTTTCAGATACTCAAATGAAATATCCCCAAATTTGACTCGAAATCGACAATCTGAATGATACACCCAATTCAATTCTCCCGGATCAGAAATTAATTCCTCAAATTTCCCAACTGAATTACTTAAATCGTTGGAATTGACCTCCGAAATCAGAAGTGAAGCTGAATATCTGTCAGCTTTGCTTTCCAAAGGAACGTATTTTTCAAGTAAAAAGACGCGACTTGTCTCAATCGATCATAGATCATAGCTAGGAAAAAGAAGAAAGGAAGAGAAGAGAATATCACAAGCTTAATTGCATCAAAAAGAGAGAGAGGTAGGTTGCTCGCTTTGCAAGGTATTCTCTCAACAAATCGATGCGGGATTATGAATTGATTAAACTATTTGGCGATGCTTTGCTTTTTTCCCTAATCACGCCACACTCTTTTTCCCTCTCGAAAATGCAACGCAACGCAAAGGGACCTCGCAAAGAATGAGGACCTGTCCGATAGGCACCGGACCAAATTCTGTCCGATATCCAGTCTGAACCGTTAGATCGGCACCTAGATTCGCAAAGGAAACTTCTCGTTTGGCATGGGAATTTAGCACGAAACTTAAAGCAGATCTAATGGGTCCAAATGGACATCGGACCGCGCCCCATTCCATCGCTGGAACGGCTTTATTTCATTGCACAAGGAATATCCGGATATGTCCTACAAAGAAAAATTCAACAGTTTTACTTTTAATCCATCGTATTGTTATTTTTTATTTTTGTACTTTATTTTATTTTACATGGGCTTTCGCCCGATATTTTTATTAAAACCCCCAAAAAAAACAAATTATCAAATCTGCTCCCACTTCAAAATTATAATTATTTCTACCCTAACCGCCCGTGGACTGGGCGGTCCACTTTTCCCACCAGACCGCCCAGCCACTGGGCGGTCCACTACCACGAGCTGACCGCCCAGCTGCTGGGCGGTCCTCTATAAAACCCTATAAAAGGGGTTTTTCTCTCTCCAGATGAGCACAGTATTCATTCCTCCACACCAGAAATTTTCCAGAACCGAATGAGAGAATTTTGAGGCGATTTTGAGGCGATTTTGAGGTATGGACAGTAACAGTGGAGGTAAGAAAGCGAGCAACCGAGATCGTGGCGTAGCGAGAGGAGGGTCAATTAGTGATCGAGGTAAAAATGAGGAAAAAAAATACAAGTGTCAAATATGTCGTGATTTTTTTAATTGTGAGACATGTAAGCTGGAGGAATGGAAGAAACGACATGTTCAGTATGAAATTTCAGACGATGACTTTGTGGAAAACCCCTACGGCTTTGGTTTGAAAAAGAAGAAAGTTGATCCAGAGCCTCCAGCATCGGACGATAAGTTTGTTCCGTGTACTGGTAAGGCTACCACTTCGTCTGCTGTGACTGATCCAGATCAGGCAAACTCTGATGATGACTTTGTGCCTTGCACTTTCAAGGCTCGTTGTAAGAAGTAGATTTTTTAGGAATTTATGTTGTAGAATTTTTAGGAATTTATGTCGTAGACTTTATTTCATTAGTTTTGTGTTTGTTTATGTTTTATGTTGTTAGTTTTTGTACACATAATTAAGTAATAAAAATAACAAACTACCAATTAGAATAGTTCATAACTAGGGTTCACAATATACATCTAAAATAGTTCACAATATACATCTAAAATATTTCATAACTAGAGTTAACAAAAGTTGGTAATCAGCGACGACGGCCGAACAAACTCAAAATACGACGTCTGGGTCTGGGTTCAGCTGGTTGTGCGGCACTACCGGATGTCTCTCCATGGCTACTACCGGTTCCTGGGCTTTCATGACTGCGGTGGCTACTACCGGTAGCCTCAGCAACAACTCTAGCATTTTCTCTTTCGTTGGCTTCGTTAATGGCATCTGCATTGAATTCCAGTTGAAATAAAATCAAAATAAAATATAAGTAAACAAATAAAATATAAGTAAATAAATAAAATTAACCGTACCTGCTCGCTGCCTGTCAGTTGTTGAACGGCGGGCCTGATGTCCCATTCGCCTACCTTCCATCTCGTCCATGGTCATTACTTGACGCTTGTGGGGTCTTCTTCCTTTTCTGATCCACCCGCTTGCGGGATAGACTTTATCACCAACATAGGGCGGCCACTGATACTGGTTGGGATAAGGATGGAAAGATGCACCCCAAGTACTCGCAAGGTAATCGGTCCGGTACATGTCAGCGACATAATCATCCTCAGAGAAGTTTCTCTCTTGGCACACCGCCATAACATGAGAACAAGGTATGTGGGCCAACTGGATTCCTTGGCAAGTGCATGTTACAGTATTGTCAGGTGCAAAAATAACAACATACTTGAACATCCATTTCACAAACTCCATAGTCCCATCTGGTCTACGGCCGGTTGGAGCAAACTCATCTGGACAGTGCACTTCGAATTCCATTTGGTTATCCCCGTACGGGACAACTCTCATAGCTGCACCTTTCTCCCTATGTTTCCTTAGTTTTCCCTCCACCCTTGTTGAAAACGTTTGATTCCTGGACAGTAATTCAGAAAATATAAGTCAACAAATAAAAATATACATACCTTAGCAAAATCTCTGAATAAAAATATACATACCTTGACAGTAATTCGAGGGCTTTAGCACGCCGTGCAACAAACCATGCATTTAACTTGTAGAAGGTGTCCTCCACAATTGCTGCCACGGGCAACTGCCGGCTCTGCTTGAAAACAACATTTAAGGACTCAGACCCATTTGTGGTCATAATTCCCCATCGGAAACCTCCATCACGGGCTTGCAATATCTTCTCATATCGAGGTGGCTCAGCCAGATCGGCGGGATTATTTTTTCCCACCTTGAGTAAGTACAAATTTGCCTTTGGACAGTACTGCAAATAAAACGTTTGATTAAATAATTCATATATAAGTCAGAAAATATCTGCAAAATGTAAGTACAAAATTCCCACCTTGAGTAAGTACAAATTTTTTCCCACCTTGAGAAAACGTTTGATTAAATAATTCAAAAAATATAAGTCAACAAATAATTCATATATACATACCTTGGAAAAATCTTTGAACATCTCTTCCACCCTTCTCGGCTTCTTCTTCTTGCAACCAATTCTGAATGTATCTGCAACCCATTTTCCAGATCCGCAGTTCTTGTGTAGGTTTTCTGTAACATGTTGCATACACAGCCTGTGCACACAATTGCCGTTCGCTGTCGACCACCCGAAATCTGGGCGATCAAAAACATATTTGATTCCTTTGTGCTGGTCTGATATGACACAAAAGAACCGGTCGCCAACCACCCGTCTTCTTACGAAGCTCATGAAAAATCCCCAGTTTTCCCCGTCCTCCTGCTCAACAATTGCAAAGGCCAAAGGCAACAACTGGTTTTCAGCATCATATGCACATGCGATCAGCAGTCTCCCGTCGTAACGGCCAGACAGGAAGCATGCATCCACACTGATGACCGGTCTAATGTATGGCACAGCTTGAATACATGGACCGAACGCCCATGCTATGGCCTTGAATTGTAACGCGTTGTCGACATCCGGTACGCCTATATTCCAACATTCAAAGACAGTGCCGGGATTTGTACTTGCTATGGCCTGCAGCAATGGTGCAAGCAAGCTGTATGAACCATGCCAGCTACCGAACATTCGGCAAATCGCAAGTTCACGCCCTCTCCACAACCTGTTGTATTTTGGGACGACATGCTTGTAAACCCGTCTGACAGCTCTACCGACCTCCTTGAGGCTCATCGATGGGTCCTCCTTAATGTCATTCTCAATTACATCGGCAATAAGTGAAGCCGTAAGATTTGCATGGTCTTTCCTTGATGACGCAGCCTTGCATGTGTGAGGTGGTTCACACTTCTTAATAATCCATGCCTCGCCCTTACCCACAGGGGTTGCATATAGACGGAAGTGGCAATGCACTCCGTCTTTACAAACAATTACCAACCTTCTTCGGTCCCTTTTTTCCTCTCGGCACTCCCAGTTGCCGTGAACATGGACCTCATGTATTTTCTTCACAAGTTCATCTATGTTGGTGTAAATCTGCTGCGGAGCAAGCTCTTGACTGTACCTGACACGAGGCCCAAAAAATGAGATGTCTGCCTCTTCAAAAGCAGTGGTATCGTTGAATGTGGGGCACGGATGTCTATCTGTCCGACCTCTAATCGGAAATCTGTCTTCCTTAGGTAAATAATCTCCATCACCTTCTGACTCGTGATCAGAATTCCAATCCCCTTCCCATTCGTCACCTGTTTCCAAATTTCTTTGTGGTACGGCATCGAGCTCAGCATCAAGGTCAAGGTCTCTCCGGGTAGCAATGGGTGACACTAAAGGTATTGATGGTGGTACAGATGGAAATCTGGGTTGGATTGGGGTTTCAGGAGGAGGTGGTGGTGGTGGTGGTAGATCGGTGGTAAAATCAGGTACATAATTCTCATAAACGGGTGATACGGGCGGTTCATAACTCGAGTGACGGGGGTTGTCATACCTCGAGGGGCCGGGGTTGTCATAACTGTAGTGACCCGAGTTGTCATAACTAGAGTGGCGGGGGTTGCCATACCTCGAGTGCTCATGACCCGAGTTGTCATAACCCGAGTGCTCATAACTCGAGCTGTCATAACTCGAGTGACGCGGGTTGTCATAACCCGAGTGATCATAACCTCTATTTTCCCTAGATGTTCCAACCCCGGGTTCACGCTGAACTCTCCTGGAATATAAGTCCATTACCATTACCCCCTGTGACTCAAAAGTGTTGTAAACACTCCTCCATAACGACTCATCTGTTATTGGATACCGGGTATAGTAAGGTCTACCACCTCTTACTGTGTTAATCCGGGTAGCTAAATCTATATCACACCGGTTGGGGTTCACACCGATCTTTTCATACACAATACCCTTCAGTTCAACAAATGAGGTATTTGCATTTACCTCGAAGCCGTATGCTGCTTCCTTAGTGTACTGTGCTCCCTCCGCACCCCGGGTAAACTTCCCGCCCACATACAGTGCAACCAACATATTTCTGTTCTGGAATTACTGTTCTGGAAATACTGTTCTGGAAATACTGTTCTGGAAATACTGTGCTGGAATCACTGTGCGGGAATCACTGTGCTGGAATCACTGTGCGGGAATCACTGTGCTGGAATCACTGTGCTGGACTTACTGTGCTGGACATACTGTGCTGGAATTACTGTGCTGGTATTACTGTGCTGAAATTACTGTGCTGAAATTACTGTGCTGGACTTACTGTGCTGGAATTACTGTGCTGAAATTACTGTGCTCAATCGCCTCAAAATCGCCTCAAAATCGCCTCAAAATTCTCTCATTCGGTTCTGGAAAATTTCTGTGTGGAGGAATGAATACTGTGCTCATCTGGAGAGAGAAAAACCCCTTTTATAGGGTTTTATAGCGGACCGCCCAGCTGCTGGGCGGTCAGCTCGTGGTAGTGGACCGCCCAGTGGCTGGGCGGTCTGGTGGGAAAAGTGGACCGCCCAGTCCACGGGCGGTTAGGGTAGAAATAATTATAATTTTGAAGTGGGAGCAGATTTGATAATTTGTTTTTTTTTGGGGTTTTAATAAAAATATCGGGGCTTTCGCCCCTCCAATATCTTATTACTTTTCTTTTTTTTTTAAATGCGCAACGAGATCAAAACACGCCACCGTAAGTTGAAATTACATAATTTTCTTTGATAAATTTGAATAAGCAAAAACATAATTTAATATTCGATCGTTGATTGAGTCAAATTGATCATATATAAAAGAAGTTACTAAATTAAAGAGAGGTGGATCAAATTTACATTAAATGATTCCGCTTTAATCTGACAAGATGAGATATCTTATGAATCTGATCTGAATTTCAAAAAAATTGGGTGGACCTAACCTTATAGGTATAGCTGCTTTTTTCCTACAGGCTACAGTACTGTTGTCTGTTGATCTAAAAATCATAGACATAAAATGAGCCGTGCCCGTGATATTATAGTAATTATCATCTGGGCTTGGGCTTGGGCTTGGGCTTTGGCTTGTCTATAGTATTAAAAAGGCCACATGAGAAACGAGCCCATGGCCATGCGCTGTTAAGTTTTCAAGTTTTAAACCCCCTCCCTCTTTTTATCTTTATGGATTTTGAAAGCACCCAACAGCAGCCCACCAATATATATATAATTGGGAAGACAGGAAGGACCTAATCTATTGAGTAGCCTGGTAGTCTTTTGGTATTAATTAATTACGCAGGCATTGTCATCTCAGAGCAAATACATGATGAATAAAATAAAGAAGCAAGAATTAACTTTGAACTTTGATTTATTTATATTGCTTTATTATTGTACATAAATCCTCATAACTTAATGCATGAATTGAATTATTATTATATTGTGAAACTTTTGAGGAACTTGTTGTGTATATTTTGATGTTATTTTCAATCTGATAGTCTCTGTTTCAATTTAAAATTTTAATTTTTCTTCAGTAAATATATTCCTAACTAGACTAATTAAAATTATCACAGTACAATGCAATCATCAGAAAGTGGTTTCAGAATACAAATCATTAATTTTTTTTTTTGTTGGTAGCTAGCCATGGAAGTGTTTTGTTTAAAATAAGGAAAAAAAATGTGATAAAATCTAGATTAGCTATACATTTCATAAGAAGTGAGATGAAAGTTAGAGAGAGAGATTGCACTTTTGCAACTTTTCTAGTAGGAAATAGGAATCCCATTCCAGGCTCCAGCACCGCATTGCTGCCTCTATCCACTTGGCCCCTACACTTCTCATGCTTGAAAAGTAAGCAACCGCTTTCATTTAATACCAATTAATAGGATCCATTTGGTGTATCAATCCACAGGCCACAGCCATGCAATTATGTATTTAAAAAAGCTTCTTGCTCATACATTATAGAGAATATATTAATCATTTTAATTATTATCAGTGAGGCTATGGTACTTTGCAATGCGCATATAAGTTTGTACTATGGATTTATATTTATATTTTTAAAATTCAAACAGACGATTCGAACCGTTCAATATGATTTTTATGTGAAAATGTACTACTTTGAGATAATTTTACATTTTTTATAAATTGTTGTATTATTTTTTTAGGTATGTAGTAAATCATCATTTTCGGATGGTCCGTAGATAAGATGATTTTCTATCTATCTTAAAATTTAGTAATTTTTTTTTTAAAAGTATAAAATATTGGTCGATAAGTATATTTTTCATATAGAAGCCATATTAAATGATTCAAATCGATCATTTAAACTTTAAAATCAAAATATAAATTCATAGTATGAACTTACTTAGGTGCACATTGCAAATAACACAACCTCTCTTATTAATTATAAATTTATAATATAAGAGCATCTACATCCCAGCAACTCAAATGAGTTTCTAAATAACTGTTAATCTCTTTTTAGAAATTAAGGTCTCTAAAATTTCTAACTCTCAAATTCCTGAAATTAATTTTAGAGTTTCTATTAAGCCACGTCAGCAACAAATTAAAAAGCAGAAATAATTTGAGCTAATCATTTGATCAGCATGGAGTTTATAAATAATTTTTTAATAAAAATCTTTACTGCATAGTTTATAAATAAGAAACTCTCACACATCTCTAGAAATTATATTAGAAATTGTCACGTTAGCTTAAAAACTCTAATAGTATCAAAAATGTAGATGTTCTAATACATCCAAAACACATGTATAATATAGTATAATATATTCCATCAACCTGTTTGAAATTGCTTGAAAAAGGGGTGACAAAGGTAGAAACTATCATCGTCTTATCAAATATATAAATAATACTTTACATCATCAGTATTCTTCTTCTTGTTCAATTCTTAATATTATCTTTTAAATACGACGATGTCTCGTGTCGTTCAATGATACTTGCGTAAGGAATATAACATGTAATTAATTTGCAAATATTTGACTGCGTTGGTCAAACGCTATTCCTATGACCTTGTTACTTATCTTTTAGAATTGGACTTGGAGCACTTTGTCATCATAAAATTACGCATTAAATTAATTAAATTCAAAAAAGTGAAGCTAATGGTACATAGGTTTGTGCTATGAATTTATATTTTTTGTTTTTAAAGTACCATTCAACATATCTTTCTGTTAAAATATACTTGAAGATTAAATTTTATATTTTTTGAATAGTAGAAAATTATCTGATTTAAAGATTCTGAACCATATGAAATAGTAATGAATTTCTACCTATTTAAAATAATAGTTAAAAAATCTTAAAAAATGTAAAATTTTACATGCAAGTATATTTTCCTATGAAGATCATAGTAAGCCGTTTAGATTGACTGTTTAAACTTTGAAAATGAAAATATAAATCTATAGTACGAATCAATTTGCACATTACAAAATACCGTAGCCTCACTCAAATTAAAATTAAAATATTATATCAGCTGTTTCTTTCGCTGTGGTAATAGAAGCAGTAATCTTCAAGATTAATTACCTTATTTAATAGAAAAATTATAATAGTAATGCTTAAAAAAAAAAATACAACCTCAAGTTTACTTGTATTGAAAGAGGAAGTAGTACAGTTGGCTAGAAAAGAAGTCCTAAAACTGTTGGTTACTCAAAGATTAAAAGTTTGATTTCCCTTTCCGACTTTGTAGTCTCTGCAAAAATTTTCAAAAAAAAAAAAAGTTTACTTGCATTAAGAGGTTTCACATTTTATCTTTCATAGTTTCATCTTTTATTGTATTTTTGCACATTTTTCAATTGATATGTTGACCTTCAGTGCCCTTTTTCATAGCAGTTCAAAATTGAAAGGTTCATGTTCAATATTCCAAGAGCCTTTTCCACAATAATAATTCCAAAAGAAGCTTATAAAAATTCAAACAACTTGGTTCACAATATTAATTGTTTAGTGTTAAAAGTGGAGCAATAGTCATCTGTTTCATTGAAAAAGGATAGTTTTACCTTTTCCACACATGTATCAAGCGGCCTAGGGGTGCAAACAGATCGGATATGGATCGGATATTGTTAAAAACCATATCCGCATCTACTTTTAATTTTAGGATACGGATACGGATCGGATATCGGATATCCGTGTGTGTATATATATATATTCATAATATATAGTAAACTATATGATATTTATCTACTATTCGGATACGGATAATTAAAATTCAAAACCATATCCTTATCTGTATCCACACGGATATTCGAATACCGGATATCCGTATCTACTTTTTTGGATACGGATGCGGATACAGTCGGATAATATCCGACCCGTTTGCACCCCTAATCAAGCCTCTGATACCAGATAAATATTACAAAATTAACAAATCTAACTAAAATTACTCACAATATCCCATCACCCCTTTAATTACAACATGCAAAGCCTTAATTAAATTCCACTGCATAACAAAAATAACATATAATTATAGCCCAAATATTAAAGATAGCATCACTATTACAAACATTAGTACAAAAGACATCATCAGTGACGGTTCATGCAAAGAACAGTCACTGATAAAAACCTGTAAATAATGTGGACCTATAGTAACGCTTTTTTTTTTTAAATATTTTGCAATTTTTTTGTCATCATATACCTCACTTGTTTAACTTATGGTTCTCAATTTTATATTGCAAAATTTTGATGCTCCACTAAACACAAATATTGCGTATAAATAATATTTTTTTCTCGTCTTGAGATTGAGAGCGCATGGAGTCTCCATCTTGAATTCGGTTCCTGTAACTCAAAAAGTTTTGAGTTTTGATATGACCCAGTGTTGTAAATAACGGTATTCGGTCTTAGGACGGATAGGGTACCGATAAGTGATTAATCGGTATGCGGCCGACTAATCGGAATTATGCGGACAATTTAACGTTTTTATTAAATTTATGTATATATATCATAATTTATTAAAAATAATTTATTTAACTCATTAAACTTATCAAATAAACTTAATTTAACTTAGTTTTATTATTATAACATGACATTACGCTTATTTATTCTTAACACATAAGCATTTTACATGTTAAGTAACACATTTATTTAATGAAAAAATAAAATTGAGAATTAAGCTTTTTCAAATACTAATAACATATTATTTGAAAGAAATTAAACATTCCAACATAAAATCATTAAATTAGTTTATGATAACAACTTAATTACATAAATGAACACGTTGTACTAATCGAAAAAATTACATCAGTAAGTAAGAAAAATATATGGTATATAAATAATAGAAGAATTAATCAATTTCAAAGTAAGTAAGAAGAAAAAATATATATAAAAAATATTGAATGTATATCCAAGCACAAATAAAACTACAATATAAGATTTATAAACCTTATTATCACACACTATCACAGAAAAAAAATGTGAAAATAAATATTCACTGGAATAAACGGGAATAAAACGGGAATAAACGGAAATAAACGGGAATAAACGGACGATTAAACGGTAAAACGGCCGATTAATCGTTTTCATCCGCTAACATGCCTCTGTTAAGAGTGTTCGTGAAGGTTAGGCCGTCGTTTCTGATTAATCGGCCGACTAGAGCGTTTTTTACAACACTGATATGACCTGTTCAATCAGAATCTACACGAATATTGAAGAAATATCAATAAAATATTTTATCACAGACATAATTGATGTGAATTCTGATTGGACGGTCCTGATCCAAACTCAAATTTTGAATTTCTTTAGAGGATCTTCGGAGCGGTTCGGTACTGGTACATAAACTTAAGGGAAAATTGATTATTTGCCACTCCAAAACCTTTCAATTTGAAAAATACCACTCTAAAATTAGAAATTATCTTAATGCCACTCTAAACTTACTTAATTCTTAATTTTGCCACTCCAACTGTATTTGTCTTGTTTAAAAAAAAAAATTTAATTAATGACTAAATACCCTTTAGAGAAAACAATACTGCTGCTCTTGCCATGGTGAATTGATTTTGTGTCTCTATACCTGAGCTCCCTGTACCAAAGGAAGAAGAATGGTTGGTTGTTTATTTGCTCTCATGTGTTGAGATTTTCGCCTTTCTTCCTCTATTTTTCTGTTCTCCTCTGTGATTTGCAATAATTCGAAACCCTAAAAAGGTTGTCCGTTGATCTAAGCTTGCTGGTGCTTTTGTGTGTTTTCCTTGGTGCCGGGTGCTTACTGTGGTGCTTGCTAGATCTTGAGAAGCCGAAGAGGCAAGCTGATAGCTTGGAACCGGCCTAATCCCGACCCTCGTTGCGATTCCCTCTCTCTCGGGTAAATGCTCAAAACCCCTTTTTGGATGATTTCGGTGCGGTGTTGCCTTGCTTCCCCTTTCCCCTCTGTTTGTTCTGTGTGCCTTGTATTGGTGTACCCGAATTGCTTGTTTCTGGTTTCTGTACTGGTACGCTGGCTGTTTGCTTGTTGGTTAGCTGGGTGTGCCTTTTTGCTGGTTTCTGTTTTCTTTGCTGATTTTTCTGGTACCGTACCAGTACTGGTACGGTGATATGTGGGCGCCATGACGAATTGGTCGGCATGGCGAATTGATCGATCGAAAAATTGTATCTGAAGGGTATAATCAGAAATACGTATCCCAAAACAGTATTTTTCAATTAATTTTTAATCAAAATAGTATAACAATTGTATTGGAGTGGCAAAATTAAGAATTAAGTTTAGAGTGGCATTAGGATAATTTCTAGTTTTAGAGTGGCATTTTTCAAATTGAAAGGTTTTGGAGTGGCAAATAATTAATTTTTCCTAAACTTAATTATATAGCAGAGAGAGAGAGAGAGAGAGAAATTGGGTTTGATATGATGGTCAATTTAACATAGATTAGAGTTAGATAATCTAAAAAAAAGGTGATTTGAGTGAATGGGGAAGGCATTAATTAACTGATTCCCATGTGATGTGATGGTAAGTTGGTAACATCTAAGTACAACTTCCAACTTCCCCAGAAAAAAGACAACGACTTGTTAAAACATATTATTATTGTGCGGAAATTGCTAATATGTTATGCATAACATAGAGAGCTTCCGTGCTACGGCTCAATATTTGAGTTTTCAAAATTCTAACGGTCGATGCGAACTGTTCAACATGATCTCCATATGAATATATACATGCAAACTAAATTTTATATTTTTTAGTATTTTTTACTATTTTTTTACATAGATAGAAAATCACTTGATCTAAAAATTTTGTACCATTTAGATCAAGTGATTTTCTACTTATCTAAACAAATATTAACAAAATTCTAAAAAATGTAAATTTTGATTTGCAAGTACATATTCATATGAAGATCATGTTGAACAGTTCGGATCGACCATTAGAGTTTTGAAAATTCAAATATTGAGCCATAGCACGGAGTCCCTCTATGCTATGCATAGCACCGTAGCCAACTTATTGTGCTTACAACTTAAGCTAAGAATAAGATAGATAGATATAGGCTAGCAGAGGGAATACTTGCTTGAGAGAACAGAGATACAGTCATATGAAGGGTAAATTTGTATGGAGTTTGGAATTATGGGTATTTACTATCCGTAAAGATCACTGTGTCTGCGTCCGACTAAGCATCGCATCATCCAAAAAAGTTGCAACCCACAACTTTTCTCTTTCATTTGCCATAAATAAAAGCGAACGATAAGCGAGATTCTTCTCTATTGCTTTTGGAGGGAACAGAAACAGAATAATTAGCGGCTTAATGGAAAATTTTACCTGTTTGGTTCTTCTGTGGCAATACTTTGGTTGACATTTTTGTATCGGCTCTATCATTGTTACTTGCTCTCTCTCAGTCTCTCTATGATTTTTCTATCGGCGTACCACTTACTATACATTGATCCACTCGCACGAGTGCCACAGAAGGAGGAGGGAGATGGGGGCAACAAAAGCGAACGCTGAACGGCCACAAGCACACATGAATACATGATGGATGCCACGTGTAAAGTTTGCGTATGCATCCCAGGCGGATTACTGTCCCATTTGTGACTATTCAAACGGTCCATTGCATGTGGTGGTGGTGGCATCATCTCTAATTTGAAACCACAATTTTGAGTTATAACTCATTGAAAAGAAGATGAAGCCAACACTGATTCAATTCAGAGAAACTACTGTGGTGTGCATAGAGCTATACAGTCCAGACGCCACATAAGAACATCCAATTCCAAACACGATTGATTCGAATTGAACCGCACAACTTGCTGTCTTGTCACCTTTTGTAATTTGTAAACCATAAAACCATTTAATTATCAATAACACCTTTCTTAATCCCCTTTAAATTCCCTGTTCCTTCTTGCTCTTCTCCCTTTTTCCTCTCTCCTTCTCCTTCTCCTTCTGTCAAAGTCACAAACAACCAACTCAAAAGCAAAAACCAAGAACATCACATTTGAGCACCACCTTTCTCGCCTTCATTAATGGCAGAATTGACATCTCTTCTCAGACCAACCAACAAGCCATTTCTCCAGAAAGCTCTGTTATTTATGTTCCTTGCTCTCCTTCTGCCCCTATTTCCTTCACAAGCACCTGAATTCTTTACAAATCAAACGATTGCAAACAAATTTTGGGAGCTTATCCATCTCCTCTTCATCGGCATAGTCATCTCTTACGGGCTTTTCAGCCGTAGGAATACAGAAACTATACCCGGTAAGGAACCTGGCCTCGAACCCAACAACCCGAACTCCTATGTCTCACAAATTCTTCCTGGTTTAGATGACAAGGAAGAAGGGGAAGAAGAAGAAGAAGAAGGTAAGATACAACAAACATGGAGCAATCAATTTGACACAACTAAACCAGCAACTGTTATCGATAAGCCGTTGTTTTTACCGGTGCGAAGCTTGAACCAACAAACTGAAGAATCCAATAAGGATGAAAATTGCACTGCTCTACCATCTCCTATACCATGGAGGTCTCGGTCGGGTCGAATTGAGGCTAGGGATGAATTTAGTGCTGCTGAGATCAAACCCGTAAATTTCCCTAGCCCGCGCGCTAAACAACTCTCTCCTTCTCCTTCTCTCTCTTTAAGCAGAGAGAATTCAGAGAAGAAGAAAACCTTGTACAAGGAAATAACATCGTCCCGGCCTCCGGCCCCACCTCCGCCTCCGCCTCCGCCTTCTCCTTCTCTCTCTTTAAGCAGAGAGAATTCAGAGAAGAAGAAAACCTTGTACAAGGAAATAACATCGTCCCGGCCTCCGACCCCACCTCCGCCTCCGCCTCCGCCACCTTTTCTTGGTCATACGTACCAGCCACCTTTCACAGATCGAAAAACAAAATCAACCACAAGAAGTTTTAAGGATGAATTGAAGGATGTGAGCATGAGACCGAAACCGAGGCGAAGAACATCATTCGAAAGTTGCAGTTCTTTTTCTCCACCTCCGGTTGCCAAATCGGTGCGAACATTTCGACCAAAAGAGACACAAATTGAACCTCCTAAAAAGGCTTTTACGGAACCACAAGAAGAAGAGGATACTGTGGAAAGGGTTTCGATTTATTCGGATTCTGACGAAGTATCAGATAGCACAGACAGTGAAAGAGAAGATGAGGAAGAAATTGAAGAGTATTCTGATAAAGAGATGATAGAGAGGCCAAAACTTGGTATGGCAAAAGTTGAAGAGAAAAAGATAATGAATGAAGAAAATGTGAATGAGGTGGATAAGAAGGCAGATGAGTTCATTGCGAAATTCAGAGAGCAGATCCGGTTGCAGAGGATCGAGTCGATCAAGCGATCGGCCGGTGAACGCGCCGTTAGAAGTCACAAGAAGATGCATGCCTAGAGATTGATTAGAGAAGAACTTAGGAACTTTAATTAGGTATGAATGTATATGCATGGGTTAATTATATTTCTAGTGATTTCTCATGAGCAACATGCTCTAATTTTTCTTTTTGCCTCTTTTTTTTTCTTCCAAAAAGAAAAGCTAGTGTATGAATGGATAAACTCGGTATATCAACCCTCTTGTCAATTAAAAGATTATTTCAAGCAATTTTCAGTAATGAAAACTTTAGTTCAATGCCACCAAGGCAAGGTAGCACTTCTTTTCTCTCTTTAGTGTGAAATTTGGTTTCAGTTTGGTTTGTCCAAAAGTGTGTGTGTGTGTATATATATATATATGTGTATATATATATATGTAAATCAGGCAATGGGCAAATAAACAAATTAAATATTAGTAAATACAATTAATGTTATGCTTTCAGCTTACACGTAGCAATACAAATTGAGTTCATGAAACTAATTATTAGATTAAACTGAATTAAAATTCAGTCGTATAATTAAATAATTAAGGTCTCAGATGATATAGAGATAACGTCGATAGATTCACAAATAAAAGTGTGTGTGTGTTCCAGTATTTTTATTCCAAAGAAAATTATGATGTATCGTTCTGAATCAACACAAATAAATATTTCATTAAGTATTAAATTAATAATACTTGAAGCATAATTGTCAGTTATAAAGATTTATTATCAATTTTAATTTAGCACGGATAATGACTAATGAGCATATCTATCCATTTTGATGATTTTGCATTTTTAAACGAGACATGAATTAATTAAAAATATTA
Organism: Carex parvula; assembly: GCA_025461045.1. NCBI lineage: Eukaryota > Viridiplantae > Streptophyta > Magnoliopsida > Poales > Cyperaceae > Carex > Carex parvula. Next base: position 191,505 of record JAJGRW010000380.1, on the reverse strand, counting down.
ACATACACATCTAAATGCACTGTAAAAGTCTTATTCGTGCCCGTCTAGAATTAGCGTCATTCGTACCTTACTTTTACCCGGTAAGTATTAGCCTTACTACTTACTAGCACTCAACCTTTATTTGTTAAAATTAACGAGTAACGAACGAGACAATTATAAAATAATTTGATAGTTTATATAATTTAACCCAAAATATAACAAACACATTATGTATATAATATCATACAATATGAAAGTTATAATTATTGATCCTATTATTTAAAAAAAATATAAATTATTAATTACATAAAGTAATATTAATTGCACATAAAATATGTTTGCCATAAATTACAAATTAAAAACCATATAAAATGTCGAATAAATAAAGTTTATTGTAAATTACTTATTATATATAATGTTGTATATATCAATCTAATCATAATAATGAAATAATTACATAGTTATACATAGGAATGATAGATTATCGTATATAATTTTTTATTTATCAATTATCATATAGTGTAATGGATACGAAGTAACTCTTAATCGTGTTATCTGATAAGCTAACGAATTTTTTTCATACCCATATCCAAAACCATTAAATTAACAAAAAAATATTCTTATATCCGTCTCTTTGAATATGATACAGATTGAATAGGAAGATAAAAGGGTTTCACTGACATCAATACAAGTAAGAAATATTAACCAACGCAAGTAAGAAATAGATTTAGAAAAACTAAATATATTTTGTTCATAAACTAAGAATAAGTATCATTTTTATATTATACTGCATCAGACTTGAATTGTTGAATATCAGGGAAGAAAATATTTTTCTCAATTTTTAGGTCTTTCAAGCGAGATGTAGTTTTACAATTTTAGAAATAATTTAGAAAAGTAATGGCTTTTACAAATAATTTAGAAAAGTAAATTGAGTTAAATTCTGATAGAAATAAATAAGAAATCACAACATAACTGCAAATGACCACAGGGTATTTTTGGGAGAAAATTTTAAGCTGCCCAAAGCAGTAGTCTGGGCCCCTAAAGTAACCCAAATTTTGTGTTTGGATCCGGACCGTTTGATCAGAATCTGGGTCAATCCGAACCGAGATAAAATGCACGAGTCCATTAATATTCGTGTCAATGCAGATCGAACGGTATTGATCTAAACACAAAATTTTGAGGTACCTCAGGTAATGTGAATTCCCGAAAGCACTCACCTCTCCGCCCACGCGCGCACCAGTACAGGTGCTGAACTCAGCGACAAGGTCTTCGCCTCTTACGCCTTCAAGAGAAGTCCTTCGAAACTTGATAGTGGATCAATGGCGGCGGAGGAAGAGTATCTAGAAGCCGAGGAGAACCTAGAGGCGATTATCACACGGATCGAGCAGAAATCTCGCAAGATCGAGAGCCTTCTCAAACAGTACGCACCACCCTTTATTATTTTATTTTTTTGCCTCTCTCTTATTCATCCTTTAGTTTGGTTGTTTTGTTGCATGGTCGACTGTACCTTGAGGGTTGAAATTGGAGGGATTGCTACTTAGTTGCAGAATTGTGCATTAATCAAGGCTTAGTTTCGTATAATTAATGGCTAAATCGAACCATTTTCTGGTACTTTTGCTGAACAAGTCAGGTCTGGTAAAATAGGGCTAATTATAAAATTTAGCTTCTGCTAAGCAATTTGATGATATCAGCCCATTAATTTAGTCTAAATCTTTTTTTTTTAATTAGCAGATCAATGTGTTAACTACTAACCAGTCACTTTAGGACCTTGAGCTGATAAAGTAGGTGGACATTTGGTATTTTATATTCTTAATTCTCCTCCTTAATTGCTGTGGTATATAATTGTAATGCTACATTGTAAATTGGACGGGATCAATTTTTTGTGTAGCAGACAGTTGTCGTACTTTTACCAGTAAAATATTTACAGACTCCTAAGTTATGTCTTGTAGAAAAGAAAAGACTAAACCCCTATATAAACCCCATGGATACCCGGCAGTGCCTCAGTTACTCACACCCGGCAACCTTAACTAGCTACTGAACTTAGCTAATTGACCCAATGGCTAGGCACTAGCAAGATTTCAGCACATCCATACATCATTGGCAGGATATCCAAAACTCAAAATGGGACAGAATTAATTAATATGTAATAGAGGTATACCAGCACACGAACTGTGGACTCACAGCTCTAGTATCATGTAACCAACTAGTTGCTCTAATAGCTTAAGCTGATCAAGGAGTTGATAATTTGGTACTATAAAAATAATTTCAATAAATGTCTCCTAATATTGTCTGTTTTTTTTTTTTTTTATTTTTTTACAAGAGTTTCTTTTCTGTGTTATGTCAGATCAAAACCAGTTGATGCACTTAAAACAGCGCTAGAGGGATCTGCTCTCAAAACGCGTGATGAGCGATGCAAGGTCCTTTTTTAAATAATTTCATTTTCCCTTTGAATATATATCTTGAGTATTGGTCCATGAAAACCTTTGTTCCGATATAATTGATAGATAGTACAGTTAAATTGGCTTAAATAGCACAACAAGGGGGTATAGATGTTAATTTTCCCTTTGAATGGGAACAACATAGTTTACTGCTTTAGATATAAAAGGGACTAAAATGAGGTTAATCTACTCTTTTCACACAAGACAACAATGACAGAACTAAGAGAAATTTGGAGAGTCGTAAATGTTTATGAACTGCATAGGAACTACATAAAATTCAGATCAGTTTTCACTTTGTACCCTTGAAGGCTTATAGAGTAACTTTGACTTAATATTTGTTTTGATGGTGATTTATGAGGCAGTCAGCACATTGGATAGTGGTTCATCGAGCTCTGATGGCAATCAAGGATGTTGATGGCATGATCTCTTCCCTTGATCCTGAGTATTATGATATTCTCATGAAGTGAGATCTCTCGTCATCATATTTGTTTTAGAATAAATTAATTTTCTCATTTTAGTGTGATTTTATTGTCATTCTTCTTTATATCTTTGATACTTCTCAATTCTTCGACTTAATCATTGCATACAAATAGTTAATGAAATTTTGGTATTCTTTTGGTTAGGATATAAATCTAAGTGGGTCTAAACCAAGGATTAGATTGGTGTACTTTGGTACCACTTTGATCAGGGGGTTCCAGGATAACATTTTTTCTGGTACCAGTAAAATTTGAAAAGTGTGTTTTGCCCGTTCTTGGGTTCATCTTTGTTGTTTTATGTTTACCTACATAGTATCGGATGAATTGGTGCATATTTGTTTTAAAGCCACGGATGATTCAGGCTTAGTTGCAGAATCTAGGGTTTATTGTTGGTGGTTGCCCATGTTAAGGTAAAAAATAGTGAAGCATAGGGTTTGCACTGTCAAGGTGAAAAGAATATCTGCATCTTATTTTTATTAATTTCAGGTACTTGTATAGAGGATTGGCTACAGGAGATAGGCCGACTTGTGATCAGTGCCTCAGAATTCATGAAAAGCTGACAGAGAAAGCTGGATTGGGTTGTATTCTTCGCTCCCTTTCTGACACTTTCAATACTGTCTAATAATCTATATTTTAGTGAGAATAAATCATTTTGCAATTATTCAGTATATTTGTAGCGAGAACTCTATGCAATTACATCGGTACTATAGAAAGGTATGTTACTTTTATATAATATATATATATATGAGGAGGGTTCCAATGCCTCCATTTTTCATGCCTCCACCATGCCTCCATTTTTAAAACTTTAATAACTCAAAATTTAAAACTTAAAAATCAAAATAAACAGTTGGATATGATCTACATCATTATATCTATACACGTGTAAAAAAATTATGACATTTCAATTTTGTTTTGGTTGTCATCAAGAGCTGTAAAAAACGTACTAATGTGGATAATTTCTAGACGTTGATTTTTAAACTTATTGATTCACATAAAAACAAAATTGAAATATCATAATTTTTTATGAGCATATAGATAAAATGATGTAGATCATATCCAACGGTTTTATTTTGACTTTTAAATTTTAAATTTTGAGTTATTAAAGTTTTAAAAATGGAGGCATGGTGGAGGCATGAAAAATGGAGGCATTGGAACCCTCATATATATATACTGTTTTTTTTGTTGGATGTGTGGATTGTTGAGCTCACTTCAGTAATTCACACTAAAAAAATATTGGGTTACTATCAATCTATCATTATTACTAGAATTCTCCTGTTTTTTTTGGAGATCATGATAAATCATTATTGGTATGATCTGTGCAGCATTTGTAATCTGCTAAAGCAATAATTAGTAACGTCACAAAGCGCTTTATGAATTTTAGGCTAGAAAACAAGCAATATGGCATTAAGATTTTATACTAAACCCATAAAATGTGCATAGAAAATATTTTTGGGCTGGGTATGGGCTACTATATATCGGCCATAGGTCCATAAGTAATCCAAGTCTTTATTCCGTGCGTACTAAATACCTATAGTGATAGTGATACTAGAAAAATGAAAAATTACAAGATTTATATTGTCTTATTAATTATTAATATTACCTATTTTAATGTCCTTTTTGCTTTAGCTCGTATGTCAGCTGTATTGCACATTACCTATCGTCAAATCATATATTATAATTGACATGGAGGTTGGTAAACTATTCCCTCTGTTTTAGCCTTGGAAATATGGTCACTAAACCTATGATTGTCATCATTACATTTAATTTTAACCTCTTTTAAGATCATTTAGTATAAGAAAAAAGTTGGACAGCGACAAAACAAACTTTAATTTATATTCAAATTAGATCTCCCAATTTCCCACTCATTGATAGACAAAAGAAGTAACATACAGAGGAAGTAATTGACTGGAAAATTACTTGCACTTCTTTCTTTTGTCTGTTACATTATTTTGGAGAAATTAAGGGTGATGGAGTAGGTACACTAGTTATTTTGGAGAAAATTACTTCACAACCGCTTGCAGAGTAAAGGGACAGAAAGAAAAGGGAGAGATGTGCGGAAAATTCATCTTCTTTACACTCTGATTTCAAACTGAACAAAATTGTCAAAATTATACTCATAACCAGGGGCGGAACTAGGAAATTGAGATGGAGAAGACTGGATGAATAAGCGTAATGTAATTTTACTTTATAAAAAGGACTAATAGTAATATTTTTTATAAAAATTCAAATTTTGAAGGTCAAAATTGTAAAATTTTCTTATGATAGGGGGGACTTAATCCCCTTTCTCTACATACGTCCCTGCTCGTAACTCACTTCGAAACCTCCGAATTTTTAATTATGAGGTTATAACTTGCATCAGCCACTTTGGAATTGAATCAGGGATAAATTAGAAAATGAGCTGGATTGGAAAAAAAAAATGATTGAGAAAAAAAATAAATTTCCCGGTAGTTTGGTAGTTTACTAGGCTACAAACTCAATTTGAATCATGATTGCACTGTGGCACGGTGGCACTTCCTTTTTGGCTCAACTCAAGTTACTCAATCATGAAACTGCGTCGCCACATGGCCGGTCAATATTTGACGGCAATAATTGTTAGTCAGATACAAATACAAAGGCCAAAGCGATACAAATCATTGATCATCTAAACCAGTAAAAAGTTTTTGGGGGAATTTCATGTATATCCCTCAAAAGTTTCAATATGACGTATTTATCCCTCTAAAATCAATAATTACATATTTATCCTTACAAATTATAGAAACTCACATATTTGTCCAATCTATTATATTTAACATTAATTTTCTATGTATTCCCATTTTACCCTTCTTTTATTTTCCCTTCTAAGGCCACTGTGTTAGAGAACAGTATTAAATCGTACCAGTACCAATATTGAACAGTACTGTACCAGTACCAACACTGAACCGTACCAGTACCAAAACTGAACCGTACCAGTACCAAAACTGAACCGTACCAGTACCAACACTGAACCGTACCAGTACCAAAACTGAAATCGAGAGATGAGGAAAGGCGGGGACAAAATTCGAGAGAAGAGCCGGGAGATTATGTGAGCGTGTTTGGAGAGAAGAGGCGGGATGTTTTGGCGCTCTCAAGACTCAACAAATTAAAGGGAGAGACGAAGAAAGGATATAGTGGTCATTACAATATTAATTAATATTGTAAAATAAATTTTAATGTTTAAAAAAATATTATTTAATTATTTTTGGAGATATTTGATATATAATAGAGTTAGATTGGACAAATATGTGAGTTTCTATAATTTGTAAGGATAAATACGTAATTATTGATTTTAGAGGGATAAATACGTAATATTGAAACTTTTGAGGGATATACATGAAATTCCCCCAAAGTTTATTGATCTATATTAGCTTGACACGCATTCACATTTCCGTTAAAATACCCCTCCCAAGTCGAAGGAAAGGAAACTTACCGACATCAACATGTGTTTCTGAGGTCATGAGGTGGAATCTTACAACTATCTTGGTCAACACTCAAAATAACAAAATTCAAATACACGTGTTATTTTCTTGGTTAGTTCCATGTGCGTAGCTCGTAAACGCACATATAAAGCGCCGCGTGTTAATGAATTAATCAATCAAGTATGAGGTAGAAAGTTAGAAAGCTTCAAATGCAGTACAGTCACAAGTATAAGTACAATATGAGGTCTAAATTCAAATTATTTGAGTACAATAAATGTATACATTCATATAAATTTTTTTTTTATAAAATATATTTCTGAAAATAATTCTAAAATTTGTGAATAATTCAGAAAATTTTGAGAAAAAATTGAAAAATTATTAATTTCGTCTATTGATTCGGATATTTATTGAAAACGAATGATTTATGAATTATTCATGAATTTTGTTATTATACAATGTAATAGCGGTACTAACTGAAAAGGTGACAGAAATTATTTTTGCAACGCTTAAACATGACTCAACATTGCATGCTCCAATATCATTCTCAGTCATAAGAGATTCCTTGAACTACATTTAAGAGGAGGAACCAAATATATATATTTTGAGATCAAATATTACTATCAATATAATGATCATATTAAAAATATAAAATTTGCATGGATTATAATAGAAAATTCCTTGCACATCATTATACGGGATCCAAATATAAATTAATTATAAGGAAATACCTGCATAATATCACACACACACACACACACACACACACACACACACACTTACACTTTCATTTATATGAAAGAAATATATTGGGCGACATTGCACCCATTTGCTCTTAAAATTTTCCAATGAACTAGACATTTGATACATTTTGGTTTTCTTTTATAATATTTATATTTTTACGATTTTCTTTTGACAAATAATGTTGGTAACATATCCTCCGCCTCAAATTCAGTGAACTTCTTATTCTCAAATTTATTCCTTTTACATTTATTACAAAAAAATAGCACCGGGTGTACCCAATAGTATGATTGATATGTTTTATACAGTAGTTGTGGAATTCAAATCTTCTCCAGTACCGTAATAGGAAATCTTTTACAATTACTTGATCTGGACTATTCTTTTTAACTTGGTACGAATTTCAAAGCCCAATAATACTGCCCCCTCCGTCAGCCTGAATCCCAAAGCAGTTGGGAGTTAATCTCAAACCGTAAAGTGAAGGCAATCTTTTACAGTAACAGAGAGGATACTTGTCCGTAGTTGTGTGCATTTCCTGTAAAAAGAATTGCAGGGCCTGTTATTAGTATTTTTTTTTTTTTTAAGTATGCTTTCGGCAACACTTTAATACAGGTCGTATGTATACATTTCATGTGCGGATATCTCGATTAAAATGAGATGAAGATGTAATTAAGTCTTTCATCTTTAGATATATTTAAAAAAAATATAGTCGGATCACAAATATATATATGCAACTTCTCCGTATTAAATAAAGATGTATAATTAGATGTTCAAATAAATAAATTATTTGGCAGAAAAAAAAGCATGAAAACAGCCAATCAAAATTCACCCTTCTTTTCCCATGTAATGCAGATTATCTAATGATATGTTCGGATGTTGCATCACTTCTTTATTTTTCTTTCCTTTTTGACCTTTTTTGTTTTTGGGAATATGCTTGTTGGATGGAATCATGAATTAGAAGGTACTGGTTATCGACTATCAAGCATTCAAGTGTCCTTCCTTGTGATATGATTTACATAATTCAAAAAATAGAAAAAACATCTAAATGCAAAATTATAAAATTTTGAAAACTAAAATAAAATTTTGAAGAAAAATTAAAATTAAATTTTTTTTACCGGTTTACAGTATTCAATGAAATTATCTACAGAGTTATGTGATAAGGTTTACATAATTCAAAATAATTGTACATGTATATATTTACATAATTTTAAAGTAGTTCATGTTAGTTAATAGTTTTGAAAAGTTGTTAGAGATCTTCTAGATGCGGTTCCAGGAGTCCTGGTTAAAGGCCTACAAGTGATCATTGTCAAAGCAGTTAAAACTGTTAAATTGAAGGTTTATTGGAGACTACACGGTACGGTAATGAGAAGTTATTATGTTTGTAAAATTCGTTAAATTGATTTACATGATTACAGAATTCCGTAAAGAAATTTACATACATTTTTCAGTTAAATCCGAGAATAATTTGAAAATTGATATCCGAAAGCTATTAGGAGCTTTCTTTCTAGAATTATGTTCAAATTAGTGGTATTGACTGCCGTGATTTTTATTTTTACCCAAAAAAAATATATTTTAATATAAATAACCAGGTTTTTAAAAGATTTTTATTTCTACCCAAACCGCTAGGAATATTTGCGGTTCGAATTAAAAATTCGAACAGCTAGGATTCCTAGCGGTCCGAATTCTTAATTCCAACCGCTAGATTTTGAATTCTTAATTCGGACCGCTAGAATTCCTTGCGGTCCGAATCAAATATATAGGGGAAATGTGTCAGGGAGCTTTGGCATGTGCGCCACGCAAAAATAATTCAAAGGATGGGAAAAGTATCATCTCAAATTAGATTCCTCTCACTTTACGGTTTGAGATTAACTCTCAACCACTTTGAAATTCGCACCAAGTATTATTGGGATTTGAAATTCGTACCAAATTCAAAAGAGCAGTCTAGATCCACTAATTTTAAAAGATTCCCTATTACGATACTGGAGAGGATCTGAATTCCAAATGGGGGTAAGGCATGGGAGCCACGTGGCCACTTTTTTGTGCTTTTTTTAGTTAATTTTTTTTTATCAATCTTTAAATTTTCCTTTATTGAAAAGTAAGTTTAATAATATACAATTTTAGTTTATAAGGTTTTAATATTATAAGTAGGTCCAAGAATAAATTTTCAAGATTGTTATCTAAATTACGGAATGACAAAAAGAAAAAAAAAAACGAGTCAAAACAGATCTTCAATGATACATGATACATCACATGTAGGAAAAATGAAAATTCAACTCAACTGAGAATTAAAGAGAAATAAATTCAACTCATAAAAATATTTTTCATAATAACACTATTCAATTAATTATATTCAGTTTTTGAATTCTTATATAGTCATATGAGTGAGCCTATGGTGCTATGCATAGCACGGATGGCTAGTGTGCTACGGCTCAATATGGTACTTTTTAAAATCCTAACGGTTGATCCAACCGTTCAATATGATAACCATATGAATATGTACTTGCAAACTAAATTTTATATTTTTTCAAATTTTTTTGCTATTTTTTTAGATAGGTAGAAAAATCTGTATTTTCTGAAAATTCTGGACCATCAAAATTCTACCTATCTAAAAAAATAGTAAAAAAATTCAAAAAAATATAAAATTTAGTTTTTTTTTTCTTTTTGTCATTCCGTAAATTAGATAACAATCTTGAAAATTTATTCTTTGACCTACTTATAATATTAAAACCTTATAAACTAAAATTGTATATTATTAAACTTACTTTTCAATAAAGGAAAATTTAAAGATTGATAAAAAAAAAATCAACTAAAAAAAGCACAAAAAAGTGGCCACGTGGCTCCCATGCCTTACCCCCATTTGGAATTCAGATCCTCTCCAGTATCGTAATAGGGAATCTTTTAAAATTAGTGGATCTAGACTGCTCTTTTGAATTTGGTACGAATTTCAAATCCCAATAATACTTGGTGCGAATTTCAAAGTGGTTGAGAGTTAATCTCAAACCGTAAAGTGAGAGGAATCTAATTTGAGAGGATACTTTTCCCATCCTTTGAATTATTTTTGCGTGGCGCACATGCCAAAGCTCCCTGACACATTTCCCCTATATATTTGATTCGGACCGCTAGGAATCCTAGCGGTCCGAATTAAGAATTCAAAATCTAGCGGTCCGAATTCTTAATTCAAACCGCAAATATTCCTAGCGGTTTGGGTAGAAATAAAAATCTTTTAAAAACCTGATTATTTATATTAAAATATATTTTTTTTTTGAGTAAAAATAAAAATCACGGTATTGACTGTTACTATAAATATAACTCGTCAAATGACCAATTTCTCATGATTGTTTTATTTCTTATTAAAAAAAATTCTCATGATTTGATCATAAAAAAAAATATAAATTTGCCTAGGGAGACATGAGACCCCACGTGTTTCTGAATTGTTCTCTATTTAGAATGTATCGGGTTCATAACCACTCCTACACGTAGTCATATACCTATTAATTATCATAAAATATAACTCAACTTTTGGCTACTAGAAGATTTTTCGTTTAGAATTTGAAAATTCAAATTTCCGATAAAAAAAAATTGATTGTATTTTTCTTTCCCGGAAGATAGAGGGAACCGCAATAAAATTGTTTGATTAGTACAATTTCAGTAATTTTCAGACAAATTTATGATAATTATGAGATTTAATATCTTAAAATACTGGAACCGTACTATTAATGTGATCTCGAAAACTGCAGTCGGTGAAATCGTATCATTAGCAGGTTCTATCTATTTTCTGAAACAAAATATTCATTTATTTTTTGAATAATTAAAATTTTAATTTCTAGAAAATAAATTACTATTAGATACTAGATTTACGCAGAGAGGTACGTTAATTTTTTTTGTTGAAAGCTTGGTAGGGCTGGATACGACTCTGCTATTATTCTAATAGAAAAGAAGAATTCTACTTTTTCGATTTCAATTATCAAATTTATTGAGATTCGTATATGAATTTTTTTTTAATCGAGATACGTGAATGCAGAACTCTACTTCTCTATTGAAATTACAGCATAGTTCATTCCACTGTGGAGTGGGGGGGTCATGACTTATGTTCCCAATTTAGAAAGCAGAACGCCAGATTTTGCTCCCGGAGTTACGGTTATGCGGTTCAAGTGGTCAGCTAGCATAGTAATAATTGCTGATGAATTTTTATTTAGAGCTTAATAAATTTGGACCTCTTGGCCGCTTGGCCCCCACCAAAAGATAGCATCTAGTGCCTCTTCTCATAAATCTTTTGGAGTGTGTGTGTGTATATATATATATGGGGCTGGCTACTATGCTTATATAAGCATATGCCCACATATGCTTATAACTCATTTTTGCGTTTCCAATATTCAAATGGTCGATCCGACCGTTCATCTTGTTCTCCATATTAATATGTGCTTGGAGACCAAATTTTACATTTTTCTGAATTTTTTTACTATTTATTAAGCCACTTTGAAATTGCTGATCCGGGTGAACAGTAAAAACAGTGCAACAAAATTCTGGACCATATGATCAGCAATTTTCAAAGTAGCTTAATAAATAGTAAAAAAATTCAGAAAAATGTAAAATTTGGTCTCCAAGCACATATTAATATGGAGAACAAGATGAACGGCCGGATCGACCATTTGAACATTGGAAATGCAAAAATGAGTTATAAGCATATGTGGGCATATGCTTATATAAGCATAATAGCCAAGCACTATATATATATATATATATATATATATATATATATATATATATATATATATATATATATATATATATATATATATATGCCTTTTGACCTAATCTACGTTTTTCAGAACCAATCAATTTTTATCCACTTCTAGTTGTAATTTTTTTTTTCTAATAATACGCCGATACATACATTGCTTTCAAATTTTAAATTACCATAACTTTTGATACAAAATTACGATTTGAGCGTATGACTTCAATTCGAAAAGCTCGTAAAGACAAAACGCATGAAGTCCTATTGTCTTGGGCATAACCCAAGAAAGCTGACAAAATCAAAATTACAAAAAAAGTTGTTTAGTGTTTCAGAACTTAAGTTGAAGTTTATGATCCTTAATCTCTGATTTAATTTGACAAACAACAACATACAATAAACAACGTGAAATAAATATATTATTTCTCACAATAACAGTGGTAATAAACAACAAACAACAAACAACAAACAACAAACAAAAATGAATGTCCCGAATTCAAAATCCGGTTGAAAGTTCTTTATAAATATTTAAATTTGAAAAAAAAAAATCTCCTTCCTTCTCTAAAAAATAATATTATTTGTCACACAATTAATATGTTAATATAATTGGTGTCTTAATTGCAAGTCAAGACAAATGATTAGAATGGTGATATGGACTTGACAAAGCTCTTTGTCACTAGATAAAGAAAGTAAGAATTTAGTGCAGAGCCACAAACCAACCAAATCAGACATCTGATCTCACCACCAAATCTATAGTCTCATTCTTCTCATGTTATTGAAACTATTTTAAACTATTTCTCACGATGCTAATATTTTAAATTAAGATGATAGTCCAAAGAATATTTTCTTACCTAACTTTGTTGGGCTTGTCTTCATGTATAATATTTTATCTTTTCAAATGGGAACAAGAAAATATTATTTGGTACAACTTATAAGATCTACCATATATTCAAGAAAGACTAGATTGTGAGAAATTAACGGCGATCAAACATGGAAAGATTATGCGTATATATCCAGAATCAAACAAAATAATTATTTAGTTTTTTTTTTTTTTCCTTAAACCTTAATCTCAGAAAATAATAACAATTCATCTCCTAACAGATGGAATTAGGTGTTTATAGATAGGACTGGTCGGTTTAATGGGTATCGGATTAAATTTGATCTGATGTTTGATCAGAGCCGTTTGATCAACACTAATAGTAATGTAAGTAGCCGCCTCACTAGTCTTATTTCAAAAAAAAAAAATAAAGTAGCCGCCTCTTAATAGGTCAGACGAATGAATGGACGGTCTGATGAACATCATATCAGATGTTAAGATGAAATTGTTTGATCTGTATTAAAATTTGTACATACTTGATACGCACTGATTTTAAAATTTTTCAGGTGAATTTTAATGTTGATTAAATTTTTCTGACTGGACATTGGACCGAATTTGGTGCGATGTCCATCAAACTGCTCTCGATTCCCACACCTAGGTATTGCATATTCCATATTTAGTTGTGGAGTAAGAGGTGGGGTAAACTTCTTACTCCACACTTAAACAGTCAAACGAAGAGTAAAATAAGAGTCAGATAAAGTAAGATGTGAGTTAATACGGAGTAAGTTACTCCACCTTTCCGTGAGGATTAACTTACTCTACTTGTAGGGCCCATTGTTATAGGTAGAGATTCATTTTTCCAACATCTTATTCTTCCAGACGGATTAATTTTATTCATTGGCTTAAACTATTAAATGAGGTGTAAAATATGAAAAATAAGATAGAGCAAGTAATTTAATTCTCACTAACTTTATTCTATAATCAAACATGACTTAAGTGTGCATCTCTCAACACCATGTTACTTATTCTACAAAAATTATTAATTTAAAATTAGATGATTTCATTTATATATTGTTTTACCCTTTCCTTTTATAAGCAAGCAGACCGTTTAGTTTAGCCTTAATTGGTTCTGTCTTTAAATTTACTAGGAATGATGCCATTGTATTATTCATAAGAGAATGTCGTCAGCAAACATATATCGAAGCACAAAGTCAAATTACACATAATTAATAACATAAATGATACAATTATATTTATCTAAAGCATGTAATAAGTTGCTTCAGACAACAACCCCTATGTGAACCCACTTGTACTATATCTTTAAAATCATGCAACTAATTATCCAATTAACATAAATTAGCATACACACCCAGTGTCAGAGTACCAGAAAGCGAACCCTCAACAAATGAAATTGAATATTGAATAATCAATCATGACCGTTGGATGGTCGGTCGGATTGGGATCGGCATCCACGGCATGTTGGGTGCAGATGCCGGAGGAGCTGTACCACATGCCGATGTGGAAGAGTTATTGGAGACGCGCTCGCAAGACGGGCACAAGATGAGAGTTGTAGGAGGAGCAATGTGCATGTAGACTTGCGGAGAAAGCAGTTTCAGGGCTCTCAGTTCCTGCACCTCTTTCTGCAATCGTCTGTTCTCTTCAGTCAAGTTCTCGCAACATCGCTTTAGGAAATCGCAATCCACTTCAGTTTGCTTCAATTTTGTCCTGCATCACATCAACTCACGATTAAGTGATCATGTAACATCTAAATTAAACTTCAATTTTTGTTATTTTATAATTAGGTATTTTATTCTTACCTAGCTCTTCTGTTCTGAAACCACACCTCCACTTGCCTAGGCCTAAGATTTAGCTGCTTTGCCAGTGCTGCCTTTTGTTTCTGTACACAACATTAATTAAATAAACAGGGACAGGGGTCAATTTTAAAACTTATTAATATTAATTTTTCAGAATCAGGATGAAACTATGTGCTGATTTAGGAATTATTAGCATTAACTAATAGATGGAAAAATTGATGCATGCATATGCACCCAAAATAAAGCTGGGCTAATAATATCAGAATTGCTCTTAAGACACTTTTTGTTTATCAGTTTTATAATTTTTTCAAAGAGGCAGCTTTAAATTTGGCACAACTAAAGGTGCCACCTTTTATATCAGATTGGAGGCTTAACAAGGTAATAATCAATAAAAAGGAAGTTGATTCCATTGATCATTTCCTTTTTCAGAAACTTAAAACCAAAGAATTTAGAATTAAAATATTTAAATTACAAAAGAAGCATTTACAGGATTGAGTGTGCTGTGCTCCTTGAAGCTCTCTTCAAGCACAACTGCCTGATCCTTCGACAACCGGAGCTTCTTGTGGGACCCACCATCCTCCTCATCGCTGATACCCCTCTCTGTTTTACGGGACCCACCATCCTTTGATAGTGTGCAGTTCGGTGAGCATGATGCTCCTGCCTCCTCGTCGCTTTCGCAACTCTCTGTGGCAGCCTGTGCTGTAGCTACCGGTGTGCGGTTGACATCTATGCCTCTCAGCTCTGGCAATCTGTTCTCTGAATAAGAGATATCAAAAAAGATGTTTTGGTGTTATACCTATGTCTTTGAAAAACTTAATTTGTGTAAAAAAAAATTTATAAGAAAAACATAAGATTTAAGGGTTTTGTTTCATATACATAAATACATACCTGGAACAGAGAAGAGAGAATTCCAGAGGGACTGTGATTGTTTTGAAGAAGTGAGATTTTGCCAATTGTTTGTAGATGAGTTTAAGCTTAAGCTAAGACCCAAATCCTCTTTTCCCACCATTTTTTTTTGTTCTCTGTTTCTCTTCTTATACAAGTTTTTGTTACTTTTCTTCTTCTCGGTTAATTCGCTCTCTGCACAAGTTGATGTAGGAAGGATAGGATAGAAAGAAGGATTTATGAGCCTTTAAGAGGCACAAGTGAGAGAATACTATGCGCATCTCTCAGCACGTTTGTCAATCATGAGCTGTGTCAGGGGGAGACCAATTACCAAAATCGTGGCGTACCAACCATTAACCAACCTCCTTTTTGTTGGTATGAGTCATCTGACGATCAACCGTGGTCTAATTAAAGGCTTTAATTGAATGATTTGTACATGGGTTTGTTTGTTAAGCGGCTCAAATGTCAAGCTAGGCATGTGGTGTATTTAATTTGGCTTCAATTTTAAGTTGTCCCACATCACCACATGACATGCTTCGTGCTTCATGGAAACCGATTTGTTGGGGTTGGGCCACCTTCACATGTTATTAATTTGGATTGGGAATTTTATTTTTATCCACAATTTTATTATTATCCTCATTTATTAATTTTAAGTAACAATTTTTTGGTTATCCATTGAACAGTTTAAAGAACTAATGGGTTTAATTAGTGTTTTCGACATTTTATTGGTAGTGGAACGACTATTAAATTGCGTCAAATATGATACATCAATCTATCAAAATAATAAAAATTATATCTGAAATCCTAATATTTGGTTTTGATAAATTTTTACGATGTTTCAAAAATTATCAAACAGGTTTGGTTATCAATATGCTATTCCCCAAATAATTATAGCAGCAAAAATGCAACTTATTTCAAAAAACAATCTTCTCAATTAAATTTAAAACGTTTGGAGGGACCAATCTAATATAATTCAAACATAAATAACATTATAAGTCGGGTTATGATATTAACACAATAATATTTTATTTTAACACAACAACTTCAAAATTTTAAATTTTATAGACAATTTTGCCCCTCCATACATATAGCTTTCAACTGCCATTTTTGTTTCCGGGAGATTATGCAATCTTCTAGTACAAAGACCATTTATTAGTTAGTATATTCTTCATTGTTAAATTTTTATCTAATTTGAAAGAACAACAAAAGAAACAATAAACCACGTATCTTTGGATGTACATCAATAAAAAAACAAATTCAACATAATTAGTTTATTCTTACTATCTTAAGCATAGACAAATTTAAAATAACACCAATTGAAAAACATTAATTGTGTTAGTATCATCGCCATTATAAGTCTTATATAATCCTTTTGCACATTTATAGTAATTGTTTACTATCTTATTAAAGCATAGACAATTTTAAAATAACACCAACTGAAAAACATTGATTGTGTTAGTATCATCTCCCTTATAAGTTTTATATAATCCTTTTGCACATTTATAGTAATTGTTAAATTAACTAGACGAGGGATGGATCAGAGTGAAGAAAGACTAAAAACAATATCTTTGATAATGGTCAGATATTTACTTTCAAATATTTTTTGTTTTGAAATCCTTTTTTTCTGTAGACAACCAGTGGCGGATTTAGTAGGAGAGTATGGAGCTCAATTGACTTCATTAATTTTCAAAATTTGTGTGCATATGCATGATTTTATATATAATTTAGAGTAAAATATTATGAGTACTGTAAAATTGACTCTCATATTTTGTATGAAACTTTTATAAGATTAACCCTCATTTATATTTGATTCTCATATTTTGAAAGTCTTATTCTATGAACATCAAACTATTCATCGGACCAAATTCGGTACGATGCAAGGTCAGAATTACCCGATCTAATTAAGTTGATATTTGCATTGACAACTATAGACCTTTGCAAATCAAGTACTCTCGAACTTTAATGCAGATCCGAATCAGACGGCTCCTATCAAGTATCCGCCTGAATTTGATCTACTGTCTATTGGACCGTCCCTACTCCATGAGCGTGATATATATATAGAGAGAGAATCTGGCTAATATGCTACATGTAGCATAGAGGGCCTCCTTGCAACGGCTCAATATTTGAGTTTTCAAAATTCTAACGGTCGATCTGAACCGTTCAACATGATCTTCATATGAATATGTACTTGCAAATCAAATTTTACATTTTTTTTAGAATTTTTTTACTATTTTCTTAGATAGATAGAAAATCACTTGATCTGAAAATTATGTACCATTCTGATCAAGTGATTTTCTACCTATCTAAAAAAATAGTAAAAAAATTTTAAAAAATGTAAAATTTGGTTTGCAAGTACATATTCATATGGAGATCATATTGAACGGTTTGTATCGACCATTAGGATTTTGTAAACTCAAATATTGAGTCGTTGTACGGAGGTCCTCTATGCTACATGTAGCACCGTGCCAACTCCATATACATATATATATATATATAGAGAGAGAGAGAGAGAGAGAGAGTGGCTAATATCAAAACGTTTGCATCAAGGCTCTCGTGCAACCAAGTTGTTTTCAAATTTTCAAAGTCCAAACAGTAGATCCAAACCGTTAAATGTTCAATCTATATTAAAATCTGCTTGGAGACCAAATTTTATATTTTTTTGGAATTTTTTTACTATTTATTAAGCCACTTTGAAAATTGTTGATCCGGGTGAACAGTAAAAACAGTGCAACCAAATTCTGGACCATGTGATCAGCAATTTTCAAAGTGGCTTAATAAATAGTAAAAAAATTCCAAAAAATGTAAAATTTGGTCTCCAAGCAGATTTTAATATAGAGATAATATCTAACGGTTTGGATTGACTGTTTGGACTTTGAAAATCCTAAAACAACTTGGTTGCACGAGGACCTTGGTGCAAACGTTTTGATATTAGCCCCTCTCTCTGTCTATATATATATATATATATATATATATATATATATATTTGAGTGAAAATCAGTAATATATTATAAGCATGTGGGTTTGTGTGCCCTTGGCCCGTAATTTCGCTACACATCTTACCGCTAAATATATAATCTGCCACATAAATTTGTGAAGCATAAACAATCATAATCTGCCACATGAACTTGAGAAGCATAAACAATTAAACACGCAACCAAAAAGGCATGGACGGCGCATGACAAGTTCGCAACACAGTAATCACCTTAATTTGTTCTAGTTGTAAGTTAAATAACTATTTTAAAATAGTTGGTTCTTAAATTTTCGTTTGTATCAAATTGGTTATTAATCTTTCCGCAAAAAAAAAAAAAACCAAATTGGTATTTAGACTTTTATCTTCGTCAAATTAGTTTTTTAACTTTGAGAATACAACTTAATTAATCTGTTTCTAAACTTCTCTCAAAATAACCAAGTTGGTCCTTTTAGTAATTCTTAAAGGACCAATTTAGATTTTATTTATTCTTACAGGTTTAAGAACTAACTTACTCCAAATAAAATTTTTAAGACAATTTTTGTCTTTATTAGTTGTGGAAGGATCAATTTATTTTTTCTCGAAAGTTCAAGAACTAATTTAATACAGATATATTTTGTAGGACTAGACTGATAGCTTTTAAAAAGTTTATGGACCAAAATTTAATTTTTTTTTTAATTTATTGGATTGACATTTTCACTCCCAAACTGTTCAATAATTCCGGTCTGATCAGTAGCAGATAGATATAATATAATGAAATAAAACTTTAAAAATAAAATATTCTCGGGATAAATAATGCTAATCCATAATGGCGAAGTTACCATGTAAAAGGGGTACGCAGCCGTCTACTTCTGAATTTTTTTTTAATAGAAATCCAGTGGAAAAACGGATCTCTGCCTGCTCCTAAAATTAGATTTGTTTACCACTGACCAGTCCAATTTAGAAACACGGAGTAGATCACAGAAGATAAACTTTCCTCTTCGCCTTTGTGTTGTCGGTTGTCGTGCCTAGAGAAGGAAAAATATGACGTGACGTGTGTTGGATCTGTTTGACTAGATTTGCAAAATATATATTTGTTAAAATTTACAGTTTCTTGTCTTGAGATATGATGCAGGTTCATGAAGATATAAAGCTTACACAAATATCAAGGATGCATGCATTAATGCTACACATATCAAGGATGTGCTGCAATGAACCAAAAAATGGACTAAGAAGATTTAGCTTAAGATTAGTATTAAATAGAAATCTGTGAAATTGATAAAATATGCTTGAGATTGAGGTAATTTACATAAACCGTTACAACGGTTATTATAGCGTTACAACGGAATAATTCATATATCGAAATCCACATTGTAATCAATTTATTTCGCTACAATAGTCAATTAAACGTTGCAACTGAATAAATCAATTTCGGACCCCAAAACTTCCAGAGAATTCTGTTGTAGCAACTATTGTAACGCTTGACAAGCGTTAGGGTTTGCAGCGCAGCCAAACCTATTAACTGGACTAACTGTTACTACGCTTTATTAACCGTTGTAATGTTGACGCTAGTTATCAAGTTTTGCTTCTCTCTCTATAAGAAGCAAAATCTAGGCTTGAGGTAACAATCTATCTGCCCCCAATTGTACTATTTCGTTTTCTTTTCAGATATGGAATTCTCCATTGTTACTCGTGCATTGTAAGGGCTCATCGGTTCCACCTTGTACTCATTTCTCATTGGATAAAGAAAGGCACGCCATCGAGAAGGTTGCGAATCCCCGGAGACGTAGGCGTTAATGCTAAACTCAGTAAACAACTCTCGTGTCAAGTGTCTCTTAACTCTTCTATTAACTTTACGCACACTTGCTTAGTTTAGGTTTATTCTTGTTTCCGCCAAAAATGATACATTAGTTAAATAACTTAGAGTTAAAATTTGAAAAATGCCCCATATTCACCCTCCTCTTTGTGCCGTTTGGGACCAACAACGTGACTTGGTCACGTCACGGCACATATCAATAATTTATTTTTATGTGGCATGACGTGAAGTGACGTGACTCAAATGATGGAGCACAATTACATCACATGTGGTCACACTGTAATAACACATGATGCCATTTTTCGCGTGACGTGACTAATCGTGTTTTATTATTGTTTTCAAGTTAAGTTAGTTCAAAGAAAATAATAACAAAATGTACAAAATAAATTATAATTGAGATGTAATTTTGGAAAAAAAATTAGTCACGTAACGTGTCACGTGATATGACGTGACGTGACTAAAATGGTGGGGACAGTTTCGACACACATGACTGGTAACGGCATGACTAATTTCCTTCTCTAGCCGTGTCTCTGTTCATTTGTACCGCTTTCAAACTTAACTCTAATTTTTAATGTGATTTATAATTTAGAAAGTGTACCAATTTTTTCTAAAATGTTTCTTAGTTGATGTACCAATTTGTCCATTAGAATTGGTACAAGATTTTTATTTTTTTTAAATTGATGCATGTTTTAATTTTTTGAACTGCTCGTTGCTCTCTATTACTTTGCTTGAATTTGTATAAGTACTGATTTGTCAATTAAATTGATCAATCTATATGAAATCTCCTAAATTATAACATGTGCCTAAATTTTTTTTAATCATATATGCACTTCTTTTTAGTTGTATTATAGAAATTTTTATCTACTCCTCATTGAAATTCTAGATTCTACTCCCGATTGAAATTCTAATTTTGCTATTGTCCATAACAGAGGAGAACAGCTTGGGTCCAATGGATTCGATAACCGTCCAATTTGCTTTAAAGTTCGTGCGCATGAATTTTAAAGTAGACACAAAAGTTACGGGCGCGAATCCTAAAACAGATCGGACGGTCATCGAACCTATCAAACTCACTTTAAATCCAATAGACATCGGACATCGGACATCGCACCTCCAGTGCATAATATTGTCAATCATTCCAATGGAGAAAAGCCGGACTGGCGATGTATGATTGTGTCGCCTCTTTCCAATGCATCGTTCATTTATTTTTGCCCCAGTAATTGACCGCTCTCTCTTTACTCTATGAGCAGCAGATATGATGACAACATCATAACAGCCCCTCCATCTCTCTTTAATTTTTCTTTTAGTTGTCAGGCGGAGCAACAAAATAAGTAGAGTTAGCACGCTTTAGGTTTTAGTATAATAGTTACTGTCTTAGCCATTCGAGATAGTTGCTGATCTGATTTATTATCCAACAGAATTCAAATGTTTTTATTTTTTTGTACCTCTGTTATTTTTTTTATTTTTAAAATTGAGAACTTAAAATTTAAAACTTAAATGTCAAAATAAAACCGTTAGATATAATCTATATTATTTTTTCTATTCACACGTAAAAGATTACGATATTTTGATTTTTTTTATTAGTGTCAAGAACTTGCGAAAATACACCGATATGGATAAATTTTGGACGTTGATTTTTCAACCTATAGATTCGTATAAAATCAAAATAGAAAAAGTGATAATTTTTATGTGCATGTATAAAAAATATAGATCAACATCTAACGGTTTTATTTTGATATATAAATTTAAAATTTGTATTATTAAATAAAATTACTTAAGGTACTCCATCCTATCCTATCATGCACTGGCTTTAATTGTCTCTGTGAGCTGTGAGCACTAAAAAGAAAATACCAGCGTTATATATAGACTCATTCATACAGACATAAATATATGATTTATGACAATATCATATATTTATTATGACAATACTAAAAGTTAAGCTTAAATTTGAAATTCAATATTACAAACATGCATGATGCATATTATGCAAATATCATATTTGTAAGATAATATTGAGATTGATGTATATTCCATCGTACCTCAATTGATTTGAAATTTCAATACTCCGAAAATAATTGTTTCTTGATGCATTATCAAACAATATTTAAATCATATGAAATTTGATTATTAAACTATCTATCTATATATTCGATAACATATCTATCAATTTATTTTTGTTTTAATTTTCAATCTAATTTTGAATATTTTTGAAAAATCATTGTCGGAGTTGTTAAAACAGTCATTATAAAGTAATCTCTTCCCTTTATTTTTGATTAAATATCTTCCCTTTATATATAAAAAACGAAGAACCAATGAAATTATGACAAACAAAGCAGGTAAATGTACATTTTTAAGCACCCACCTTAATCCTTATGATGGGTTAGTTTGTAGTTTGTAGAGATATATAGATTTACAATAACATTAACACAACATGTCTGCACAAGTATCAAGTGCAAGTGCATCATTTGACCTGAATTTATGGATCCGACTCTACTGCTTTTCTCTAAGAAAAACATGGTCCTACTTTTCAGATCCCAACCATTCAAATTCGTTGAAATTTGTGCATGAAAAAGTTTATTTATCGAGATACGTGAATGAAAAATTGTAAATGGTTGAGATCTGAAAAGCAAGACCCTGTTTTTACAGCAGAGTCAGATCCTGAATTTATATCCTCTAATCTGTGCCATTTTACAGCAAAGCTAGCCCTCCTCTGACATGAGGCATTGAAAGCAGGGGTTTTCTTTTTTTTTTTGAATATCAATACAAATTGGAAATTAGACGACACAGATAGATCAGATCAGATATTTATTAAAAAAATATAATATTATTTAAAAAGTAACTAAAGTTCATACATATTTTATGTCATATAAAGAGGTGAATAAACCCACAGTTTTTCATAATATAGTTATAGTATATATCTACTATTAGGATACATGTCATTAAAATTTAAAATTATATATGTATTTGTATCCGTACGGATATTCATATATCAAATATTTGTATCTAATTTGTGTTATTTTTAACACAGATCGTATTAGAGACAACAACTAGTAGGATAGGAAAGGAATTAGAGAGAACAACTAGAGAGAAACCGCACTTCTTTTGACATGGACCATAGAACCATAAACAACTGGAGATTTTATTTTTAGATTTCATAAAATAACATGTTGTTTGTTTTTAGTAAAAGCAGGGTAGTGTGATCTCAGATTGCATTAGGCTATATTATATATCTAACCAAAATACAGGCAGTTGCGTTAAAAACATGAAAATAATTCCGACATAAGATAGGATATACATCCAATTCTTTATTCTTTATTCTTATTCTTGATGGCGTGGCACGCAGTGATGAGTGATGAGAGATGAGATCAGTGACCTAAATCTAGCTAGAAGACTAGAGCCCTTCTTCTGTTCTTTTCTTTTTCTTTTTGGAAAGTTTAAATCTAGAAACCTTCTTTGTCTGTTTTCTTTCTACAGTATTTTATGCTTCTGGGTTACTACATTTGAGAATTTCCAAGGGGTCCCATGGTTATCGAAATAAATTATTATTAATTGAATAAAATTATTATATTAGTACGTGGTCTTCACAAATTGACGTGAAATTATGAAAAAATAAAAAGATAAAACAAAAATATGAAAAAGCAACTAGTCTAGGAGAGAAAACAGGAGGGTTCCATTCCATGCCCGACAGACCAACTGCCCCGCAATCATTGGTCGCTCACTCGCTCTGCCTCTGCCTCCCCACATTTTTATTAATATCCAAAGTTTAATAGAAATTAATTAATATACTCACTTGAAATATTGTTTTCAAAAACCATAACTAGAAAAAGACAATTTAGAGAACTAACTTGATTGGTTCATTTTTTACCAAAATTATAAATACCGAATAAGTTATTTGGTACCTCTCATTTACATTTAAACAGTATCGAATAGCCTATTCGGTACCACGCAATTTTACTCTTTTACTTGACAGAAACTATGAAAAAATTTGTGAAACTGGGAGATACCGAATAGGTTATTCGATATCTATTGAAAGTAAATGAGAGGTACTGAATAGCCTATTCGGTATTTATGTTTTTTGTAAAAAAAAAAAATCAATCAAGTTGGTTCTCTAAATTTACTTTTTCTAATTATAGTTTTTAAAAAATTCCATATTTCGTCCCCAAGAAAAATAAATACGAATCAGAGAAAAAAAAATTAATTGAAACAAGTATTTTCAATGCGACATCAAAAATATCTAAAAGTTTCAATAGACATCACAAAATGAAGAATTTAATTTCATACATTAAAAAGGTATATAAAATTGTATATAAGTCATTCGATTAGATTTAAAAAATAATTTATAGCTAATCAAATAATTAAAATATTTAACAACTTGACATCTCTTATAAATCTTAAAATTTCTTCATAGAATATTCAATCAAACATTATCTGTAGAACATTCAATACAAAGTAAAAGCAACAAATATATTCTTAATTACGTTCCTGAAAAGAAACTATCGCACCATTTTTTTATATTTTAGAAATATAAAATTTTACAATAAATTATTTTAGAAATAAATATATTAAATAGTTTCAAAATTATGAGGGCCATAATTAGAAACTTCTGACCCTAAACATTTTTTTTTTCAAATAGAATCCAGAAAGAAAATTTTAATTATTACTTGGGCCTGATTTTTAAATTCCTATTATTTATTATGTGAGACGGAGTAGGTCCGATGCCCATTGGACCTACTTTTAGGTTCAACGAGCATGATGACCGTCCGATCTAATTTAAGATTTGTGCGCACGAACATTGAAACAGACATGCACAAATTTTAAAGCATTCCGCACGAATCTTAAAGCAAATCAATGGTGATTAAACCCATCGAACCAAAGTAGGTCCGATGTCCATCGAACCTACTCTCAAGTGTTATTATGTAGATTATAAATCCCTACTCATGGGCGAATATGACTTTAAAATCCCTATCCATAGACGGGTAGGAATTTTTAAAATCCCTATCCATAGACGGGTAGGAATTTTTAAAATCCCTTCCGCTTAAGTTTAAAATCCTTACTTTCAAAAATTGGATTTTCAAATTTCTATCATTCAAGAGGGCTGGATTTTTATATACCTTGATTTTTCTTAATTGAAAATGTGTATGGACTGAATCTTATTCTGACCTCTTAAATTTTCAGAGAAGTTCAATTTGAAAAGTTACATATCTCGATGAGATTTAGGAAAAGGCCAAAAAGACTGTTTCATCCTCTTTGATAGCTCCACCTCTGCGATGGCGACTTCAAAGGCGACTTCACAGGCGACTTCAAGGACTTCACAGGCGACCGATACAACTGAGCTGGGAGAAAGATGGCAAGTGGTGAGACGTAGGCGACGCTTCCCCGACCACTGGCGTACCCCGGCTGACATCCGGGTAGACTCGGTTAAGCCCTACACCTCCTATTACAAACCCAAAACGCAAGCTGTAGCAGGAGTCACACCACCGTCCTCCATTAGTTCGAGATCCTCCGGGACTGCTTCACGACCACCGTCCCCACCAACCAGCTTGGTCTCTCCACCTTCATCCCGCCCATCAACCCCGCCCACACCTCCCGGCACCCATTATTACTACTCTCCTCACAGCCCCACGATGTTGCGTTTCCCGCCTCTTCCTCATACCCGGAATGGAGAGACCGTTGTTTCAATTGTTGCAGGTATGGACACACCGCGGCTAAGTGCCGCAACCCCCGTAAATGTGGGAAATGTTGGACGGATGGTCACATTGCTCGCAACTGCCAAAACCCACCCCTCAATCCAGTAGCGGCCGCCATTAGACCCACGACTAAGAACCGATTGTTGACAGCAGAACCAAGGTTCGAAGAACTCATGCAGGGCACCTCCCTCCCGCAGCTCCCAAGCTTCCCGGAAGACAGACCAAAGAAAGTGGTGTGCTTTCTGGACCGAGATGAATCGTACTTCAAGGAACTGCAGCGGCTCAGTAGAGCAGTGGTTATAGACGGCCGAAAACAGGCCCTACTCCTAGAACAACACCAGGTGGTCAACCTTGCAGTAGAAACTGGGCTGGTGAGAGAACAAGAAGTAAGGGTGGCCAAGCTATCTCACGAGTGGCACCTCGTTCATCTACCCCGTGGTCTTGCTGTTGATACGTTCATTAAAGCGTTGCCAGCTGACCTTTGGGAGCAAGGTTTTGATTTTCAGCAATGGTCACCATTAGACAATGCAAGAGTGACGGTGCCACGCTTTAAAGTACTGCTGGACCTTGAGGACGTTCCTCTACACTTGTGGGATGAGAGGCAGATCATTAAGGCGATATCTAAATTTGGAGTCTACTTGGGTACGGTGGAGCCGGAGCATGCATCCGATTACTCTGCATGGCGTATCGCGATTGCCACCGATGACTTACGTCGCATCCCGGAGTGTGTCACCTTGATGGCCGGGGGCCTTGAGTTTGACGTCCACATCACTCCGGTCACTTGGCAACAAGGGCCAGTATATGCGGCATCGGACTTTCCACCCCAACCGAAGAAGTTCTTTAAGCCACTGCAGTCAACCACCAGCCAAGACGATGCCATGATAGAGGCGGGGCTAGGTGGCGGTGACCCGGTCGGGGATGACGAGCTCATTTGCTGTTCAAAGAGAGTCATCAGGGAGCTATGCCTAGGGCTGTCACTTCATGAGATTCCCCCCGATCTCCGGCAGTTGGTTGCCGGTCGAGAGAACATGCCTGACATTCCACTTTCATCTCTCAGAGATTTACTCGACGCCACAGACAATCCACGGGTAGCTCAACAGCAACCCGCCCCCCTAGCGGGTCGCCAGGAGTCTTCAGTGCAATTCACAACACAGAGTGCAACACAAGGGGGGGCCACACAGTTCACTAAGAGTATCCTAACGGACATCTCCCAAGACAATCGGCCTCGGTCTGAGCAAGAGGCACGCGCCCGAGACAGGACAAAAAGTTCGGTTACGGAAACTGACTCTCAAACAGTACCTCGTACTATAAATCAGTCGCTCGAACAAGGAAAGAGCCAAACTACTGTATCATTGCACCAAGGAGTGACCGCTGCACGGGATGCGTTACATGGAGCGGGTCAGTCGGATGATCTCTTACACACTCAGGCGGGTCAACACACAAGCACGGATCTGACGATGGTTACACTAAATCAGACGATTTCTACAGCTGGACACAGGCCTCAAACAAAAAGCCTAATCTCAAAACCAATATGCACGTCACGCCACACGCGGTTTGTGGAACGTGCGGCCCGAGGCAGAGGCCGTTCGGTCGGTGCCTCAGTACTGGCGCCGTCTAAGGGCGCGGGTCATAGGCAGCTGCACATGGGGAGACATGGACATCGGGTCCCAGGGGCCGATACCACAATTCTAAAGAGGCGGGACCAGGCCACTTCTTCAGCCCAACTTCCTGCACAAACCGAAATGGCCCAAAACCCCTCTAGATCCGACTCACAATCCCCCAGTTCGGCCCAACAGCTGTTACAGGCAGCAGAGGAATGTCAAAATTCTGGGCTCCCAAAGAGAAAGGCCCCCGATATGGCAACCATAGCAACTGGACCTCAAGGTGCAACAAAGAGAGCAGTTCTGGCTGCTCAACAAATCATTCAGAACATTCCTCCCACAGAACAAGCTCAGCTACGAGTGGACTCCGATGGACGCTACTGCATTGAGGTTCCCGAATCACACTGTGCAAAAATTGGAGAGGCTTGCGGTGTCAACACAGCCCATGTATTGTCGGCTCTTGCAGATGACAATGCGGAGCGGCAAATATCTACTGCCACCGGGGAGACGGACACTCAAATAGATGCGGCTACAAGTGACCCACATGACTCTGACTTAGACGAACATGCTCGCTTCGACCCGGATTCCGAAGACGAGCTCGACCTCGATGAGGATTGAAGCTCATTTCCTGAGTTCAGCCACTGCCTAGTTGTATTATTAGTTAATCAATGAATTACAAGAAATTACAAATTCTCTCGTGGAACGTAAGGGGGTTGGGAGCAAGTGATAAATGTAATGTTGTTCGGGAAGTGATTAGATCATCCCGGTGTGATATATGCATGTTGCAGGAGACAAAAGTTAATGAAATCTCGTTGAATTATGCGTTGCGTTTTTTGCCATCTTATTTTGATTCTAATTGTGGTTACAATCTATCCATCCATGCCTCGGGAGGAGTGATCATTGCATGGAAAAAACAATTCCAATTAATCAAGAGTTGGTCTTCACGCCACACGGTGTCCGCGTTATTGACCCATCAAGGATCCGGATCAACTGCTCTCTTCACTTCGGTTTATGGTCCGAGCGTCGAGGGGGAGAAACCGGCTTTTGTGGAGGAATTGAGGTACTTGGCCGGGTTAGTCCAGTGGCCATGGGTGCTAGGGGGAGATTTTAATTTGGTCAGATGGATGACAGATCGCTCCGGTTGCGCAAGGGATTTTCACTTAATGGACCTATTTAACGATTTCATCACTGAGGCGACCTTGGTGGACTTCAGGCTTGAAAACCGTAGCTTCACGTGGTCAAGCAAAAGGCCGGAACCAACCTTATCTAGGCTAGATAGACTACTCACTACTCCCGATTGGCAGCTCTCATACCCGGTAATAAGACTCCAAGCATTGGAGATGATAGTATCTGACCATGTGCCGCTTCTCATGTCCTTTAGACAAGCACCAACGCTACCGGGCTGTCCCCGTTTTGAATCTTTTTGGTTTAAGTATAACATACCAAAGCACATGGTAAATATCCTGTGGGGCCGAGCAAATGATCAACAGAACCTCTCCATATTTGAGTTCCAACAGAAAACCAAGCTATTGCATAGAGCTTTACTCCTTTGGCATAGAGGTGGGTTCACGGCCATGGACAAGCAACTTCGATTCTGCAAACAAACCATCATGTCACTGGACAAACTTGAAGAGACCCGAACCCTCTCCAATGGAGAATTCCAGCTAAGGTGTGACGCGAGAATGAAAGCTTATGATTTAGCAAACAACCTTGAGGAACGATGGAGACAACGGGCACGGTGCAACTGGCTTAAACAAGGTGACAAAAATACTAGATTCTTCCACCTTTATGCATCTTCGCGAATGTGCAGGAACAGAATCTCATCGATCGATCATGACAAACACACCGAGTCGGACCAGACGCGCATCAAGCAACTTTTTTTGGAAAGGCTGAAATCGATCTTGGGTGCTTCGGACCCGATTATGGGCTTTGACCCGGCAAGACTATACACACCGAACCCAGAGCTCACTGTCTTACAAAATCCTTTCTCCATTGAAGAGGTGGAATGTGCGGTCAGACAGTTAGCTAAGAACAAGGCATCCGGTCCGGACGGGATTCCGAATGAGTTTCTGCAAGTGTATTGGGACGATCTGAAGGGAGAAATCATGAGCATTTTATATGGGTTTTATAATAACAACATTGACTTGACCGAAGCAAACCAAGCCAATGTCATTCTTATCCCAAAAAATGATTCTGCTCGGACAGTCAATGAGTTCCGGCCAATAAGTGTAATTAACATAATTCCGAAACTTATCTTCAAGGTCTATCCAATCGGCTCAGAGCTAAGTTGCCGGAATTAATCTCTCCCAATCAGACCGCTTTCATCCAAGGACGTCAAATTACCGAAAACTTTATTGCCACAAGAGAAATTTTACAGCACATCTCTAGCTCTAAAAAATCGGCGATTTTTCTAAAGATCGATTTCGCAAAAGCTTTCGACTCAATAGAATGGGAATTTTTGTTCAATGTATTGCGGGCGCGGGGATTTCCCCCAAGATGGATTCTTTGGATACAACACCTTCTACAAACATCTACCTCGAGAGTCATTGTCAATGGTGAACCATCGGAGTTCTTTCCTCATAAACGGGGCCTTCGTCAGGGTGATCCCCTTTCGCCTATGCTCTTCAACATAGCGGCCGACGTGTTTCAACAAATGATTCTAGCAACCGATAGATGCCTGCTAGGAGGTATTACCGGAAAGGTGAAGGAATCAGTGCTGGCCTTCCAGTATGCCAACGACACGGCAGTCATTGCCTCGGCCACCCTGCCAACTCTAATATCTCTCAAACTGGTCATTCGTCTATTTGCCTCCATTTCGGGCCTAAAGGTAAATTATCACAAGAGCACTCTAATTCCAATCAACGTGCCAATCACACAGCTACCTTGGGTCCGGGCGGTGTTGGGCTGCACCTTATCGGCCTTTCCGGTGACCTACTTGGGACTGCCGCTAACCGTCGTACAACCAACAAAGGAGATGTTTATGCCATTAGTAGAGCGAGTTGAGAAAAAATTAGGAGGATGGAAGGCTAAGTTCATTTCCCGTGGCGGGAGACATCAACTAGTGCAGTCGGTTTTATCAACCATTCCGGTTTACTTCATGATGTGCTTTCGCTTGCCTCAGTGGGTAATTAGACGCATCGACAAGGCACGGAGATTGTTCTTATGGGGGAAGGGTCTGGATAACAAAAGAGGTATGTCACTTATTAATTGGGAGAAATCCTGCATGCCTAAGGAATGGGGGGGACTGGGACTCGTGAATTTAAATATGGCCAACATTGCGCTTCTGGTGCGGTGGTGGTGGAAACTTTACCACGACCCGACGGGGCTTTGGTCGTTGGTAATCCTCAAACTGAAAAGGAAAGGCCAGAACCGAATCGGACCCAATCTATGGTTTGCAACAGGCTCATTTTTCTGGCGACATCTACATGCCATCAAACACTTCTTTCATTGGAGTTCGACTTGGACAATTGGAGATGGACACTCTATTTCGTTTTGGTTTGACAATTGGAACGAATCATATAATCTCGATATATATACTGAGCGGTCCAATCCAAACATCTCTCTAAGAGAAGCGTGGCCAGATAGGATAACCTTGGCACCGGATAGCTCCTTCCCGGATTATATCCGGTTTTCTCCAACTCAGGATAGAATCCTTTGGAGGTGGGAGAATAACGGCACATATTCGGCAAGATCGACATATCGAATGCTACAGGGGGGAGGACGAATCAAGTGGCATTTTACATACATTTGGAAGTGCAAGGCTCCACCGTCAGCTAAACTCTTTGCCTACTTCGTACTACAAGGAAGGACCCCAACGCGAGAGGTGTTAAGAAAACGGGGCATGAATGTCGAGAGACAGTGCGCTATGTGTCGGAACTGCCCAGCAGAATCTATTTTACATGTTTTATTTCTGTGCCCGTACGCTGTCACGGTGTGGTACTATGTTGGCCTCATGCTCAATTGTCCGATCTTTCAAGTTGCCCAATCCGTTCATCAGATTTGGGAAGCCTCCTGGACTAAGGTCAAGCTGCAGGGAGGGCAATCGAAGCATGAGTGGTGTACTAGGTTTATTTGTGTCACCTGGCATATATGGAAACAACGCAACATGGTCATTTTTCAGAATGCGAGAACGGAGGCAAAGATCGTCGCAGCCATAGCTGTACAAGAAATGGTGCTGTGGATCCGAAACTGCTGAACTAAACTGAGGCATCCCCAACGTGCATGGCACTGTTCAATCCGTTGCTACATGCACTCTTTTGCTTTGGAAAATAATCTAGTTGGTTTTATTGAACATTTACATTTTTATTACCTTAGATGTTTGCTGTAAAAAGACTTATTTACTTCTATTAAAACCCTTGGCAGCTTCTGCCGAGACATCAAAAAAAAAAGAAAAGTTACATATCTCGAATAAAAAATTCGGCTTAATGCACGTCAAACTATTTATTTCTTTCATAAGAAACAATGCATAGAAAAAGGAAGATAAAGGGCCGATACAAGGCTCTGTTTTGGGCCGTGAATTGGCATTGAAATACTGCATGGGCTTGTATCTGTAAATAATTCCTTGTTCATTTTTTGCGAAATTCATGTAATATTACGTATTTATCCCTCCAAAATCAGTAACTACATATTTATCTTTCAAAATTGTAAAAACTCACATATTTAAAGCAATCCATCATATTTAATATTAACTTTCTATTTGTTCCCATTTTATCCTTCTTCTATTTCCTCTTCTTTTTAAAAAGCGTCTGAACATGTTTTGATCTAATTTCTATTTTCCCTTCTTCTCGGTGGCTTTTATTTATCCTTCTAAACACATTGGTGCTTTTTTTAAATCAAAAGCCAGTAGGCCAGTATATCATTTCCAAAAGTTTCCAGAGTTACACATTATTGAGTGAATGAAAACTCCCCTTCCCTTCTGTGATTTGGCAACGAGGGATGGGAGAAATCTATGAGAGGAGAGGCGACGAGAGAAGGGGGGGAGAATATGTGATTTGACGCGTATGGAGAGAGGCGTAAGATTTGGCACCTTGGAGAGAAGAGAACTTAGACTGACTAAAGAGAGAGAGAAGCGAAGGGTATAGTAGTCAACTTATTATTAATTAATATTGTAAATAAATGTTAGAGTTTTAAAAAATATTACTTAATTATTTTTAAGATATTTGATATATTATAGAGTTCGATTGGACAAATATGTTAATTTTTACAATTTTTAAGGATAAATATGTAATTTATGATTTTGAAGGGATAGATATATAATATTGAAACTTTTGAGAGATATACATGATTCCCCTTCATTTTTAGCCATAATGGAAGTATATGAAAAATTAGAATAAGATATCTCGGCAAATTTTTGTTACGTTGATATCTAACTAAATAATTGATAATTATCGGCCTTTATAAAGTGATTTTGGTGAAAAATCATTAATAAGGAAAATAATCACTATAATAACTTTTTTAACTTTTCAAAACAATATTTAGATCTCAATTTTTTTTTTACACATTTGGATTGAATAAAATAAAACAGTGAGAAATGTGTCATAAATTCTTTACTGAGAATCAGTGTTTTACTTTTTGAACATTTTATTTATATTAAAGTTGCTTTTGGAGAGTATAATTTCCAAATTGCAAGCACTAAGCGTTATTAGTCTGTTCTTCATCGTTGCAACGCATTATTTATCACAAAATTTGCCTTTTGTGCATGTCTTCTTTAAAACTTTAACTTCTATCAATAAGACGCAAATATAAGATTACTAGTCAAATTAGTTTACAAAAGTTAAGAAATGTTATAGTTGCAATCACTCATTCATTAAAATTAAAACATAAGATCTTATTAAGAAAGTAGATATTTGCAATAAAGCATGTTTTAAAAGAAAAATTTAAGGAATATGGAAAATGTCATCCTCAATTGTGTTCACAATTTAAAAATATATTCCTTCTATTTATTTTTAAAAAAATCACACAATTCCTACACTAATCAACCCGGATAGAGCATAGTTATATCGGGCATTCTTCTTATGATTTTTTTATTTTTAGTTCACTCCAATGGCTCGTGTTTAAGGGCACAAATCGACTAATTAGACAGTGTATGCCGAATTTAATCTATGGAGTTAATTTCTTGAACTCTATGTACAGAAGCGTGTAAAGTATTTGACATCAACCCTATTTATTAATGAGAAATGAATTATTCAATTCACTTGCAAATATAAATTGAACTCGCTGTATGCAACTGGTAATTTACTATTCATCATATCATCAAAGTCTCGTGTTGGATCATGCTTCACGTGTTTTTTGAGACATTTTGTATTAAAAATATCATGCCTTAATTATTATTTTGAATTTTGCGAATTACCAGGTTTTAAAAAAAAAAGAATTTTGGGAATTACCAGCGTCGGGCTCAGCTTTATTAATTAATTACCTTGAATAAATTCTGTACGGGCCTGTTCGGCGCACAGTGGGGAATGGGAATGGGCATGGTATTTGAACTAAATTTTACTGTGCGCGTGGGAAAAAAAAAATTCAATCAGACTCAATTTTTTTTTTTCCCACGGGCACAGTACTGTGCCCGAACAGGTCCTACATGTATTTACTTGAAAACGACAGGAGCACAATTCCCAAACAATCTATGTTTAGGATTTCCTGCCTAAGAGCATCTGCATCCCTGAAACTATTAGAGTTTCTAATCTGACGTGGCAGTTGCTAAATTAGTTTCGGAGATGTAGATGGATTTCTTATTTAGCAACTTTGCTCAATAATTTCTTATTAAGAAATCGTTTATAAACTCTGACGTGGCAAAACGATTGGCCTGTATTCGCTAAAATTAGTTTAATTTACTGCTGGTGTGGCTTATCAATTTTAATTTACTGATGATGTGGCTTATTAGAAACTCTAAAATTAGTTTCAGAGATGTGAACATTTAGAAACTTCAGAGTCTATAATTTCTTAAAAGCAGTTAACAGTTATTCAAAAACTCTAAAAGTTTCAGGGATATAGATGCTTAACACTAATTGATTACGAACGAAAAAAATACAAATTTATTCCCATTTGATTAAACAAACGGAACTTTGGAGTTCAAGAAAGCAAAATTATGATAAGGATTTCAAATTTTGAACTTCGTATCAAGTACAAACTATATCAATCCCTATCTTTTGATTGAAGCAATTTAATATGCCTTGTAAAAAAAACAGTTCTGATCTTGCATAGTTAATGTGATTTTTTTAATCAACCATGCATTTTTCAAATAAGTCCAATTTAGCACATTTATCATGTATTAATTTTTGCCAAAAAAAATTAGAATATAAATGTATTATTATAGGTATATGTATGGTTACCGAATGTCAATTTGTTATTTGAAGTATTTTTTTTTTAAAATGGTTTTTGAAAGTATATATTGCTAAGATTGTTATTTGTCAATTAATTATATTGTCAAGAATAACGATTCCTAAAGAAAAATGTTCTAAAATGATTTAGCCTTAGGTGGCTGAACCACCACTCGTAAGTTATAAATTTAATTGATAATAATTCGCATTTGAAATGATTTTATTATATTAGTTTTCATCTCACTTTATAGATTATAGTTTAATTTTTTTATTAAAAAATTTAAAACAAAATGAATTTGATCGAGTCGTGACATGATCAGTTGATCCAGATTCAATGGATATGTTGGTCCGATTATCTTTATTAATCAATTAACTTGCACTACTACAAAAATGTTAATCATATACGGCATATTATATATATATATATATATGGATACGATAAAAATTCAAATTAACATTGTGTAAAAGAAGGAGACGCTTGCGTGAAAATGAGCTTAATCATACACACACGGTCAATTAAAATGAAACCATGTACTAAAGATACCTATATTTGTACACATTCTTTTTAATACTGTGTACGCTTAGACACCTCCATAAACGGATAATATTTTAGAAATCGTGTATTTTTTGTCCAAATCTCCAAACACGAATTTCTCACAAAAAACTAATATGTTATTGAGTTAGATTGGATAAATATGTCAGTTTGTACAATTTTTAAGGATAAATATGTAATTATTGATTTTGGAGAAATAAATACGCAATATTGAAACTTTTGAGGGATATACTTGAAATTCCCCCTACTAAATTTGTATTCGCTGATGATTTCAAGGGCGGAGGCAGACTAATAAATATCCTCGAAGCGTCAAATTATACTATTAAAGTAGTTATTTCACTGAAACCTCAATAAAAAAGAAGCCCCCAACACCCCCACCCCCGACATTTTTATTAATATCCAAAGTTTAATACAAATTATTAATTATACCCAGAATCGGACCAATTATCGAAATATACCAAGCCGGCCATTTTCTGGCCGGCTATGTTCCCTCCCTAAGCCGGCCATTTTCTGGCCGGCTATGTACCTTTTTTTTTTTTTTTCCCGCATTTCACCCTTTATATACCCCTTTTTCTCTCTCTCCTCTCACAATTCTCCCATCTTCAACCGAATT
Organism: Carex parvula; assembly: GCA_025461045.1. Taxonomy (NCBI): domain Eukaryota; kingdom Viridiplantae; phylum Streptophyta; class Magnoliopsida; order Poales; family Cyperaceae; genus Carex; species Carex parvula. The sequence goes on along the minus strand of JAJGRW010000380.1, from coordinate 155,665 downwards.
CTCTCTTCTTTAAGGTAAATTTTTTTTTATCTAATTTAATTTTTAATTTATTTATTTTAGGGTTTAGGATTTAGGTTTTAGGTGTTATAATTTAGATTATGTTGTTGTAATTTAGTGTAATTAGCTAAGTTAACCAATATTTAGTGTAATTAGCACAATTGACCAATATTTAGGGTATTTTGGCTTTTTTTACCATAATTATGCTGATTAAGCGTATTACCGAAATTAGCACGTTTGACCAATTTTTAGGGTATTTTGGCCTTTTTTACCATAGTTATGCTGATTAAGCGTAATTTTACCGAAATTAGCACGTTTGACCAATTTTTAGGGTATTTTGGCATTTTTTACCATAGTTATGCTGATTAAGCGTAATTTTACCGAAATTAGCACGTTTGACTAATTTTTAGGGTATTTTGGTCTTTTTTACCATAATTAGACTGATTAAGCGTAATTTAGTGTAATTAGCACAGATGACCAATATTTAGGGTATTTTGGCATTTTTTACCATAGTTATGCTGATTAAGCTAATTTTACCGAAATTAGCACGTTTGACCAATATTTAGGGTATTTTTTGGCCTTTTTTACCATAGTTATGCTGATTAAGCGTAATTTTACCGAAATTAGCACGTTTGACCAATTTTTAGAGTATTTTGGCCTTTTTTACCATAGTTATGCTGATTAAGCGTAATTTTACCGAAATTAGCACGTTTGACCAATTTTTAGGGTATTTTTTGGCCTTTTTATCATAATTAGACTGATTAAGCGTAATTTAGTGTAATTAGCACAGATGACCAATATTTAGGGTATTTTGGTCTTTTTTACCATAATTAGGCTGATTAAGCATAATTTAGTGTAATTAGCACAGATGACCAATATTTAGGGTATTTTGGCCTTTTTTACCATAATTATGCTGATCAAGCGTAATTTCACCGAATTTAGGTTATTTTAGATATCAGGATGCCTAGAGCACGGCCTACCCAGCGTCCAGTAGTGGACGAGCCGATCAGTACTAGCAGCACGGAGCACATCAGCCCTCTCCTGTGGATTCCCCACAGCGAGCACAGAGTCTCACTGGCTTCTCGTGAGGTACGTTCCTTTTCTTATATTTTCATTAAATTTTGTTGGATTTAAATTTTATTATGTTGTCACCATGCGGATTACATTTTTCAACGCAGGATACAGATCTTCTAGATGTGAAGTTGAGGTGCGTTCACATGAGGTACTACGAGGTGATGGAGCCGTACCTCGTCAACCTGGGTCTCTACCAGGTTGTGGACATCGTGTGGACAGAGAAGAGCATCATCAATGCATCTCTCATCGCTGGACTGGTGGAGCGATGGCGTCCCGAGACGCACACGTTTCACATGCCATTCGGAGAGATGACAGTGACTCTCCAGGATGTGAGTGCTCTCTGGGGTTTGTCTATCCGTGGCACACCCGTCGGCGGCGTCTCTGACAGCACCAGATTCGCAGGTTATGTCGAGGAGTTGTTGGGAGCTGATCCTTCCTATATCATTGGGGAACATGGGAGGTCGAAGTTCCATTTGCGGATGACGAGGTTACGGCAGCACTTCATCGCGGGTCTCTCGGCAGATTCCACCGAGCTGGAGATTCAGAGGTAAATTTTTATTAATATCTACTAATTAATTTATAATACGATGATTCTATTAGAATTTTTATATGTTTTGTATTGCAGATATACACAGGGCTACGTGATGGACCTTTTTGGTTCTGTCATGTTTCCTGATTCCAGCGGTGATCAGATGCCGATGATGTATCTCCCGTTGCTGATGGACATTGAGCGGCCGTCGTTGTACAACTGGGGTGGAGCTGTCCTGGCGTATCTGTACTACCACCTGTGTCGTAGTAGTGAGGTAAGTCACCAACTCTTATTTTAGTGTAAATTATTTAATCAATCAATCCATCAAAATACACTGACGTGTAATGTTCTTGAAAATGAAGCCGACGGCGAAGCAAATGTACAGGCCGGTACTCCTGCTTCAGCACTGGTCGTGGTCACGGCTACCGGTGGGCCGTCCTATCCCCAATGAGGCGCCGGATTGGGGAGAGCCAGATGTGTTTCACTGCCCGGCATACGCCAAGAAGTGGTACGGTTTCCACCACTACCAGGATCGGACCCACGGTGCTACCGTTGGGATCAGGCCAGTCCGGTCAGAGCTTCAGAGTTTGCCTGAGCCTCTTGTTGAGTGGACGCCGTACGATCAATTGTACGAGGAGTTCCTCTTGCCGGGCAGTGTGACTGACGAGCAGGAGCGGGAGATGTGGTTCTATCGAGGTCCACTCATACATTTCTGGACAGTGGAGCACCACTATCCAGATCGGGTGCTCCGCCAGTTTGGTCGAGCGGCGTTGATTCCCATAGACCCATCTTTGCCGAGTTACACGCACAGAGACCTGCACCGGTAAGTCGTAGTCTATTGTATTTATTAAATAAATCATATTACTTGATAGTTTTTATTGCAACTAACGTCTTCTTTACAGCGTTACCCACCGAGGGCGACTGGATAAGGACTGGAGCACTCATTACCATGCATACTACGAGACGGCCCAGGATCCTCAGTATACAGACTTCTATCACGAGCCAGATGTGCTTCAGCAGACCCAGGGGGATCCCCAGTTGAGGTACGATGTATGGTACACGCAGGTCTGCATGGCGAGTGTCTATCTGCAGGGTGATTACGGTGCCCATCTCCGCGACAGGATCAAAACGGATGATGGTTACCATCCCAACGGTCGTGGATGGGCTCGCCAGGTAAAGCACCTAAAACCACATAGTTTTGGTCTAACTTAGTAATACATCAAGGTTTGATCTGACATGCTAAATTTTTTTCAGCTTTTGGCCGCGATCAAGGAGTGCGGGCATGGGATCCGCATGCTGGGAAAGAAGAACTGGAGACGGCTTGGGTACCGCACCCTCAAGAAGAATGCGAATGTGGTTGAGGATGCCGGGCACGGTGGAAAGATCATCGGTATGCTGCGAGACGCCAGAGAGAACATCAACTGGCGTGAGATAGATCCGCAGGAGCCCGATCCGAGCCCGGTTCTGTTAGATGATATGCCATCTTCCCCCGATTCACATCCAGAGTGGGACTACCATCGTTGGGTATTGTCCGACATTGGGTGGACGGCATGGTACGAAGAGCATGGACGTCCGGTGCAGCCTCATGTATGTCATACTTCAGTATCTGTCAGGTTTTAATAAATTTCTTCATTCAGATCAAATTTAATAATTTATGTGTATGATTGCAGGGTCCGGCAGAGATGCCGTCATAGCCACCACCTGCGGGGTTCGATACTTCTGATATGGAGTCCCTCTCGTACAGTCTCCAGGACTACGGGATATTGGATGATGAGTTCAGCTCGACACCGAGGGTACCCCGATATGGCACAGAGATGCCGCATGATGGAGATGCTAGTGGTAGCGGGTCTCATACTCAGCCTGCCTTTGGGACTGGGTTTGCCGCATCTATCTTCGCTACACCTCCGCCAGTACCGACAGTCTCCACGGGCGATGCCAGATGGGATACTGCCGAGCAGATACTGAGGTCTGCCGATGCCCCAGATGAGCCCGAGAGAGACGGAGGCTGGCCGCGCTGGCGCCGGGCGAACGCCGGAGTACCGCCTCAGCGATATTCTCCCTCTCCGTTTTAGTTGTATTTTTACTAGTTTTGTACTATTTATATTTGATATACTATTTATGTTTGGTATATTTGAATTATCCTATATTTCGGTTCTTGTGTATGTGTGCTTTTATGGTACTATTTTTATATTTTACAGATCAAAATAAATTATCATGATAATGCTAAACAGAAAATATAACAACATTAAAATAGTAGCACAACATAAAAAATAGTAGCACAATATAGCGTATTTCAATTAATATAGCGTATTGTAAAGTAATGTAATGTAATTTAGCGTAATTTAACATAATATAGTGTTATTCAATATAATTTCAATTAATATAGCATATATTTAGTATAAATATGCTAATTATATATCAAAAGAAGTAATATAACAAATAATTTAAACAAAAAATTTCAAATTTTCAGTGTTAAATTTTAATACTTTGATCTTCGTAGTGTCTCTCTCTAAAAAACGGGAAGAGAAAAAAAAAAGGTACATAGCCGGCCAGAAAATGGCCGGCTTGGGTATATTTCGATAATTGGTCCGATTCTGGGTATAATTAATAATTTGTATTAAACTTTGGATATTAATAAAAATGTCGGCCCCCACCCCCCCCCCCCCCAACCTAAAAGACCTCAGAATTGTTGCAAGATGAGAGAAATTAATACATTTTGCCAGATGTCCACATTATAATTTATTCAATCAGTATTGTATTCAATAAGACGAAAATAGATAAAATTTTATTTTCGTGAAATTATCGGGTACAAATAAGAGTAACATTTTTTTTTCCTTTAGCTTAATTAACAGGAACGCGCATACTAAATAGTGAGGAAATTAAATATTTATCCTAGTATAATCTCTTTTTTTTCCCCATAATGTGATTCTAAA
>JAJGRW010000380.1:0-146716 GCA_025461045.1 Carex parvula | reverse complement strand
ATCGCGGCCAAAAGCTGAAAAAAATTTAGCATGTCAGATCAAACCTTGATGTATTACTAAGTTAGATCAAACTTGTGGTTTTAGGTGCTTTACCTGGCGAGCCCATCCACGACCGTTGGGATGGTAACCATCATCCGTTTTGATCCTGTCGCGGAGATGGGCACCGTAATCACCCTGCAGATAGACACTCGCCATGCAGACCTGCGTGTACCATACATCGTACCTCAACTGGGGATCCCCCTGGGTCTGCTGAAGCACATCTGGCTCGTGATAGAAGTCTGTATACTGAGGATCCAAGGCCGTCTCGTAGTATGCATCGTAATGGGTGCTCCAGTCCTTATCCAGTCGCGCTCGGTGGGTAACGCTGTAAAGAAGACGTTAGTTGCAATAAAAAACTATCAAGTAATATGATTTATTTAATAAATACAATAGACTACGACTTACCGGTGCAGGTCTCTGTGCGTGTAACTCGGCAAAGATGGGTCTATGGGAATCAACGCCGCTCGACCAAACTGGCGGAGCACCCGATCTGGATAGTGGTGCTCCACTATCCAGAAATGTATGAGTGGACCTCGATAGAACCACATCTCCGCTCCTGCTCGTCAGTCACACTGCCCGGCAAGAGGAACTCCTCGTACAACTGATCGTACGGCGTCCACTCAACAAGAGGCTCAGGCAAACTCTGAAGCTCTGACCGGACTGGCCTGATCCCAACAGTAGCACCGTGGGTCCGATCCTGGTAGTGGTGGAAACCGTACCACTTCTTGGCGTATGCCGGGCAGTGAAACACATCTGGCTCTCCCCAATCCGGCGCCTCATTGGGGATAGGACGGCCCACCGGTAGCCGTGACCACGACCAGTGCTGAAGCAGGAGTACCGGCCCGTACATCTGCTTCGCCGTCGGCTTCATTTTCAAGAACATTACACGTCAGTGTATTTGATGGATTGATTGATTAAATAATTTACACTAAAATAAGAGTTGGTGACTTACCTCACTACTACGACACAGGTGGTAGTACAGATACGCCAGGACAGCTCCACCCCAGTTGTACAACGTCGGCCGCTCAATCATCAGCAACGGGAGATACATCATCGGCATCTGATCACCGCTGGAATCAGGAAACATGACAGAACCAAAAAGGTCCATCACGTAGCCCCGTGTATATCTGCAATACAAAACATATAAAATTCTAATAGATCATCGTATATAAATTAATTAGTAGATATTAATAAAATTTACCTCTGAATCTCCAGCTCGGTGGAATCTGCCGAGAGACCCGCGATGAACGTGCTGCCGTAACCTCGTCATCCGCAAATGGTAACTATCGCACTCCAGGTTCCCCAATGATATAGGAAGGATCAGCTCCCAACAACTCCGACATAACTGCGAATCTGGTGCTGTCAGAGACGCCGCCGACGGGTGTGCCAGGATAGACAAACCCCAGAGAGCACTCACATCCTGGAGAGTCACTGTCATCTCTCCGAATGGCATGTGAAACGTGTGCGTCTCGGGACGCCATCGCTCCACCAGTCCAGCGATGAGAGATGCATTGATGATGCTCTTCTCTGTCCACACGATGGTCCACAACCTGTAGAAGACCCAGGTTGACGAGGTACGGCTCCATCACCTCGTAGTACCTCATGTGAACGCACCTCAACTTCACATCTAGAAGATCTGTATCCTGCGTTGAAAAATGTAATCCGCATGGTGACAACATAATAAAATTTAAATCCAACAAAATTTAATGAAAATATAAGAAAAGGAACGTACCTCACGAGAAGCCAGTGAGACTCTGTGCTCGCTGTGGGGAATCCACAGGAGAGGACTGATGTGCTCCGTGCTGCTAGTACTGATCGGCTCGTCCACTACTGGACGCTGGGTAGGCCGTGCTCTAGGCATCCTGATATCTAAAATAACCTAAATTCGGTGAAATTACGCTTGATCAGCATAATTATGGTAAAAAAGGCCAAAATACCCTAAATATTGGTCATCTGTGCTAATTACACTAAATTATGCTTAATCAGCCTAATTATGGTAAAAAAGACCAAAATACCCTAAATATTGGTCATCTGTGCTAATTACACTAAATTACGCTTAATCAGTCTAATTATGATAAAAAGGCCAAAAAATACCCTAAAAATTGATCAAACGTGCTAATTTCGGTAAAATTACGCTTAATCAGCATAACTATGGTAAAAAAGGCCAAAATACCCTAAAAATTGGTCAAACGTGCTAATTTTGGTAAAATTACGCTTAATCAGCATAACTATGGTAAAAAAGGCCAAAAAATACCCTAAATATTGGTCAAACGTGCTAATTTCGGTAAAATTAGCTTAATCAGCATAACTATGGTAAAAAATGCCAAAATACCCTAAATATTGGTCATCTGTGCTAATTACACTAAATTACGCATAATCAGTCTAATTATGGTAAAAAAGACCAAAATACCCTAAAAATTAGTCAAACGTGCTAATTTCGGTAAAATTACGCTTAATCAGCATAACTATGGTAAAAAATGCCAAATACCCTAAAAATTGGTCAAACGTGCTAATTTCGGTAAAATTACGCTTAATCAGCATAACTATGGTAAAAAAGGCCAAAATACCCTAAAAATTGGTCAAACGTGCTAATTTCGGTAATACGCTTAATCAGCATAATTATGGTAAAAAAAAGCCAAATACCCTAAATATTGGTCAATTGTGCTAATTACACTAAATATTGGTGAACTTAGCTAATTACACTAAATTACAACAACATAATCTAAATTATAACACCTAAAACCTAAATCCTAAACTCTAAAATAAATAAATTAAAAATTAAATTAGATAAAATTATCTTAAAGAAGAGAGAATTCGGTTGAAGATGGGAGAATTGTGAGAGGAGAGAGAGAAAAAGGGGTATATAAAGGGTGAAATGCGGAAAAAAAAAAAAAGGTACATAGCCGGCCAGAAAATGGCCGGCTTAGGGAGGGAACATAGCCGGCCAGAAAATGGCCGGCTTGGGTATATTTCGATAATTGGTCCGATTCTGGGTATAATTAATAATTTGTATTAAACTTTGGATATTAATAAAAATGTCGGGGGTGGGGGTGTTGGGGGCTTCTTTTTTATTGAGGTTTCAGTGAAATAACTACTTTAATAGTATAATTTGACGCTTTGAGGATATTTATTAGTCAGCCTCCGCCCTTGAAATCATCAGCGAATACAAATTTAGTAGGGGGATTACATGTATATTCCTCAAAAGTTTCAATATTGCGTATTTATCCCTCCAAAATCAATAATTACATATTTATCCTTAAAAATTGTACAAACTCACATATTTATCCAATCTAACTCAATAACATATCAGTTTTTTTGTGAGAAATTTGTGTTTGGAGATTTGAACAAAACATACACGATTTCTAAAATATTATCCGTGTATGGAGGTGTCTAAGCGTACACAGTATTAAAAAGAATGTGTACAAATATAGGTATCTTTTAGTACATGGTTTCATTTTAATTGACCGTGTGTGTATGATTAAGCTCATTTTCACGCAAGCGTCTCCTTCTTTTACACACTGTTAATTTGAATTTTTATCGTATCCATATATATATATATATAATATGCCGTATATGATTAACATTTTTGTAGTAGTGCAAGTTAATTGATTAATAAAGATAATCGGACCAACATATCCATTGAATCTGGATCAACTGATCATGTCACGACTCGATCAAATTCATTTTGTTTTAAATTTTTTAATAAAAAATTTAAACTATAATCTATAAAGTGAGATGAAAACTAATATAAATAAAATCATTTCAAATGCGAATTATTATCAATTAAATTTATAACTTACGAGTGGTGGTTCAGCCACCTAAGGCTAAATCATTTTAGAACATTTTTCTTTAGGAATCGTTATTCTTGACAATATAATTAATTGACAAATAACAATCGTAGCAATATATACTTTCAAAAACCATTTAAAAAAAAAATACTTCAAATAACAAATTGACATTCGGTAACCACACATATACGTATAATAATACATTTATATTCTAATTTTTTTGGCAAAATTAGTACATGATAAATGTGCTAAATTGGACTTATTTGAAAAATGCATGGTTGATTAAAAAATCACATTAACTATGCAAGATCAGAACTGTTTTTTTTTACAAGGCATATTAAATTGCTTCAATCAAAATATAGGGATTGATATAGTTTGTACTTTATACGAAGTTCAAAATTTGAAATCCATATCATAATTTTGCTTTCTTGAACTCCAATATTCCGTTTGTTTAATCAAATAGGAATAAATTTTTATTTTTTTCGTTCGTAATCAATTAGTGTTGGAGTATTTACATCCCTGGTACTATTAGAGTTTTTAATCTGATGTGGCAGTTTCTAATCCAATTTCAGAGATGTAGGAGATTTCTTATTAAGAAACTATGCAGTAAAATTTCTTATTAAGAAACTGTTTATAAACTCCATGCTGACCAAATGATTGGCTCAAATTATTTCTCCTTTTTAATTTGTTGCTGACGTGACTTAATAGAAACTCTAAAATTAATTTCATGAATGTGAGAGTTAAAAACTTTAGAGACCTTAATTTCTAAAAAGTAGTTATTTAGAAACTCATTTAAGTTGCTGGAATGTAGATGCTCTTAGACAGAAAATCCTAAACATAGATTGTTTGGGAATTGTGCTCCTGTCGTTTTCAAGTAAATACATGTACAGAATTTATTCAAGGTAATTAATTATCTCTGGAACTTCAATAAAGCTGAGCCCTACGCTGGTAATTCCCAAAATTCTTTTTTTGAAAACCTGGTAATTCGCAAAATTCAAAATAATAATTAAGGCATGATATTTTTAAGAGTGAGTCTATGGTACTATGCATAGCACGGATTGGTCCGTACTTCGGATTAATATTTTCGTTTTCAAAATCCTAACGGTCGATCCGAACTGTTCAACATAATTTTCATATGAGAATATACTTGTGAGTTAAATTTTCTATTTTTAGAATTTTTTTACTATCTTTTTAGATAGGTAGAAAATCACTGTTTTTGGACGGTCCAGAATTTTCAGATTAAGTGATTTTCTACCTATCTTAAAATATAGTAAAAAAATTCTAAAAAATAGAAAATTTAGTCTGCAAGTACATATTCATGTGGGGATCACGTTGAACGGTTCGGATAGACAATTTGAATTTTAAATGAAAATATGGCTCCGTAGTACGGATTAATCTGTGTTATGCATAGTACCATAGACTCACTCTATTTTTAATACAAAATGTCTCAAAAAACACGTGAAGCATGATCCAACATGAGACTTTGATGATATGATGAATAGTAAATTACCAGTTGCATACAGTGAGTTCAATTTATATTTGTAAGTGAATTGAATAATTCATTTCTCATTAATAAATAATAAATAGGGTTGATGTCAAATACTTTTACACGTTTCTGTACATAGAGTTCAAGAAATTAACTCCATAGATTAAATTCGGCATACACTGTCTAATTAGTTGATTTGTGCACTTAAACACGAGCCATTGGAGTGAACTAAAAATAAAAAAATCATAAGAAGAATGCGCGATATAACTATGCTCTCTATCCGTGTTGATTGGTATAGCAATTGTGTGATTTTTTTTTTAAAAGTACATAGAAGGATTATATGTTCTAATTGTGAACACCATTTGAGGATGACATTCTCCATATTCCTTAAATTTTTCTTTTAAAACATGCTTTATTGCAAATATCTACTTTCTTAATGAGATCTTATGTTTTAATTTTAATGAATGAGTGATTGCAACTATAACATTTCTTAACTTTTGTAAACTAATTTGACTAGTAATCTTATATTTGCGTCTTATTGATAGAAGTTAAAGTTTTAAAGAAGACATGCACAAAAGGCAAATTTTGTGATAAATAATGCATTGCAACGATGAAGAACAGACTAATAACGCTTAGTGCTTGCAATTTGGAAATTATACTCTCCAAAAGCAACTTTAATATAAACAAAATGTTCAAAAAGTAAAACACTGATTCTCAGTAAAGAATTTATGACACATTTCTCACTGTTTTATTTTATTCAATCCAAATGTGTAAAAAAAAAATTGAGATCTAAATATTGTTTTGAAAAGTTAAAAAAGTTATTATAGTGATTATTTTCCTTATTAATGATTTTTCACCAAAATCACTTTATAAAGGCCGATAATTATCAATTATTTAGTTAGATATCAACGTAACAAAAATTTGCCGAGATATCTTATTCTAATTTTTCATATACTTCCATTATGGCTAAAAATGAAGGGGAATCATGTATATCTCTCAAAAGTTTCAATATTATATATATATCCCTTCAAAATCATAAATTACATATTTATTCTTGAAAATTGTAAAAATTAACATATTTGTCCAATCTAACTCTATAATATATCAAATATCTTAAAAAATAATTAAGTAATATTTTTTAAAACTCTAACATTTATTTACAATATTAATTAATAATAATAATAAGTTGACTCCTATACCCTTCGCTTCTCTCTCTCTTTAGTCTGTCTGAGTTCTCTTCTCTCCAAGGTGCCAAACCTTACGCCTCTCTCTCCATACGCGTCAAATCACATATTCTCCCCGCCTTCTCTCGTCGCCTCTCCTCTCATAGATTTCTCCCATCCCTCGTTGCCAAATCACAGAAGGGAAGGGGAGTTTTCATTCACTCAATAATGTGTAACTCTGGAAACTTTTGGAAATGATATACTGGCCTACTGGCTTTTGATTTAAAAAAAGCACCAATGTGTTTAGAAGGATAAATAAAAGCCACCGAGAAGAAGGGAAAATAGAAATTAGATCAAAACATGTTCAGACGCTTTTTAAAAAGAAGAGGAAATAGAAGAAGGATAAAATGGGAACAAATAGAAAGTTAATATTAAATATGATGGATTGCTTTAAATATGTGAGTTTTTACAATTTTGAAAGATAAATATGTAGTTACTGATTTTGGAGGGATAAATACGTAATATTACATGAATTTCGCAAAAAATGAACAAGGAATTATTTACAGATACAAGCCCATGCAGTATTTCAATGCCAATTCACGGCCCAAAACAGAGCCTTGTATCGGCCCTTTATCTTCCTTTTTCTATGCATTGTTTCTTATGAAAGAAATAAATAGTTTGACGTGCATTAAGCCGAATTTTTTATTCGAGATATGTAACTTTTTTTTTTTTTTTGATGTCTCGGCAGAAGCTGCCAAGGGTTTTAATAGAAGTAAATAAGTCTTTTTACAGCAAACATCTAAGGTAATAAAAATGTAAATGTTCAATAAAACCAACTAGATTATTTTCCAAAGCAAAAGAGTGCATGTAGCAACGGATTGAACAGTGCCATGCACGTTGGGGATGCCTCAGTTTAGTTCAGCAGTTTCGGATCCACAGCACCATTTCTTGTACAGCTATGGCTGCGACGATCTTTGCCTCCGTTCTCGCATTCTGAAAAATGACCATGTTGCGTTGTTTCCATATATGCCAGGTGACACAAATAAACCTAGTACACCACTCATGCTTCGATTGCCCTCCCTGCAGCTTGACCTTAGTCCAGGAGGCTTCCCAAATCTGATGAACGGATTGGGCAACTTGAAAGATCGGACAATTGAGGATGAGGCCAACATAGTACCACACCGTGACAGCGTACGGGCACAGAAATAAAACATGTAAAATAGATTCTGCTGGGCAGTTCCGACACATAGCGCACTGTCTCTCGACATTCATGCCCCGTTTTCTTAACACCTCTCGCGTTGGGGTCCTTCCTTGTAGTACGAAGTAGGCAAAGAGTTTAGCTGACGGTGGAGCCTTGCACTTCCAAATGTATGTAAAATGCCACTTGATTCGTCCTCCCCCCTGTAGCATTCGATATGTCGATCTTGCCGAATATGTGCCGTTATTCTCCCACCTCCAAAGGATTCTATCCTGAGTTGGAGAAAACCGGATATAATCCGGGAAGGAGCTATCCGGTGCCAAGGTTATCCTATCTGGCCACGCTTCTCTTAGAGAGATGTTTGGATTGGACCACTCAGTATATATATCGAGATTATATGATTCGTTCCAATTGTCAAACCAAAACGAAATAGAGTGTCCATCTCCAATTGTCCAAGTCGAACTCCAATGAAAGAAGTGTTTGATGGCATGTAGATGTCGCCAGAAAAATGAGCCTGTTGCAAACCATAGATTGGGTCCGATTCGGTTCTGGCCTTTCCTTTTCAGTTTGAGGATTACCAACGACCAAAGCCCCGTCGGGTCGTGGTAAAGTTTCCACCACCACCGCACCAGAAGCGCAATGTTGGCCATATTTAAATTCACGAGTCCCAGTCCCCCCCATTCCTTAGGCATGCAGGATTTCTCCCAATTAATAAGTGACATACCTCTTTTGTTATCCAGACCCTTCCCCCGTAAGAACAATCTCCGTGCCTTGTCGATGCGTCTAATTACCCACTGAGGCAAGCGAAAGCACATCATGAAGTAAACCAGAATGGTTGATAAAACCGACTGCACTAGTTGATGTCTCCCGCCACGGGAAATGAACTTAGCCTTCCATCCTCCTAATTTTTTCTCAACTCGCTCTACTAATGGCATAAACATCTCCTTTGTTGGTTGTACGACGGTTAGCGGCAGTCCCAAGTAGGTCACCGAAAAGGCCGATAAGGTGCAGCCCAACACCGCCCGGACCCAAGGTAGCTGTGTGATTGGCACGTTGATTGGAATTAGAGTGCTCTTGTGATAATTTACCTTTAGGCCCGAAATGGAGGCAAATAGACGAATGACCAGTTTGAGAGATATTAGAGTTGGCAGGGTGGCCGAGGCAATGACTGCCGTGTCGTTGGCATACTGGAAGGCCAGCACTGATTCCTTCACGCACCTTTCCGGTAATACCTCCTAGCAGGCATCTATCGGTTGCTAGAATCATTTGTTGAAACACGTCGGCCGCTATGTTGAAGAGCATAGGCGAAAGGGATCACCCTGATGAAGGCCCCGTTTATGAGGAAAGAACTCCGATGGTTCACCATTGACAATGACTCTCGAGGTAGATGTTTGTAGAAGGTGTTGTATCCAAAGAATCCATATTGGGGGAAATCCCCGCGCCCGCAATACATTGAACAAAAATTCTCATTCTATTGAGTCGAAAGCTTTTGCGAAATCGATCTTTAGAAAAATCGCTGATTTTTTAGAGCTAGAGATATGCTGTAAAATTTATCTTGTGGCAATAAAGTTTTCGGTAATTTGACGTCCTTGGATGAAAGCGGTCTGATTGGGAGAGATTAATTCCGGCAACTTAGCTCTGAGCCGATTGGATAGACCTTGAAGATAAGTTTCGGAATTATGTTAATTACACTTATTGGCCGGAACTCATTGACTGTCCGAGCAGAATCATTTTTTGGGATAAGAATGACATTGGCTTGGTTTGCTTTGGTCAAGTCAATGCTGTTATTATAAAACCCATATAAAATGCTCATGATTTCTCCCTTCAGATCGTCCCAATACACTTGCAGAAACTCATTCGGAATCCCGTCCAGACCGGATGTCTTGTTCTTAGCTAACTGTCTGACCGCACATTCCACCTCTTCAATGGAGAAAGGATTTTGTAAGACAGTGAGCTCTGGGTTCGGTGTGTATAGTCTTGCCGGGTCAAAGCCCATAATCGGGTCCGAAGCACCCAAGATCGATTTCAGCCTTTCCAAAAAAAGTTGCTTGATGCGCGTCTGGTCTGACTCGGTGTGTTTGTCATGATCGATCGATGAGATTCTGTTCCTGCACATTCGCGAAGATGCATAAAGGTGGAAGAATCTAGTATTTTTGTCACCTTGTTTAAGCCAGTTGCACCGTGCCCGTTGTCTCCATCGTTCCTCAAGGTTGTTTGCTAAATCATAAGCTTTCATTCTCGCGTCACACCTTAGCTGGAATTCTCCATTGGAGAGGGTTCGGGTCTCTTCAAGTTTGTCCAGTGACATGATGGTTTGTTTGCAGAATCGAAGTTGCTTGTCCATGGCCGTGAACCCACCTCTATGCCAAAGGAGTAAAGCTCTATGCAATAGCTTGGTTTTCTGTTGGAACTCAAATATGGAGAGGTTCTGTTGATCATTTGCTCGGCTCCACAGGATATTTACCATGTGCTTTGGTATGTTATACTTAAACCAAAAAGATTCAAAACGGGGACAGCCCGGTAGCGTTGGTGCTTGTCTAAAGGACATGAGAAGCGGCACATGGTCAGATACTATCATCTCCAATGCTTGGAGTCTTATTACCGGGTATGAGAGCTGCCAATCGGGAGTAGTGAGTAGTCTATCTAGCCTAGATAAGGTTGGTTCCGGCCTTTTGCTTGACCACGTGAAGCTACGGTTTTCAAGCCTGAAGTCCACCAAGGTTGCCTCAGTGATGAAATCGGTAAATAGGTCCATTAAGTGAAAATCCCTTGCGCAACCGGAGCGATCTGTCATCCATCTGACCAAATTAAAATCTCCCCCTAGCACCCATGGCCACTGGACTAACCCGGCCAAGTACCTCAATTCCTCCACAAAAGCCGGTTTCTCCCCCTCGACGCTCGGACCATAAACCGAAGTGAAGAGAGCAGTTGATCCGGATCCTTGATGGGTCAATAACGCGGACACTGTGTGGCGTGAAGACCAACTCTTGATTAATTGGAATTGTTTTTTCCATGCAATGATCACTCCCCCCGAGGCATGAATGGATAGATTGTAACCACAATTAGAATCAAAATAAGATGGCAAAAAACGCAACGCATAATTCAACGAGATTTCATTAACTTTTGTCTCCTGCAACATGCATATATCACACCGGGATGATCTAATCACTTCCCGAACAACATTACATTTATCACTTGCTCCCAACCCCCTTACGTTCCACGAGAGAATTTGTAATTTCTTGTAATTCATTGATTAACTAATAATACAACTAGGCAGTGGCTGAACTCAGGAAATGAGCTTCAATCCTCATCGAGGTCGAGCTCGTCTTCGGAATCCGAGTTGAAGCGAGCATGTTCGTCTAAGTCAGAGTCATGTGGGTCACTTGTAGCTGCATCTATTTGAGTGTCCGTCTCCCCGGTGGCAGTAGATATTTGCCGCTCCGCATTGTCATCTGCAAGAGCCGACAATACATGGGCTGTGTTGACACCGCAAGCCTCTCCAATTTTTGCACAGTGTGATTCGGGAACCTCAATGCTGTAGCGTCCATTGGAGTCCACTCGTAGCTGAGCTTGTTCTGTGGGAGGAATGTTCTGAATGATTTGTTGAGCAGCCAGAACTACTCTCTTTGTTGCACCTTGAGGTCCAGTTGCTATGGTTGCCATATCGGGGGCCTTTCTCTTTGGGAGCCCAGAATTTTGACATTCCTCTGCTGCCTGTAACAGCTGTTGGGCCGAACTGGGGGATTGTGAGTCGGATCTAGAGGGGTTTTGGGCCATTTCGGTTTGTGCAGGAAGTTGGGCTGAAGAAGTGGCCTGGTCCCGCCTCTTTAGAATTGTGGTATCGGCCCCTGGGACCCGATGTCCATGTCTCCCCATGTGCAGCTGCCTATGACCCGCGCCCTTAGACGGTGCCAGTACTGAGGCACCGACCGAACAGCCTCTGCCTCGAGCCGCACGTTCCACAAACCGCGTGTGGCGTGACGTGCATATTGGTTTTGAGATTAGGCTTTTTGTTTGAGGCCTGTGTCCAGCTGTAGAAATCGTCTGATTTAGTGTAACAATCGTCAGATCCGTGCTTGTGTGTTGACCCGCCTGAGTGTGTAAGAGATCATCCGACTGACCCGCTCCATGTAACGCATCCCGTGCAGCGGTCACTCCTTGGTGCAATGATACAGTAGTTTGGCTCTTTCCTTGTTCGAGCGACTGATTTATAGTACGAGGTACTGTTTGAGAGTCAGTTTCCGTAACCGAACTTTTTGTCCTGTCTCGGGCGCGTGCCTCTTGCTCAGACCGAGGCCGATTGTCTTGGGAGATGTCCGTTAGGATACTCTTAGTGAACTGTGTGGCCCCTCCTTGTGTTGCACTCTGTGTTGTGAATTGCACTGAAGACTCCTGACGACCCGCTAGGGGGGCGGGTTGCTGTTGAGCTACCCGTGGATTGTCTGTGGCGTCGAGTAAATCTCTGAGAGATGAAAGTGGAATGTCAGGCATGTTCTCTCGACCGGCAACCAACTGCCGGAGATCGGGGGGAATCTCATGAAGTGACAGCCCTAGGCATAGCTCCCTGATGACTCTCTTTGAACAGCAAATGAGCTCGTCATCCCCGACCGGGTCACCGCCACCTAGCCCCGCCTCTATCATGGCATCGTCTTGGCTGGTGGTTGACTGCAGTGTGTTCGCTCCTGATTGAGAGGTACAGAGTTTCACCACAGCCTAAGCTGTGGAGTTTAAACCCTATTCAATCTCTTGGACGAAGGTTGCAAGTGCACAACCCTGTCTTTGTAGATAGAACGGGTGTCGATCCTCAAGGACGGACTATTTTCTGAATTCTTAACTAATCCTAGCTAGGTACTAGAAGTGTGAAAATTGGAGTTTGTTTTAATCCTAAGTTTGTGTAAGTATGAACAACTAAAATGAAACGAAAGAATGAACAAGTATGAATGTATGAACAATTGAATCTGCTATGTATGAACAGGTATAAAAGAATCAACTAAATGTTTGTATTTTGTACTAAGGTATAAAAGGTCGTTTCAAGGTTTCAGACTTTCATCTTCAACTTTGCTGCTCAAGACCTGCCACGCGACCCGCATACTATCGCATGCGACCCGTGTGACGCGACCCGCTTGGTCTTAAGCACCCTGGACTTGGCATGCGACCCGCGCGTTAAGTCACGCGACCCGCATGGTCCCTTGGGCTGAGTCTGCACATGTCAGAAACTTGCTGTTTAAGTCGTGTAAGGCTAGATTGACCGTACCTAGTGTCACTGAACCTCAACTATCGTGTGTTGGCTTAGCAGACCTGGTTTGGAATTGCAATTTCACCTTCTCAGATCTAATCAAGCTTGATCTAAACCTAAGTTCTCAATTCTGTTTACTAAAGGTATCTACAAGTTTAGCTAGAACAAGTAGAAACTTTCACCTTTCGGCTACTCATTGACCTCACCTTTCGGTTCTCACACCTATCTCAAGTACTTAACCTAATTTGCAAGAGACGTCAAGCCTTTGGTACAAGAAGAAATGCCTAAGGCATTCAACAGTAAGCAATCGAGAATCAAGCAATTCAGATCAAGCAATCTCAAATAATACAAGAATCAAAGAAACACGAAATAACAATCAAGAATCAATCCATGTGCATAATCAAACAAAGCATCAGACTACAAGTCCAAATCCTCGAAACTAAAGTATCTACTCAGACATCAAAAGAAATAAAACAAGAGAGAGGAAGAAAGCAAATCATAGTGAGATGAGAGTAGAGAAGAGGATTGAAGCTTCAGATCGAGTCTCTTCCTTCGATTCGACTCCTCTTCAGCTCCAGGATTGCTCCCCTTCTCTTCTGATCGCCTCTTCCACTCTTCCTGTCGGATCTCCACTCTCTCTGTCGTGTGAAGTGGATCTGGAATAATGAATTCGCCTCTTTGGGCTGTTGCCAGGCCTCTGTATATATAGCATCCTTCTTGGGCCTCAAATGGGCTTGGCTCTGTTGACACGACGCGACCCGCATGAGTTTCCATGCGACCCGCGTCAGGTGGCATGGTTGCGAGCTGTGAGGGTCGCGTCTGAGGTCGCGTCCGGGCTGCTATGCGACCCGCGTCTGATGGCATGCGGGTCGCGTGGGGGAAGTCTGAACTTGGCCTTTTTGTCTGCTTTTCGCCTATTCTTGCAAATCAACCACAAACTGCAGCAGTACCATATTCTAATTGATTTTCGATATAAACTATGCAATTATGTGATCAAAATATAAGGTCTGGTTCAGAAAATAGGACGAAATAATAGATGAAACATGGACATATCAAATTCCCCCAAGCTTACCCTTTGCTTGTCCTCAAGCAAACTTGTACTTTCGAATCGGGTTTGGACTCCTAAATGCAAACTAAATGCCTAAAATGTGAAACTTTACTCGATTGGCTCAAACAAGAAACTGAAGAATCTTTTTGCTATGAATTGGACTCACCTTGGTCAATTTTGATTCACCCCACAAATTGATTAACAAAACCTCAAAATCTAAATGTTTTAAGACTCGCAAAACTGATTACTTGAGTTTGTCGATTTATCATTCTTTCACTAAACTATGCCCTCGTTTGTAGGAGATTTACCCTTTTTGCCCCCCCAAGCTTGAATCAAGCTTAGGTCAGAAAGTTGCGGACTTCGTGTGTTGGTATGTGCAAAAATTTTCTTTCTTTTATTTCTAATTGGGAGACGAGCTCAAAGGCGCCCATTCGAGGCTTATTGCCAGTACTCTTATGTTCTCCATCTTTTCATCCTTTCTTTTTCTCTTTTGTTTTCTTGTTTTCTCTCTATTTTTATTCTATTTGCACATGCCATGAATACACACATCCGCTAGTGTTCATTCACACCAACGGATATCCCAATCTTTCTTTATATGAAATCCCTATTTCCAAATTTTAAAGGCACAATTCAGTTTCTAAATTCTATCTCAACATTCAAACATCCAAATTCTACAAATCTGAAACCATTTGGTCGTAATCAATTATGAGGTTAGTTCTAATTTCCCAAAGCAATTCCAATCACATAAAAATTTTCAAACATGTCCCAAATCGAAGCAACCAAGCAAATTTTTCACCTAACAATGCGAAAAAAGTAAAAAAAAAATGACCTAAGTGCAATCGAAATAAAACATAAAGCATAAAAGTAAATCCTAAGATACAAAAGTCTAGTCTCCCCCCCAAGCTTAGCCTGAGCATTGTCCTCAATGCTTCAAGACTGAAAGATAGAGAGATATAAAAGCAAAGGGGAAAGAGAAAACATACCCGCTCAACCCTGCGGAGAGGATGGCCCGGGGTAGTACCCGTGCTCATCATAGTAGCGCCAGTCACGCAACTCATCCTCAACACCGCTGAGGCGATCGTGATAATCTGCCAGCTGACTCTGAATGTCGTGAAGTGTGTCGCCATGCTGGAGCTGGGTCTCCCTCATGGAAGAAACGAGGTGGTAGAGGTCCTGCATGGTGGGCTCCGTAGGGTGAGAAGCACTCGGCTGAGTGGAGGGAGGAGCCTCAGGCATAGGTGCACCATCAGCCACGGGAGGAGGGGGTGGAGGTGCAGCTGGTACTGGTCTGGAAAAAAACCAAGTAGACCGGTCCACAAAGGAGAGAGGTGCGTGAACAGGCAGCCTGAGCTGTGCGGAGCCGTCTGGCATGCGCCAATGATAGCTGCGGCGTCCACCAAAGCCTGTAGTGATCGTGATAAATCCTGCCCCACGGAAGGCCTCGACATCCAGTAATCGTCGACCGCTGCAGGGCGTACCATCTGTGATCGGTACCTCCAAGCGCTCCGCAATGTGTGTGACATAGGCACCGATGGGAATGGTGCCGCTGGCTCTCGTGGAGCGCTGAAGATCAAGCCAGTGGTGGATCATAAAGAGCATCAAGTCGGGCCGCTCTATCTGTCCGTCTGGCCGGAGCATGTGATCCAGAAGCTGGAGATCCTCAATATTGACTCGGGAGACCGTGGCACCACGGGCGAAAATGGAGACGGCAAGGGCGCGCTGAATGCAGCGAAGAGAAGGGTGAGAAATATTGATGCTCTTGAAGTCCCTCGTGTGAAAGTCTCCTGGGACTCCGCCGGTGACTAAACTCCAAAAATGTACCCTGTCTAGGCCCACGCGGAACTCAAGAGAGGAAGTCTGAGGATCCGGCTGAAAACCAAACCACTCGCGGAGCTGAACGAGTGTGACGCGGTGAGGTCGACCACCGAGGATGAACTTGATGTAGTGCTGTGAGTGGTCATCCTGCGTCCTTTCCTTGAGCTCAAGAGATGAAAGGAACTCAAGGGTGAGTCCCTCGTAGGAAGGGTGGTCGATGGCCCAGAAAGCGGGGGTGAAGCCGATCCTCCCCGTGAGGAGCAGGAAGGCCTCCTCAACTCCGAATACGCGAAGAGTGTGCAAGTCGACTCGACGCGTGTTTTCGAACTTCTTTGAGCGCAAGGACTCAAAGTGCTCAGAGAGATGGTAGGAACCATCAGAGTCAGAACGCTCAGACTGGTGTGAGATAGACGATGGTGAGGAAGGAGCTGGTGCAGGTGGTGGTCGGGCACGGCTGCGCAGCTGCATGCGGTCTTGGCGGTCTTGGGCCTGTTTTGAACGACGTTCTCGGTTCATTTTTCAATTCTGTGCGAATTAACGCGGGTCGCGTGAGATCTGACGCGGGTCGCGTAAATTTTGATGCGGGTCGCGTGCGATGTCACGCGGGTCGCGTGATCTGGTTAGGTTTCGGACAGAGATGAAATGGCCGACTCTCCCTCTCCTCGCCCAAGTCCCTTTCCCTCTCCCAAGGAAAGAACCTCCTTCCCCACGGTTCTCCACAGAAAGAAGCAACAATGATCAAAGAGGGGAATGAGAAGAAGAGTTAGGAAACTTACCTGAATCCGGGAGGGAGTGCGCAAGGTGGTGCTGGCGTTCGAGAGGAGAACAAGTGGAGAAGAAAAGAGAGGAATCGGCTGGGAATGAGAAGGGAGGAAGGGAATGCGACTTAAAAAGGACCTCGCGTCGTTTCGACGCGCCCCTTCAGTGCCAGCCGTCGGTTCGAGGCGATGCGGGTCCCACGGAATTTCACGCGGGTCGCATGGAAACGCACGCGGGTCGCATGGAAACGCACACGGGTCGCATGGAAACGCACGCGGGTCGCATGAAAACGCACGCGGGTCGCGTGTAATCTCATGCGGGTCGCGTGATGGGTTCTTTTTGATATTTTTACAAAAGGAAAACAATTAGAAATCTAATCTAACTCTAATCTATCTCTAAATCTACTCTATGTCTAAATGAAATGTCTACATGAAATGCAATTAAACGAACAGGCTTGGGCTGCCTCCCAAGGAGCGCTTGTTTTAGGTCTCAAGCTCGACCTTCCTTTCTCTAATCTTCGACTTAGGTGGGATCGGATAGATCCCAAGAAGTGATGAAGTTGGCAATGTTTGCATACCAAGGGTCTTTCATGTCAGCCACTTTCACTTCTGTTCCTCCGACTTCTTTCAGATTACCGATTTCATCGTTTGGTTCGAACAAGAATTCAGTGTGTTCATTCACGCTCTCACGGATCCAATCAAGGAAGTGTCCTTCTACCAAATCTGTTAGGCATTCTTCGCGCACATCCACTCGAGAACAGGATTCGACTGAAGGGTACTTCATGGCTCGATCACTTTGGAAACACACTTTCTCTCCTCCAAAGTTCAGGGTCAGTGTTCCTTGAGACACATCGATGATTGCACCTGCCGTCCTGAGAAAAGGTCATCCCATAATGATGGGGACTTCCTTGTCCTCTTCCATTTCCATGACCACGAAGTCAACAGGTACAAAGTACTTACCGACCTGAACTGGTACGTCTTCCACTATGCCGAGTGGCAATCGTACCGAGGAGTCTGCTAGCTGCAACGTCATCCGCGTGGGCCTGAGCTCTCCTACCCCCATTCGATCGAAAATCGTGCGTGGCATGAGGCTCACGCTTGCTCCCAAGTCGCATAGAGCTCGTTTGATCGTGGCCTTGCCGATGATGCAAGGAATGGAGAACTTCCCTGGGTCGTTCAATTTGGGAGGTAGGTCGCTCTTCAGAATGGCACTACATTGTTCTGTCAGTTTCACCGTTTCATTGCCCCCCAAGCTTCGTTTGTTGGATAAGATATCCTTCAAGAATTTGGCGTAAGAGGGCATTTGAGTCAAAGCCTCGACGAATGGAATCGTGATGTGCAGTCCTTTCAGGACTTCAGCGAACTTTGCGAATTGTGCGTCCAGTTTGGTTGCAGCTAGTCTTCGGGGAAAAGGCACAGGGGGCCTGTAGGGTTGAGGTTTGTCAACTGGAGGTCTCTCAGCCTCTTTCTTCTTCTCTCTGTCTGGCTCCTCCACGCGGGTCGCTTGAGTTGGCACGCGGGTCGCGTCCGTTGGTTCTCCAAGTGGCGACGCGGGTCGACTTGGCTCAATGCGACCTGGATCGACGTGCTCTTCTGAGGGTGACGCGGGTAGCGTGACATGGCACGCGGGTCGCGTCTCAGCAGTGTGTGTCACATCTGGTGGGGTCAGGTCTGATGGAAAGGCTGGTTCTTGGTATTGGGTCCCACTTCGCAGCGTGATCGCCTTAGCTTCTCCTCTGGGGTTGGGTTCTGGCTGAGCTGGAAGCTTTCCAGGTTGAGGTTGGCTCGATGTGACTATGTGGCTCAACTGCTCCAACAATTTGCTTTGAGCCGCCATTTGGGTCGACATGCTCTGCATCTGTTCCCACATCATTTGATTCATCTTCCCTTGCTCATGTGTGAAATCGGTCGCATAGGGAGGCACGTACGGTCTGGAAGGACCGGCTTGAGGTGCTCGATTGTTCTGATTGGGAAAGGAAGTGTTCTGATAGAAGTTCTTGTTGGAGTTGTTGTTGGAAGAGGGATTGTTCCAATTGTTTTGATTAGAGGACGGACGATTGAAGGAATTGTTGTTGTCATTGGAAGACGGATTGTGAAACGAGTTGTCGAAAGGAGGTCTTGGAGCGCGATTGTTTGGTGCAGCATTGTTTTGATTCCACCTCCAGTTTTGTTGCTCAATTGGATCCTTGGAATAGGATCGATTGAAAGGAGGCTTTGGAAAAAACGAAGGTTCGTTGTTCAGAGAATTTACCTGCATGTTGCTCTCCTCGACTTCCGCCAACGGACATTGCTCGTAGCTGTGGTTCTCGTCCCCGCACATGACACAACTCTGCGGTTGTTGCTCGACTGCCTTCACGCTCAGCTTGTCCATCGCCCTTTGCATGGCCTCCATCTTGGCATTCATGGCTGTGAGTTGATCGACCTCGAACTTGCCACCACCTCTGGGTCGGGCGTTGTCGCGGCCGGACCACTGTTGATTCTGCGCCATGTGGTCGATCAGGTTTATGGCGTCACGAGGCTCTCGCTCCATCAACGCTCCACCTGCAACTGCATCTACAGAAGAACGAGTGCTCTCTGTCAAGCCATCATAAAACGTTTGGATCAATAACCAATCAGGTAAACCATGGTGTGGACAAGAATACTGCAACTCTCTAAACCTTTCCCAAGACTCATTTAGGGGTTCATCTAACAATTGCCTAAAGCTGGTCAGTTCGTTCCTTACCTTGGCGGTTCTTTTGTGAGGGAAAAACCTAGTTAGAAACAACTTAGATAAATCCCTCCAGCTGGTGATCGAATCCCTAGGTAACGACCCTAACCATTTCTTAGCTTTGTCCCTAAGAGTAAAAGGAAAAAGAGCCAGTTTGGTGTAATCAGCGGTCGCTCCATTGGTCTTGATGGTTGTGATGCATTCGAGAAAGGTCTGGAGGTGAGCATGAGGATCCTCGTGGTCCATGCCATGGAAGGTGTTCTGCTGAACCATGTTGACCACTCCTGGATTGAAGTTCGGTTGCTGTCCAGGAACTCTTGGCAACCTGATTGCGCCTCTGACATCTCCAGCTCGTGGCACGTTGAATTCTCGAAGTGTCCTTGGCATGAAGACATCCGTCTCATCATCCTCAGGGTCAGTTAGGACTTCATCATTGTCTCTTTCTCTTTCTCTTTCCTCCCTTTCGTCTCTGCTCGGATGGTCTGACATCTCTTCAACGCGGGTCGCTTGCGAAGTCTCGCGGGTCGCGTCTGATGTGATGCGGGTCGCGTCAACCTCGGTGTGGGTCGCGTCAAGAGATGGCTGAGCAGTAGTAGTCTCTTCTGGAGGAGTTTCGTCGAAAAGCGGCCCTCTGCTCCTCAGTTGGTACTTCAGTGTGTATCTACCTGCAGGAGGAGGATTAAGAGCCAGCTTTCAGTAAAAGAAAAGAAAAGAAAAGTAAAAGATACAGATTAAAATCTAGATTAACTAAGAAAAGTAAAAATTCAGAAAATGGAAACCGTCCCCGGCAACGGCGCCAAAAACTTGTTCGCTCCTGATTGAGAGGTACAGAGTTTCACCACAGCCTAAGCTGTGGAGTTTAAACCCTATTCAATCTCTTGGACGAAGGTTGCAAGTGCACAACCCTGTCTTTGTAGATAGAACGGGTGTCGATCCTCAAGGACGGACTATTTTCTGAATTCTTAACTAATCCTAGCTAGGTACTAGAAGTGTGAAAATTGGAGTTTGTTTTAATCCTAAGTTTGTGTAAGTATGAACAACTAAAATGAAACGAAAGAATGAACAAGTATGAATGTATGAACAATTGAATCTGCTATGTATGAACAGGTATAAAAGAATCAACTAAATGTTTGTATTTTGTACTAAGGTATAAAAGGTCGTTTCAAGGTTTCAGACTTTCATCTTCAACTTTGCTGCTCAAGACCTGCCACGCGACCCGCATACTATCGCATGCGACCCGTGTCGCATGCGACCCGCTTGCTGTCGCATGCGACCCGCTTGGTCTTAAGCACCATGGACTTGGCATGCGACCCGCGCGTTAAGTCACGCGACCCGCATGGTCCCTTGGGCTGAGTCTGCACATGTCAGAAACTTGCTGTTTGAGTCATGTAAGGCTAGATTGACCGTACCTAGTGTCACTGAACCTCAACTATCGTGTGTTGGCTTAGCAGACCTGGTTTGGAATTGCAATTTCACCTTCTCAGATCTAATCAAGCTGTTTGATCTAAACCTAAGTTCTCAATTCTGTTTACTAAAGGTATCTACAAGTTTAGCTAGAACAAGTAGAAACTTTCACCTTTCGGCTACTCATTGACCTCACCTTTCGGTTCTCAGACCTACCTCAAGTACTTAACCTAATTTGCAAGAGACGTCAAGCCTTTGGTACAAGAAGAAATGCCTAAGGCATTCAACAGTAAGCAATCGAGAATCAAGCAATTCAGATCAAGCAATCTCAAATAATACAAGAATCAAAGAAACACGAAATAACAATCAAGAATCAATCCATGTGCATAATCAAACAAAGCATCAGACTACAAGTCCAAATCCTCGAAACTAAAGTATCTACTCAGACATCAAAAGAAATAAAACAAGAGAGAGGAAGAAAGCAAATCATAGTGAGATGAGAGTAGAGAAGAGGATTGAAGCTTCAGATCGAGTCTCTTCCTTCGATTCGACTCCTCTTCAGCTCCAGGATTGCTCCCCTTCTCTTCTGATCGCCTCTTCCACTCTTCCTGTCGGATCTCCACTCTCTCTGTCGTGTGAAGTGGATCTGGAATAATGAATTCGCCTCTTTGGGCTGTTGCCAGGCCTCTGTATATATAGCATCCTTCTTGGGCCTCAAATGGGCTTGGATCTGTTGACACGACGCGATACGCGTCAGGTGGCATGGTTGCGAGCTATGAGGGTCGCGCCTGAGGTCGCGTCCGGGCTGCTATGCGATCCGCGTCTGATGGCATGCGGGTCGCGTGGGGGAAGTCTGAACTTGGCCTTTTTGTCTGCTTTTCGCCTATTCCTGCAAATCAACCACAAACTGCAGCAGTACCATATTCTAATTGATTTTCGATATAAACTATGCAATTATGTGGTCAAAATATAAGGTCTGGTTCAGAAAATAGGACGAAATAATAGATGAAACATGGACATATCACAGTGGCTTAAAGAACTTCTTCGGTTGGGGTGGAAAGTCCGATGCCGCATATACTGGCCCTTGTTGCCAAGTGACCGGAGTGATGTGGACGTCAAACTCAAGGCCCCCGGCCATCAAGGTGACACACTCCGGGATGCGACGTAAGTCATCGGTGGCAATCGCGATACGCCATACCGAGTAATCGGATGCGTGCTCCGGCTCCACCGTACCCAAGTAGACTCCAAATTTAGATATCGCCTTAATGATCTGCCTCTCATCCCACAAGTGTAGAGGAACGTCCTCAAGGTCCAGCAGTGCTTTAAAGCGTGGCACCGTCACTCTTGCATTGTCTAATGGTGACCATTGCTGAAAATCAAAACCTTGCTCCCAGAGGTCCGCTGGCAGCGCTTTAATGAACGTATCAACAGTAAGACCACGGGGTAGATGAACGAGGTGCCACTCGTGAGATAGCTTGGCCACCCTTACTTCTTGTTCTCTCACCAGCCCGGTTTCTACTGCAAGGTTGACCACCTGGTGTTGTTCTAGGAGTAGGGCTTGTTTTCGGCCGTCTATAACCACTGCTCTACTGAGCCGCTGCAGTTCCTTGAAGTACGATTCATCTCGGTCCAGAAAGCACACCACTTTCTTTGGTCTGTCTTCCGGGAAGCTTGGGAGCTGCAGGAGGGAGGTGCCCTGCATGAGTTCTTCGAACCTTGGTTCTGCTGTCAACAATCGGTTCTTAGTCGTGGGTCTAATGGCGGCCGCTACTGGGTTGAGGGGTGGGTTTTGGCAGTTGCGAGCAATGTGACCATCCGTCCAACATTTCCCACATTTACGGGGGTTGCAGCACTTAGCCGCGGTGTGTCCATACCTGCAACAATTGAAACAACGGTCTCTCCATTCCGGGTATGAGGAAGAGGCGGGAAACGCAACATCGTGGGGCTGTGAGGAGAGTAGTAATAATGGGTGCCGGGAGGTGTGGGCGGGGTTGATGGGCGGGATGAAGGTGGAGAGACCAAGCTGGTTGGTGGGGACGGTGGTCGTGAAGCAGTCCCGGAGGATCCCGAACTAATGGAGGAAGGTGGTGTGACTCCCGCTACAGCTTCCGCATAGGTTTTGGGTTTGTAATAGGAGGTGTAGGGCTTAACCGAGTCTACCCGGATGTCAGCCGGGGTACGCCAGTGGTCGGGGAAGCGTCGCCTACGTCTCACCACCTGCCATCTTTCTCCCAGCTCAGTTGTATCGGTTGCCTGTGAAGTCCTTGAAGTCGCCTGTGAAGTCGCCTTTGAAGTCGCCATCGCAGAGGTGGAGCTATCAAAGAGGATGAAACAGTCTTTTTGGCCTTTTCCTAAATCTCATCGAGATATGTAACTTTTCAAATTGAACTTCTCTGAAAATTTAAGAGGTCAGAATAAGATTCAGTCCATACACATTTTCAATTAAGAAAAATCAAGGTATATAAAAATCCAGCCCTCTTGAATGATAGAAATTTGAAAATCTAATTTTTGAAAGTAAGGATTTTAAACTTAAGCGGAAGGGATTTTAAAAATTCCTACCCGTCTATGGATAGGGATTTTAAAAATTCCTACCCTTCTATAATTTTAAAGTCATATTCGCCCATGAGTAGGGATTTATAATCTACATAATAACACTTGAGAGTAGGTTCGATGGACATCGGACCTACTTTGGTTCGATGGGTTTAATCACCATTGATTTGCTTTAAGATTCGTGCAGAATGCTTTAAAATTTGTGCATGTCTGTTTCAATGTTCGTGCGCATAAATCTTAAATTAGATCGGACGATCATCATGCTCGTTGAACCTAAAAGTAAGTCCAATGGGCATCGGACCTACTCCGTCTCACATAATAAATAATAGGAATTTAAAAATCAGGCCCAAGTAATAATTAAAATTTTCTTTCTGGATTCTATTTGAAAAAAAATGTTTAGGGTCAGAAGTTTCTAATTATGGCCCTCATAATTTTGAAACTATTTAATATATTTATTTCTAAAATAATTTATTGTAAAATTTTATATTTCTAAAATATAAAAAAATGGTGCGATAGTTTCTTTTCAGGAACGTAATTAAGAATATATTTGTTGCTTTTACTTTGTATTGAATGTTCTACAGATAATGTTTGATTGAATATTCTATGAAGAAATTTTAAGATTTATAAGAGATGTCAAGTTGTTAAATATTTTAATTATTTGATTAGCTATAAATTATTTTTTAAATCTAATCGAATGACTTATATACTATTTTATATACCTTTTTAATGTATGAAATTAAATTCTTCATTTTGTGATGTCTATTGAAACTTTTAGATATTTTTGATGTCGCATTGAAAATACTTGTTTCAATTAATTTTTTTTTCTCTGATTCGTATTTATTTTTCTTGGGGACGAAATATGGAATTTTTTAAAAACTATAATTAGAAAAAGTAAATTTAGAGAACCGATTTGATTGATTTTTTTTTTTACAAAAAACATAAATACCGAATAGGCTATTCAGTACCTCTCATTTACTTTCAATAGATATCGAATAACCTATTCGGTATCTCCCAGTTTCACAAATTTTTTCATAGTTTTTGTCAAGTAAAAGAGTAAAATTGCGTGGTACCGAATAGGCTATTCGATACTATTTAAATGTAAATGAGAGGTACCAAATAACTTATTCGGTATTTATAGTTTTGGTAAAAAATGAACCAATCAAGTTAGTTCTCTAAATTGTCTTTTTCTAGTTATGGTTTTTGAAAACAATATTTCAAGTGGGTATATTAATTAATTTCTATTAAACTTTGGATATTAATAAAAATGTGGGGAGGCAGAGGCAGAGCGAGTGAGCGACCAATGATTGCGGGGCAGTTGGTCTGTCGGGCATGGAATGGAACCCTCCTGTTTTCTCTCCTAGACTAGTTGCTTTTTCATATTTTTGTTTTATCTTTTTATTTTTTCATAATTTCACGTCAATTTGTGAAGACCACGTACTAATATAATAATTTTATTCAATTAATAATAATTTATTTCGATAACCATGGGACCCCTTGGAAATTCTCAAATGTGGTAACCCAGAAGCATAAAATACTGTAGAAAGAAAACAGACAAAGAAGGTTTCTAGATTTAAACTTTCCAAAAAGAAAAAGAAAAGAACAGAAGAAGGGCTCTAGTCTTCTAGCTAGATTTAGGTCACTGATCTCATCTCTCATCACTCATCACTGCGTGCCACGCCTCAAGAATAAGAATAAAGAATAAAGAATAAAGAATAAAGAATAAAGAATAAAGAATTGGATGTATATCCTATCTTATGTCGGAATTATTTTCATGTTTTTAACGCAACTGCCTGTATTTTGGTTAGATATATAATATAGCCTAATGCAATCTTAGATCACACTGCCCTGCTTTTACAAAAAAAAACAAACAACATGTTATTTTATGAAATCTCCAGTTGTTTATGGTTCTATGGTCCATGTCAAAAGAAGTCCGGTTTCTCTCTAGTTGTTCTCTCTAATTCCTTTCCTACCCTACTAGATTGATCAATCAATGGCCTTTATTATTATTCACTAGGTTTATTTATTTTAACTGGCTGCGATTATCACGGACCTTTCAATAATTAATTAGGAGTGAAAACTGAGCGGATAATATCCGAACAATATTCGATTTGTGTTAAAAAAATTAGATATAAATATCTGATATATAAATATCCGTGCAGATACGGATACATATATAATTTTAAATTTTAATGATATGTATTTTAATAGTAGATATATACCATAACTATATTATGAAAAAGTGTATGTTATTCATTCTTATAATTACATAAATATTATGAACTTCAGTTACTTTTTCAATAATATTTGTATTTTTTTAATAAATATCTGATATGATCTATCTGTATCGTCTAATTTCCAATTTGTATTAATATCCAAAAAATAAAAACACCCCTGCTTTCAATGCCTCATGTCAGAGGGCTAGCTTTGCTGTAAAATGGCACAGATTAGAGGATATAAATTCAGCATCCGACTCTGTTGTTTTTCTCTAAGAAAAACAGAGTTTTACTTTTCAGATTCCAACCATCAAAATTTTCCATTCACATATCTCGATAAATAAACTTTTTCATGCACAAATCTCAACGAATTTGAATGATTGGGATCTGAAAAGCAGGACCCTGCAGCAGAGTCGGATCCATAAATTCAGGTCAAATGATGCACTTGCACTTGATACTTGTGCAGACATGTTGTGTTAATGTTATTGTAAATATATATCTCTACAAACTACATACTAACCCATCATAAGGATTATGGGTGCTTAAAAATGTCCATTTACCTGCTTTGTTTGTCATAATTTCATTGGTTCTTCATTTTTTATATATAAAGGGAAGATATTTAATCAAAAATAAAGGGAAGAGATTACTTTATAATGACTATTTTAACAACTCCGACAATGATTTTTAAAAAATATTCAAAATTAGATTGAAAATTAAAACAAAAATAAATTGATAGATATGTTATAGATAGTTTAATAATCAAATTTCATATGATTTAAATATTGTTTGATAATGCATCAAGAAACAATTAATTTCGGAGTATTGAAATTTCAAATCAATTGATGTACGATGGAATATACATCAATCTCAATATTATCTTACAAATATGATATTTGCATAATATACATCATGCATGTTTGTAATATTGAATTTCAAATTTAAGCTTAACTTTTAGTATTGTCATAATAAATATATGATATTGTCATAAATCATATATATTTGTCTGTATGAATGAGTCTATATATAACGCCGGTATATTCTAAATTTATGTGTCAAAATAAAACCGTTAGATGTGATCTATATTTTTTATACATGCACATAAAAGTTATTAATTTTTCGATTTTGATTTTATACAAATCTATAGGTTGAAAAATCAAAGTCTAAAATTTATCCATATCGGTGTATTTTTGCAAGTTCTTGACACTAATAAAAGAAAATCAAAATACCATAATCTTTTACGTGTGCATAGAGAAAATGATATATATTATATCTAACGGTTTTATTTTGACATTTAAGTTTTAAATTTTAAGTTCTCGTAGTTTTAAAAATAAAAAAATAATAGAGTTACAAAAAAATAAAAACATTTGAATTCTGTTGGATAATAAATCAGATCAGTGACTATCTGAAATGGCTAAGGCCGTGTTCAGTAGCATGGGATTTAATGGGAAAAACAACATTTAGCTATTTATTTTCATTGGGTGTTCGGCACCGAAGGATTTTCCCAAATTAATTCCCATTAAATTCCAATGCACTTTACTTTTTCTCTTCCAAAAGCACTGTTCTAATGGGATAAATCAAATTGAGTCAGAGGTCGTTTTCTTTTTCCCAATTGGAGCAACTGCTATGAAGATGAATAATTTTTGTTGTTTCTTAACGTGATTAAACTATTTTATCATAATTATTAATATCTTAAATGCTTTGTTTATATATACAAGACACTCTAAAAAACATTTAATTTATTTTAAAAGAACAGGTTTTTTTTTTTACAAAATTTTAATTAAATAATTAATAAATATTATTATGTTATTGTTCAATTATTTTATTTAATTATGTTAATAAGTATAATTGTATTAGTATTAAGCATTTTAGATTGGATAACAAGTTAAATTTAAATTTATTTTTTGGCATAAAACAATAACTAATTTAAAGTTAAATTTATTTTTCGGTGATTGGATAACAAGTTTACGAGCAAAAGCATTGTTATTAAACAATAACTAACAAGTGTTGTTATGTTATTAATATTATTTTATTATACTAATAATTATTAATAAAAATAATTGTATTGATATCAAGCATTTTAGAAAGAAAAATAGAATTTCTCACAACTAATTCCACCGTACAACCGAACACCCATTTCAACTTTCTTATAATTAATCCTGTTTGAACCCGTACCCATGGGTTTCCGCTTTTTCAAAAGTGAATTCCCATCTCCATCAAATTTCATTCCGTGTAATTCCGTGACAAACTAACAGACCCTGAGACTGTAACAATTATAATAAAACCTAAAGCGTGCTAACTTTACTTATTTTGTTGCTCCGCCTGACAACTAAAAGAAAAATTAAAGAGAGATGGAGGGGTTGTTATGATGTTGTCATCATATCTGCTGGCTGCTGCTCACAGAGTAAAGAGAGAGCGGCCAATTACTGCGGCAAAAATAAATCAACGATGCATTGGAATTTGGAAAGAGGCGACACAATCATACATCGCCACTCCGGCTTTTCGCCAATGGAATGATTGACAATACTATGCACCGGAGGTCAATTTGGGTCCGATGCTTATCGGATTCAAATTGAGTTTGATGATTTTTATGACCGTCTGATCTACTTTAAAATTCGTGCTCACAATTTTTGTGTCTGCTTTAAAATTTGTGCGTACGAATCTTAAAGCAGATTGGACGGTCATCGAACCCATCGGACCCAAGCTGTTCTCCTCTGTTATGGATAGGAGCGAAATTAGGATTTCGATCGGGAGTAGAATCTAGAATTTCAGTCAGGAGTAGATAAAAATTTCTATAATACAACTAAAAAGAAGTGCATATATGATTAAAAAAAAATTTAGGTACATGTTATAATTTAGGAGATTTCACATAGATTGATCAATTTAATTGACAAATTAGTATACAAATTCAAACAAAGTAACATAGAGCAGCGAGCAGTTAAAAACTTAATACATGCATCAATTTAAAAAAAATAAAAATCTTGTACCAATTAATGGACAAATTGGTACATCAACTAAGTAACATTTTAAAAAAAATTGGTACACTTTCTAAATTATAAATCACATTAAAAAATAGAGTTAAGTTTGAATGCGGTACAAATGAATAGAGACACTGCTAGAGAAGGAAATTAGTCATGCCGTTACCAGTCACGTGTGTCAAAACTGTCATCCACCATCTTAGTCACGTCATGTCACGTCATATCACGTGACACGTTACGTGACCAATTTTTTTCAAAATTACATCTTAATTATAAATTATTGATATATTTCGTGACGTGACGTGACCAAGTCACGGCGTGTTAGTCACGTTATTGGTCCCAAACGACACCTAGAGGGGGGGGGGGGGGGGTGAATATGGGACATTTTTAAAATTTTAACTCTTAAGTTATTTAACTAATGTATCCGTGAGTTATTCTTGGCGGAAACAATGATAAACTTAAACTAAGCAAGTGTGCATAAAGTAAATAGAAGAATTAAGAGACACTTGACACGATAGTTGTTTACAAAGTTCGGCACTAACGCCTATGTCTCCGGACTTCGCGACCTTCTTGATGGTGCGTCTTTCTTTATCTAATTAGAAAGGAGTACAAGGTGGAACCGGTGAGTCCTTACAAATCTTGAGAAGTCTCATGGCTCGAGTACAAAATTGATTCACGAGCACTAAAAGCTCAAGTGTTTGAAACAAATAAGAGATCTCACACAAATCACTCTAATTCTTACACAAGATTGAGTTTGGTAGAGTATGCTTGAGATTGTTGTAAATATATTGAAGTTTTGTGCACGAGCAACAATGGAGAATTCTAGATCTGAAAAGAATACAAAATATTGCAATTAGGGGTGGCTAGATTGTTACCTGAAATCTAGATTTTGCTTCTATTTATAGAGAGAGAAGTAAAACTTGGTAACTGCCATCAACCGTACAACGGTTAATAAAGCGTTGTAACGGTTAGTCCCAGTTAATAGGTTTGGCTGCGTTGGAAATCCTAACGCTTGTCAAGTGTTACAACGGTTGCTACAACGGAACTCTCTGTAAGTTTTGAGGTCCGAAATTGATTTATTCGGTTACAACGTTTAATTGACCATTGTAACAAAATAAATTGATTACACTAGATTTCGGCATATGACTTATTCCATTGTAACGCTATAATAACTGTTGTAACGGTTTATGTAAATTACCTCAATCTCAAGCATATTTTATCAATTTTATAGATTTCTAATTAATACTAATCTTGAGTTAAATCTTCTTAGTCCATTCTTTAGTTCATTGCAGCACATCTTTGATATGTGTAGCATTTATGCATGCATTCTTGATATTTGTTTAAGCTTTATATCTTCATGAACCTGCATTATATCTCAAGACAAGAAACTGTAAAATTTAACACATATATGTTTTGCAAATCTAGTCAAACAGACAAGTAGATTATTGCATAATCCTATACACATCACGTCATGTTTTTTCTTCTCTAGGCACGGCAGCCGACAACACAAAGGCGAAGAGGAAAGTTTCTTTTCTATGATCTACTCTGTGTTTCTAAATTGGACTGGTCAGTGGTAAGCAAATCTAATTTTAGGAGTAGGCAGAGATCCGTTTTTCCACTGGGTTCCTTATATATATTAAAAAAAAAATTCAGAGATAGACGACTTCCTACCCCTTTTACATGCTAACTTCGCCATTATAAATTAGCATTATTTATCCCCAGGATTTTTTTATTTTTAAAGTTTATTTCATTATATTATATCTATCTGCTACTGATCAGACGGGAATTATTGAACAGTTTTGGAGTGAAAATGTCAATCCAATTAATTTTAGAAAAAAATTAAATTTTGGTCCATAAACTTTTTTAAAAGCTATCAGTCTAGTCCTACAAAATATATTGAGTGAGCCTATGGTGCTATGCATAGCACGGATGGGGTCCGTGCTACGGCTTAAAATTTGACTTTTCAAAATCCTAACGGTCGATCCAACCGTTCAATGTGATAACCATATGAATATGTACTTGCAAACTAAATTTTATATTTTTTTGAATTTTTTTACTATTTTTTTAGATAGGTAGAATTTTGATGGTCCAGAATTTTCAGAAAACACTGATTTTTCTACCTATCTAAAAAAATAGTAAAAAAATTCAAAAAAATATAAAATTTAGTTTGCAGGTACATATTCATATGGTTATCACATTGAACGGTTGGATCGACCGTTAGAATTTTAAAAAGTCAAATTTTGAGCCGTAGCACGGACCCCATCCGTGCTATGCATAGCACCATAGCCTCACTCAAATATATTTGTATTAAATTAGTTCTTGAATTCGAGAAAAAATAAATTGATCCTTCCACAACTAATAAAGACAAAAATTGTCTTAAAAATTTTATTTGGAGTAAGTTAGTTCTTAAACCTATAAGAAAAAATAAAATCTAAATTGGTCCTCTAAGAATTACTAAAAGGACCAACTTGGTTATTTTGAGAGAAGTTTACAAAACTAATTTGACGAAGATAAAAGTCTAAATACCAACTTAGTTTTTTTTTTTTTTTTTGCTGAAAGATTAATAACCAATTTGAAAATTTAGGAACCAACTATTTTAAAATAGTTAAATAACTTACAACTAGAACAAATTAAGGTGATTACTGTGTTGCGAACTTGTCATGCGCCGTCCATGCCTTTTTGGCCCCACCTAGGGCACTCTACTACCATCATCAGACTTGTAGTTTGATCAATTGCGTGTTTAATTGTTTATGCTTCTCAAGTTCATGTGGCAGATTATGATTGTTTATGCTTCACAAATTTATGTGGCAGATTATTTAGCGGTAAGATGTGTAGCGAAATTACGGGCCAAGGGCACACAAACCCACATGCTTATAATATATTACTGATTTTCACTAATATAATATAGAGAGAGAGGGGCTAATATTAAAACGTTTGCACCAAGGCTTTCGTGCAACCAAGTCTTTTTCAGATTTTTAAAGTCCAAACAGTCGATCCAAACCGTTAGATGTTCAATCTATATTAAAATCTGCTTGGAGACCAAATTTTATATTTTTTGAAATTTTTTTACTATTCATTAGCCACTTTGAAAATTGCTGATCACATGATCCAGAATTTGGTTGCACTGTTTTTACTGTTCACCCGGATCAGCAATTTTCAAAGTGGCTTAATAAATAGTAAAAGAATTCCAAAAAATATAAAATTTGGTCTCCAAGCAGATTTTAATATAGATTGAACATCTAACGGTTTGGATCTACTGTTTGGACTTTGAAATCTGAAAACAACTTGGTTGCACGAGAGCCTTGATGCAAACGTTTTGATATTAGCCACTCTCTCTCTCTCTCTATATATATATGTATATGGAGTTGGCACGGTGCTACATGTAGCATAGAGGGCCTCCGTACAACGGCTCAATATTTGAGTTTACAAAATCCTAATGGTCGATACAAACCGTTCAATATGATCTCCATATGAATATGTACTTGCAAACCAAATTTTACATTTTTTAAAATTTTTTTACTATTTTTTTAGATAGGTAGAAAATCACTTGATCAAAATGGTACATAATTTTCAGATCAAGTGATTTTCTATCTATCTAAAAAAATAGTAAAAAAATTCTAAAAAAAATGTAAAATTTGATTTGCAAGTACATATTCATATGAAGATCATGTTGAACGGTTCAGATCGACCGTTAGAATTTTGAAAACTCAAATATTGAGCCGTTGCAAGGAGGCCCTCTATGCTACATGTAGCATATTAGCCAGATTCTCTCTATATATATATATATATATATCACGCTCATGGAGTAGGGACAGTCCAATAGACAGTAGATCAAATTCAGGCGGATACTTGATAGGAGCCGTCTGATTCGGATCTGCATTAAAGTTCGAGAGTACTTGATTTGCAAAGGTCTATAGTTGTCAATGCAAATATCAACTTAATTAGATCGGGTAATTCTGACCTTGCATCGTACCGAATTTGGTCCGATGAATAGTTTGATGTTCATCGAATAAGACTTTCAAAATATGAGAATCAAATATAAATGAGGGTTAATCTTATAAAAGTTTCATACAAAATATGAGAGTCAATTTTACAGTACTCATAATATTTTACTCTAAATTATATATAAAATCATGCATATGCACACAAATTTTGAAAATTAATGAAGTCAATTGAGCTCCATACTCTCCTACTAAATCCGCCACTGGTTGTCTACAGAAAAAAAGGATTTCAAAACAAAAAATATTTGAAAAGTAAATATCTGACCATTATCAAAGATATTGTTTTTAGTCTTTCTTCACTCTAATCCATCCCTCGTCTAGTTAATTTAACAATTACTATAAATGTGCAAAGGATTATATAAAACTTATAAGCGCAATGATACTAACACAATCAATGTTTTTCAATTAGTGTTATTTGAAATTTTATAAAGATAGTAAGAATAAACTAATTATGTTGAATTTGTTTTTGTTATTGATTTACATCCAACTATCGTGGTTTATTGTTTCTTTTGTTGTTCTTTCAAATTAAATAAAAATTTAACAATGAAGAATATAGTAACTAATAAGTGGTCTTTGTACTAGAAGATTGCATAATCTCCCAGAAACAAAAATGGCAGTTAAAAGCTATATGTATGGAGGGGCAAAATTGTCTATAAAATTTAAAATTTTGAAGTTGTTGTGTTAAAATAAAATATTATTGTATTAATATCATCACCGACTCATAATGCTATTTACGTTTGAATTATATTAGATTGGTCCCTCCAAACGTTTTAAATTTAATTGAGAAGATTGTTTTTTGAAATAAGTTGCATTTTTGCTGCTATAATTATTTGGGAAATAGCATATTGACAACCAAACCTGTTTGATAATTTTTTAAGAGTAGGGTTGAAATGCACTATTGGTTTTGTGCTCCAATTATGCTCCACGTCTTTTTCTCCGTTTTCAAAGTCCAAATAGTCGATCTGAACCGCTCAACATGATCTTCATATTAAAATGTGCTTGGAGACAATTTTATATTTTTTCAAATTCTTTTACTATTTTTTTAGATAGGTACAAAATCACTATTTTGAATGGTCCAAATCTCCTGAAAAAAGTGATTTTGTACCTATCTAAAAAATAGCAAAAAATTTTCCAAAAAAAATATAAAATTTGGTCTCCAGACACATTTTAATACAAAAATCATGGTAAATGGTTCGGTTTCACTATTTGGACTTTGAAAATAAAAATATGAATGAGAAGCATGATTGGAGCACAAAACCAATGGTACATTTAACCCTACTCATTTTTCAAACATCGTAAAAATTTATCAAAACCAAATATTAGGATTTCAGATGTATGTTTTATTATTTTGATAGATTGATGTATCATATTTGACGCAATTTAATAGTCGTTCCATTACCAA
Source organism: Carex parvula (assembly GCA_025461045.1). Lineage (NCBI taxonomy): Eukaryota > Viridiplantae > Streptophyta > Magnoliopsida > Poales > Cyperaceae > Carex > Carex parvula. The sequence goes on along the minus strand of JAJGRW010000380.1, from coordinate 112,933 downwards.
TAAAATGTCGAAAACACTAATTAAACCCATTAGTTCTTTAAACTGTTCAATGGATAACCAAAAAAATTGTTACTTAAAATTAATAAATGAGGATAATAATAAAATTTTGGATAAAAATAAAATTCCCAATTCAAATTAACATTAGCTACTAGGTACTACACTTTGTTTACTCAATGTACAAACCCAAACATACTCTTAGCTGATGTGGTACACTCTCAAGGGCGATTAGTGAAATTTAGAACTTCATTAGTAGGAATAGATTTTCAGGAATGGACAGAATTGCTACATCTAATCAGCTCCACTTCATTCACTTACTCACACGACAAAATTGAGTGGAAATGGGAAGCCTCAGGGAAGTTTTCCACTCATTCAATTTATAAAATTCTTAACTTTGGTGGGTATCAACCAAAACATGCAATGATATGGTGGAACTTGCCGGTACCACCAAAAATTAGAGTATTCATGTGGCTAGTTTCGCATAATACCATTTTAACCAAAGACAATTTAGCCATTAAAGGGTGGGTTGGAGACCCCAAATGTCAGTTCTGTTTACACCATGAAACGATTGACCATCTCTTTATCACTTGTACATTAGCTCAACAAATTTGGTTTTGGTTAGGCAAAAGTCAATTTGTAATGCAATCATGGACAACTTGGGATAGTATACTTGCTTTTGCTTATTCTCTCGATTTCCTAGATAGAACAGGATTCTTAATTACACTTAGTGCAGTTAGTTGGAGTTTGTGGAAACATAGGAATGAGGTTTGTTTCAATGCTTGTGATGTTAAAAGTGCTAGAAATCTGATTTTACTAATTAAATCTCTTTGTTCTTATTGGGCAGGAAACATGAGCAAGAAAGTTAAGAATGCTGTTGGCGCGTGGCTGCCGATTATAGAAGATGCAATTCCTTTGAACCAGTACATGCCGATGGAGCTAGTGCCTTCCTACTCGGGTGTAGAGGTCCCTGGACAGCAAGGAGCTGCTGCTGCCGAGGTGCTACAGTAGTGGAAAATGAAGACGCTTCACCAATTTTGCCGTATAGTTATACTTAGCCTTAGCCCAATTCTTTGTGACTTAGTTTTAGCAAATTTAGCGTACTTTTGGTACCTTGTTAATAGCAAGATTTGGCGGTTATATTGCCTTTTACTAAATTTTTGGTTTGAAAAGAGAGAACATGAACTCTAGCCTAATGGATAGCTAAAAACTGGACTTTGTAATTATTATATTTCAGAAATAAAATGGGCTTTTTTGCCTTTTTAAAAAAAAAAAAAATTAATAGCATGTGAAGGTGGCCCAACCCCAACAAATCGGTTTCCATGAAGCACGAAGCATGTCATGTGGTGATGTGGGACAACTTAAAATTGAAGCCAAATTAAATACACCACATGCCTAGCTTGACATTTGAGCCGCTTAACAAACAAACCCATGTACAAATCATTCAATTAAAGCCTTTAATTTAGACCACGGTTGATCGTCAGATGACTTATACCAACAAAAAGGAGGTTGGTTAATGGTTGGTACGCCACGATTTTGGTAATTGGTCTCCCCCTGACACAGCTCATGATTGACAAACGTGCTGAGAGATGCGCATAGTATTCTCTCACTTGTGCCTCTTAAAGGCTCATAAATCCTTCTTTCTATCCTATCCTTCCTTCATCAACTTGTGCAGAGAGCGAATTAACCGAGAAGAAGAAAAGTAACAAAAACTTGTATAAGAAGAGAAACAGAGAACAAAAAAAAATGGTGGAAAAAGAGGATTTGGGTCTTAGCTTAAGCTTAAACTCATCTACAAACAATTGGCAAAATCTCACTTCTTCAAAACAATCACAGTCCCTCTGGAATTCTCTCTTCTCTGTTCCAGGTATGTATTTATGTATATGAAACAAAACAAAACAAATACCCTTAAATCGTATGATTTTCTTATAAAATTTTTTTTACACAAATTAAGTTTTTCAAAGACACAAGTATAACACAAAAACATCTTTTTTGATATCTCTTTTTCAGAGAACAGATTGCCAGAGCTGAGAGGCATAGATGTCAACCGCACACCGGTAGCTACAGCACAGGCTGCCACAGAGAGTTGCGAAAGCGACGAGGAGGCAGGAGCATCATGCTCGCCGAACTGCACACTATCAAAGGATGGTGGGTCCCGTAAAACAGAGAGGGGTATCAGCGATGAGGAGGATGGTGGGTCCCGCAAGAAGCTCCGGTTGTCGAAGGATCAGGCAGTTGTGCTTGAAGAGAGCTTCAAGGAGCACAGCACACTCAATCCTGTAAATGCTTCTTTTGTAATTTAATTATTTTAATTCTAAATTCTTTGGTTTTAAGTTTCTGAAAAAGGAAATGATCAATGGAATCAACTTCCTTTTTATTGATTATTACCTTGTTAAGCCTCCAATCTGATATAAAAGGTGGCACCTTTAGTTGTGCCAAATTTAAAGCTGCCTCTTTGAAAAAATTATAAAACTGATAAACAAAAAGTGTCTTAAGAGCAATTCTGATATTATTAGCCCAGCTTTATTTTGGGTGCATATGCATGCATCAATTTTTCCATCTAGTAGTTAATGCTAATAATTCCTAAATCAGCACATAGTTTCATCCTGATTCTGAAAAATTAATATTAATAAGTTTTAAAATTGACCCCTGTCCCTGTTTATTTAATTAATGTTGTGTACAGAAACAAAAGGCAGCACTGGCAAAGCAGCTAAATCTTAGGCCTAGGCAAGTGGAGGTGTGGTTTCAGAACAGAAGAGCTAGGTAAGAATAAAATACCTAATTATAAAATAAAAAAAATTGAAGTTCACTTAAACATGATCATGATCACTAAATCGTGAGTTGATGTGATGCAGGACAAAATTGAAGCAAACTGAAGTGGATTGCGATTTCCTAAAGCGATGTTGCGAGAACTTGACTGAAGAGAACAGACGATTGCAGAAAGAGGTGCAGGAACTGAGAGCCCTGAAACTGCTTTCTCCGCAAGTCTACATGCACATTGCTCCTACAACTCTCATCTTGTGCCCGTCTTGCGAGCGCGTCTCCAATAACTCTTCCACATCGGCATGTGGTACAGCTCCTCCGGCATCTGCACCCAACATGCCGTGGATGCCGATCCCAATCCGACCGACCATCCAACGGTCATGATTGATTATTCAATATTCAATTTCATTTGTTGAGGGTTCGCTTGCTGGTACTCTGACACGGTGTGTATGCTAATTTATGTTAATTGGATAATTAGTTGCATGCTTTTAAAGATACAGTACATGTGGGTTCACATAGGGGTTGTTGTCTGAAGCAACTTATTACATGCTTTAGATAAATATAATTGTATCATTTATGTTATTAATTATGTGTAATTTGACTTTGTGCTTCGATATATGTTTGCTGACGACATTCTCTTATGAATAATACAATGGCATCATTCCTAGTACATTTAAAGACAGAACCAATTAAGGCTAAACTAAACGGTCTGCTTGCTTATAAAAGGAAAGGGTAAAACAATATATAAATGAAATCATCTAATTTTAAATTAATAATTTTTGTAGAATAAGTAACATGGTGTTGAGAGATGCACACTTAAGTCATGTTTGATTATAGAATAAAGTTAGTGAGAATTAAATTACTTGCTCTATCTTATTTTTCATATTTTACACCTCATTTAATAGTTTAAGCCAATGAATAAAATTAATCCGTCTGGAAGAATAAGATGTTGGAAAAATGAATCTCTACCTATAGCAATGGGCCCTACAAGTAGAGTAAGTTAATCCTCACGGAAAGGTGGAGTAACTTACTCCGTATTAACTCACATTTTACTTTATCGACTCTTATTTTACTCTTCGTTTGACTGTTTAAGTGTGGGGTAAGAAGTTTACTCCACCTCTTACTTCACAACTAAATATGGAATATGCAATACCTAGGTGTGGGAATCGAGAGCAGTCTGATGGGCATCGCACCAAATTTGGTCCAATGTCCGGTCAGAAACATTTAATAAACATTAAAATTCACCCGAAAAGTTTTACCATCAGTGCGCATCAAGTATGTACATTTAATCAACTTTTTTTTTTTTCAAAATAAGACAAGTGAGGCGGCTACTTACATTACTATTAATGTTGATCGAAAGGCTCTGATCAAACATCAGATTAAATTTAATTCGATATCCATTAAACCGACCACAGTCCTATCTATATACACCTAATTCCATCTGTTAGGATATGAATTCGTTATATTTTCTGAGATAAAAGGTTTAAGGAAAAAAAAAAACTAAATAATTCTTTTGTTTGATTCTGGATATATACGCATAATCTATTCATGTGCAATGTACCAATGTTTGATCGCCGTTAATTTCTCACAATCTAGTCTTCCTTGAATATATGGTAGATCTTATAAGTTGTACCAAATAATATTTTCTTGTTCCCATTTGAAAAGATAAAATATTATACATGAAGACAAGCCCAACAAAGTTAGGTAAGAAAATATTCTTTGGACTATCATCTTAATTTAAAATATTAGCATATTGAGAAATAGTTTAAAATAGTTTCAATAACATGAGAAGAATGAGACTATAGATTTGGTGATGAGATCAGATGTCTGATTTGGTTGGTTTGTGGCTCTGCACTAAATTCTTACTTTCTTTATCTAGTGACAAAGAGCTTTGTCAAGTCCATATCACCATTCTAATAATTTGTCTTGACTTGCAATTAAGACACGAATTATATTAACATATTAATTGTGTGACAAACAATATTATTTTTTAGAGAAGGAAGGAGATTTTTTTTTTTTTTTTCAAATTTAAATATTTATAAAGAACTTTCAACCGGATTTTGAATTCGGGACATTCATTTTTGTTTGTTGTTTGTTGTTTATTACCACTGTTATTGTTGTTGTCCCTTAAGCACCACTAATTTCGAAAGTAAATAAATAATTACAAATAAAATAAAATAAAGTATATGAGTTTAGAGAAATTTGACACAAGGAGTGATAACGGAGTTCGGCTTAAAATGCCTACGTCTCCGGGGCGTCGCAACCGCTTCTCGGTGCGCCTTTCTATTACCCAAAAGAGAAAGGTTACAACTTGTGAACCGGTGAGCCCTTATAACCAACGGGAAGTCACACGGCCAACTTGAATAGAGAACGAAGTCTCTAAGTTTGAAATCTCAAGATAAACACTCAAGAACTCACTCTAACCTAATCTAACTCGAGATTAGTGAAGTGGATTTGAGGTTGTTTGAGGGATATTGAAGTTTTTGTTCTCACAACAATGGAGGAACTTGAGCTCACAGAAAATCACTTTTTGAAAAGGTTAGGGTCGGCTGTGTTTATGAAGAGGAGAACCCTAAGGTTCTATTTATAGTGGCAGCTTTGAAACGACCTATCTGTCATAAAACGTCCCAATGTTTTGTAAACGTAGAAAACGTTTTAGTTCAAAAATTTAAATTTCTGTGAAAATTCCTAAAACGTTACCAACGTTTAACAATCGTTGCCAGACGTTTTCCTCTGGAAATTTATCGATTAAAATGCTATTTTGAAGTCTGGAAAAATGAATTAAAACGTCCCGACGTTTTGACAAACGTTCACAACGTTTTAGAGTATTTTTCCAGCATTTAATCGATTAATTTCTAGGTTTTTCACACTGATAAACGTCTGAACGTTTTGTTAATCGTTCCAACGTTTTGTCCCTGTGAATCAACATCAAAGCTACTTTACCAAATATAATTTTACAGTTTAAATTCTTGATAAATAACTTGATGATTTCTTCAGTTCAAGTGCTCTTAATTGTAATTCCAATTGTCTTGAACCTGCACTATTTCTAAAATAGAGAAAATCGTAAAATTCAATAGTTGTATGTTTTGCAAATTAGTCAAATAGACTAAAAAAGAATTACTTGAAACAACAATCTCCCCCTTTTGACGATTTGCAAAACATACAACGCAAGTAAGTGCATAAATAGATTTTTCCCAAATTCTAATTTCCCAATTAATCGATTTTGCATGTCTTGCATTTTCTCCCCTTTTTTGGAAATCGACAAAATGGAGACAAAATAACATCAAATAACACAATCAATAGTGCTCCCCCTCAAAATATGCACTCCCCCTCAATTTGATAATATATGAGTAATAAAATTTGAGAGTTATGCAAGGCATCACAAATAACATATGCATGTAAGATAGCAAATTTATAACTAATTATGCAACCATAATTCAAGCATTCATATTGATACCATAATTCAAAGAGCCATGTTAAATTCTAATTAGCCTAAGCAAAAGGGGTTCAAATCATGCAAGATAAAAATAATAGAAGTTCATAGCATAACAAACATATAGCATAGCAATCACTTATCACATTTATAAACCTAAAAGAGCAAGGAGATATGTTTAAAAGGCGGGGTCATCCTCGTCATCTCCGTCGTCACCTTCTTCATCATCTTCTTCATCGTCATCTTCGGAAGAAATGTGAGCGGCACTAGAGGACGCACCACTAGAAGCACCAAATTGCTTCACAAAGCGCCGAGCAAGTTCGGTGGTTGTGATATCAATATCATTGATTGCTTTGGCGTGTTTGCGGCCTCGAATTTGATTTTTGCGTGCTTCTTCTTTCAAATCTTCAATATCATTCTTAATCGCGGTAAAATCATTGGTATTGGCTAATTGGTATTGTTGCATGTGTTGAATAATTCAAGCCAATTGATTTTCAGCCCCTTGAGGGATTTCACCTTGAGCCATTGGTGGTACCGGTGGTACCGGTGGTGGTTCATTATGTACCGGTGGTTCTTCTTCATACGGATCCCAATATTGATTTGGTTGGGCATTGGGAGCATTTACCAATCATTGATGGGTCGTCCATCGGGTTTGAGCATTGGTAAACCTGAGTCAGAAGTACCTTTGATCCAACCATGTTTGGGTAAAACATCAACCAAATGGAGTGGTTCGTTACCAATGAGATGACTTGGGACGGTTATGCCACTTTGGCGAATTAGGCGATGAATCACATGAGCGAAAGGTAGAGTAGCAACTGAGCTTGTGAAGCAAACAATCATGTGGCGGAGAATTATATAGGGAATGTTGAACCGTTTTTCATCCATGGAAATGAGATGTCGCATGTAGTACATTGGACCCCACTCTATGTTTGATTTAATCGTTGCTTTGGGTACGAGAATGTTGTTGACAAGAAGAAAAAGCAAACGATGTAGAGATGGAAGATGTGATGCATAGAGGGGTCCACCGCCATGGTTACGTCGATCAAACCAGGTTTTGTAGTGATCGGCGGATTCTAGGGCATGTTCGGTCCAATTTCGAAGGAGATAGGTTTCTTCACCGTCATTAGATAACCCAAGCCAGTTGGCCACATTTTCCAGAGATAGGATAATTTCTTGCCCGCATACATAGGATTTGACAAGAAAGGGTTTGTCGGAAAATGTGAGGTTGGAGTAGAAGGTTTTGGTAATCATCTCACTATATGGTTCATCGCAAGTGAGCAAGGATTCCCAAGGCCAATGATTGATATACCCGATAATTTTGTCATCCTCGGAATATCTAAAGGTAACCGAGGCTTTGTTAAAATAGTAACAATTGGATAACTTCCGATTTGAAAATTGGCCCAAGAAATTGGTGTGAGCAATTGGATTCTTAAAGAGGTAGGAGTTGGATCGAGAGATGGTGGTATCCGGTGCAATTTCAGTTCTACTTGACTGACTCGCTTCGTGTCGGGCCCTTTTATTTCTAATAGCATTAAGTTCAGCCGGTTTTGGAGCCATTGATTTGAGAGAAATTAAAAGTTACCGATTGAAGAATAAAGCACAAATCCGTGAAGAGAACGACTCTACAAGCGCAATGATGAAGACGGATCGTCGATTGAGCGGTCGGATCGCCGGATTCGAAGAGATGGCTAAAGGTAGGGTTTTGGTGGAGAGAGAGAAGGAAAGAGAAAAACTTGAATTTGAGAGAAGAAATGGAAGGAGAGTTGAGAGGAGAGAAGAAATCACTTTAGAATAGGTGATTTGGTGGTTTATGGTGGTCAAAATGGAGAAGGAAGGTGAAAGGTGGCGGAGAGAAGAGGTGAAGGAGAGAGAGAGACGGAGAGAGAAGAAGAAAGGAAATGAAAAATGCATCGGTTCGCAGGAGGTTTTAGAGGCGGCGCCGAAAACGTCTAGGACGTTTATAAAACGTCGTGCGACGTTTTTCTCTGAGTTTTCTGAGATGAAAATTGAGTTTTTGAATTTTAATTTTACAGAAAAACATTACGAAGGTTAAGGAAACGTCTACAACGTTTGGTTGAATTTTCGAAAAACAAAATAATTCGGCATTTTGAGAATTTATGATCGATAAAACGTTACGACGTTTATCCAAGCGTTCCCGATGATTGGATTGTTTTCTGAGTTGTGAAAATTTCAGTGGTCTGGGACACAAATAAATGTTACAACATTTCCTGAAACGTCCAGAAGTTTGAAGATATTTTGCATGTCAAAATTTTAAACATTTTCGGTCAGAAAGAACATAACAAGCGTTGTAACGTTTTATATAACGTTCGGGATGATTTGCTTTTTTTCTCAATACAAATTTTCGAAGTTTTAGTATAGAGCAAAACGTCCGAACGTTTCATGAAACGTTTGTGACGTTTTTGGTCATTTTGATGAATTTTGAAGGGAGACTCATAAACGTTGAACGTTTTCTGAAACGTTTCTCTCTGGCATTTTTGTCTTAAAATGAACTAACTGATTGATATGCTCTCAAGAGACATGAGATGGGTATGTGATTGAAATATTTTAATCCTTAAATTCAAGCATGCCTAGTTTAAACCTCAATTCATTGTGTTGTTGAGTATTTAAGGGTTTGGTAAAAATATCGGCAATTTGAATTTTGGTATCAATATGAATGAGTTGGACTTCACCTTTCTCAACATGATTCCTAATAAAATGATGCCTTATTTCTATGTGCTTAGTTCTAGAATGGAGAACATGATTTTTGGATATCATAATGGCACTGGTATTGTCACACATAATTGGTACGTTGCGGAAGCAAATTTCATAATCATTTAAAGTTTGGATCAACCATAAAATTTGTATGCAACAACTACCGGCCGCAACATACTCGGCTTCCGCGGTGGAAAGCGCAACCGAGGTTTGTTTACGACTCGACCATGAGACAAGTGATCCGCCAAGAAATTGACACGTACCACTTGTACTCTTTCTATCCATTCGGTCTCCGGCAAAATCGACATCGGTATATCCTATCAAATCTAATTCCGATAGTTTACCTTACCACAATCTCAAATTTAGAGTGCCTTTGACATATTTAACAATTCGTTTAACGGCTTTCAAATGCACCTCTTTGGGATTGGATTGAAACCTAGCACATAGACATACCGCAAACATAATATCGGGTCTACTAGCAGTTAAATAAAGTAGACTACCTATTATAGCTCGGTATTGGGTGATGTCCACGGGTGTACCGCTTGGATCCGAGTCAAGATTTGCATTGATAGCCATTGGTGTCGGACTCGTCTTGCTCTCTGTCATTCCAAACTTCTTCACCAACTCCTTGGCATACTTGGTTTGGCTCACAAAGATGCCATCCGAGAGTTGCTTGATTTGTAGCCCCAAGAAGAAATTTAATTCACCCATCATGCTCATCTCAAATTCACTACTCATAAGAGAAGAAAATTCCTTGGCAAGTGCCGCATTAGGTGAACCAAAAATGATATCATCGACATAAATTTGTACTATTAGAATTGAATCATTTCTCTTCTTTGTAAAAAGAGTTGTGTCATTCTTTCCTCTTGTAAATCCATTTTCTATTAGAAAGGAACTAAGTCTACCGTACCATGCTCTAGGAGCTTGTTTAAGCCCATAAAGTGCCTTGGTGAGTCTATAGACATGATTAGGAAATGTCGGGTCAACAAAACCGGGTGGTTGATTCACATATACTTCTTCGTCTATAAATCCATTCAAAAATACACTTTTAACATCCATTTGAAATAGAGTAAAACCTTTGTTGGAGGCATATGCTAAAAGCATTCGAATGGATTCTATACGAGCTACGGGTGCGAAGGTTTCTTCAAAATCAATACTCTCTTGTTGTTTATACCCTTGAGCTACTAATCTAGCTTTGTTCCGAACAACATTTCCATTTTCATCTTTCTTATTCCTAAAGACCCATTTGGTTCCAATAATCATACGGTCCCTTGGCTTAGGTACTAGTACCCAAACTTTGTTTCTTTCAAATTGAGCAACTTCTTCTTGCATGGCACAAATCCAATTTGAATCCCCATTGGCATCTTTGAAATTTTTGGGTTCAACATTTGATACGAATACACAATGGGCAATCATTTGATTTAATCCCGATTTAGTCCTAACCCCCTCCCTAGGATTCCCAATCATATTAGAAAGAGGGTGAGAGGAAACTTCCCTTAGATCTTCGGGAGGTTGATATACACATTGTGGAGATTGTGTTTCCTCAGTTTGCATTGATTCGTTCAACGGATTTTCTTCGGGTTGCTCTTGCTCGAGTGGTTGCTCAATGTTATTGTTTGTATCTTCAACCTCATCATTCTCGAGTTCGGCATCTTCAACATCTACAATTTGAATACCTTTCTCGACCTTTTGATTAGTAGCCTCATCAAATTTTACATGTACGGATTCAATTACAATTTGATAAGATGCAATGTAAATTCTATAGGCTTTACTTGTCAAGGAGTACCCCACAAATATTCCCTCAATGGATTTGGAATCAAATTTTGTAATTTTAGGTGATTCGTTAAGCACGAAGCATTTCGATCCAAATACTCTAAAATGAGATATTTTTGGCTTATACCCCTTCCATAGCTCATAAGGTGTTTTCTTCAATATCGACCTTATGCTAACGCGATTGATCACGTAGCAAGCCGTATTGACCGCTTCGGCCCAAAGGTGTTTGGGTAAAGGGTATTCATTTAGCATGGTTCGGGCAAGCTCTTGTAATGTTCGGTTTTTTCTCTCAACCACCCCATTTTGTTGAGGTGTGCGAGGAACCGAATATTCATGTTTATATCCTCTTTTAGAGCATACTTCATCAAATTTTGCATTTTCAAATTCACCTCCATGATCACTTCGAATACGAATGATTTTTGTACCCTTGTCATTTTCAACACGATTGCAAAATTTAATGAAGTTTTCAATTGCTTCATCTTATGTTGCAAAAATATGACCAAGTAAAGCGACTATAGTCATCTACAATTACATATGCATATCTTTTTCTAGCCAAACTCGGTATACTAATTGGTCCAAACAAGTCCATATGTAATAATTGCCATGGTTGATCAGTTGAAACCATATCTTTGGACTTAAAGTAATTTTTAGTTTGTTTGCCTTGTACACACAATCCAACAAGTTCTAATTTGTGAGTTGGTAAGCCACGGACTAGATCTAACTTAACCAACTTTTTAATGGAGTCAATTGAAATATGACCTAGTCTACGGTGCCATAGCTTAGAACCGGTTGTGATGGCATTCAAACATATTTCACCGGACTCGAAATGATTAAAATATAGATAGTAAACATTTTTCTTTCTCTTACCGGTGTAAACTAAAGAATCATCGGATTCTCTAAACAAAAAACAAGCATTAGTATTGAATTTAACGTAATATCCGGCTTCACATAATTTACTCACACTAAGTAAATTATAGTTTAAGCCGTCAACAAGGTAGACGTCCGATATGGTTAAGTTTTGGTTACCAACCGAACCTAATTCGATTATCGAACTCTTTCTTTGGTTACTACCGAAAGTAACCGACCCACCATCATATGGTTCTAAAAATTTGAAATTAGATTTATCACCGGTCATATGGTGTGAACATCCACTATCAATGATCCAAGCATTTTCTTTATGAGTTGTAATCAAACATACCTACAAGAGTATATATATATTTGCAATTAACATATACCTTGTTTTAATCTCCCCCTTCCTTAATGATTTTCGTTTTAGGTTGGAGAGATTTCAATTACAACTTTAAGCTAGTTTAGCTTTGGAAATCCAAACAACATTTGATTTGTTGCTTCCTTTCCTAAAGCTACACTCTAATGAGGTGTGGCCAATTTTACAACAATAGTTACAAAATGTGACCGATTGCTTGACATTGGTTGAACCATGCTTGAAAGTGGCTTGAAATTTATCTTTCACTCCTTGAATTTGATTCCTATGATTTGTAACTTTAGATGGATAAGACTTATTTTTGTTTGAATCAAATTTATTGGTATGTAGGGGAACATCTCTAGTCAAACCATTTCTTTGGTTTTTGTTTTGTAAAATATTTTTGTTGTTGATTTCATAAAACCATCCATCCGGTCCTTTGAAATATGTTTTGTTTGACCTTTTTGGATTGAAAGTGTTCCTATCACTATTTTGACATTTGTTTTCATTTTTGTAATTTTTGTTAGAAAATTTGTATCTAAATGCATGATTTTGTTTTGACTTTTTGGTTTGAGAAGTTGTCCCTTTATTTGACTCATTTGTCAAGGGTGTTTTACCATGTTTGGAGTGAAATTGGTAATCAAAATATTCTTTGCAATTGAACTTGAATTTATTTAAATTTTGAGTAAGTTTCCCATTTGCTTTTGGGCTTTGTGAATAATTTGATTCAAATGAGGATTGACCCTTCTTGTATCCAATGCCCATTGTACCGACTTTTCGATTCAAATTGGCATTGATCAAATTTTCTACATAGTAGGGATCGAGACTAGTGACATTTGAGAATTCACTAGGTGATCTTAAAGCCCTGTTTTCGGTCTCTAGAGTTTGAATTTTCACTTTTAACATTTCTATATCCCCTATGTGTGATTGACAAGAATGTGATTTAAGTAGTTCCAATTCTAAATTTTTAATTTTGGACTCAAATTCAAGAAGTTGAGATTTCAATTTTTGTATGGTACCTTCCTTTTCAAGCACTGTCTTTTTGGATTTCTCAAGCAACCTAGGTGCATTGTAATTTATTAGAGTCTCATCCATGAACGTGCTTGTCTCATTTGTCTCTATATAATTTTGATTTATATCAATTTTGGATTCATCTTTCCTAACTCGGTAGCCATTTAAATGGTAGTCGGGGTTGGTCAAGTCAATGGGAGACATGTACCGGCTAGGAAAAGAGATAAGATGTACCTCATTTAAGGAGTTTGTTACATCTTCTATGGATGCATCATCTACCTCAATAATGGTGTTTGTTGAGGCTTCGATGGGATCAACCGCTACATCAATGGTGGAGATTGTGGAGGCTTTGGTAGAATCCTCCGATTCCTTGTTGATTTTTGGGTTGGCGAGATTTTTGAGGAATTCGATGGTAGTCTCGTCGGTTATGTTTTTGTTTGCAATGATTGTATCCACATCAATCATTGCCGAACCTTCATCTACTATTGCCATAAGAGCGAGGTTGATCTCTTGTTCATCGCCCGACTCCGAGTCGGATTCTTCTCTACCGCTCTCATCGGAATCGATGCAAAATAAAGCTTACATTGCCTTAGCCTTCTTCTTGCTTTTGTAACCGTCGTACTTTTGCTTAGGCCTTCGGTCATGTTGCCCTTCACTATCATTGTTCTTCAAGTTGAAAAATATTTTGAAGCAAGTTTGGATGGTATGACCTTCTCTTTCACATGCAAAACAAACTACCCGTTTGTTTCCTTCTTCACGTTCCTTGTTGTATTTGCGTTCGAAGTTAAGCATGACTTGGAATATTTTGGTTAAGTGAACGGCATCATTTGAAGTTTCATGTCCAAGTTGGTTTATGAATGAGTCACTTGATGGACGGTTATTTGAGAAACTAGGATGGTTTCGGTGGTTTTGAGCCGGAAAAGCCACGGTTTTTGTTTTTGACTCTTGTTTGAGCTCACCGGCTTGTATGAGCTTTTCTTCAAAATTTCAAAAATGAGCATAGAGTTCATCCGGTGTGAATGATTTTTGTGTCCCATGGATTGCTTCTAGGGCACTTACCAATCCGTCCCACCTAGGCCTCCTAAGCATTACTCGAAGAAGCTTTCCTACAATTTTATCGTTAGAAAGCGGTTCTCTCAATTCAATGAACTCATTTTGAATATGCATAAGTCTATTATACATATCCTCAACATTTTCACCATTTTCAACTTTGAAAGTTTCAAATTTGGTATCTAAATCGGCTATTTTGGTTCGTTTGATTTTGGTGTTACCTTCGTATCGGTTTACAAGAGCATCCCACATTTCTTTAGCATTGGTTGCGTTACCAAAGATTAATGCAACCGATTCACTTACCGCATTGTATATTGCATTAACGGCAAGATCATTTACTTTCTTTAATTCGGTAGATGCATGTGTTTCAATCTTGATTTCATTTTCGGTAGTATTGGTATATTTCGGTTTATAGCCATTCTCAATAACATCCCAAACTTCAAGGATGTTTAGATAGTTTATCATAGTCCTTTTCCAATGACTAAAATTTTTGGTTGTGCTACCGAAAGTTTGAGACTCTTTCACATGTCTCATGGGTGCCATTTTTAGATCGGTAAACTCGAATTAAGTGAGTCTTAATTTGAGTAACGCCCTCTGATACCACTTTGTTGTCCCTTAGGCACCACTAATTTCGAAAGTAAATAAATAATTGCAAATAAAATAAAATAAAGTAGATGAGTTTAGAGAAATTTGACACAAGGAGTGATAACGGAGTTCGGCTTAAAATGCCTACGTCTCCGGGGCATCGCAACCGCTTCTCGGTGCGCCTTTCTATTATCCAAAAGAGAAATGTTACAACTTGTGAACCGGTGAGCCCTTACAACCAACGGAAAGTCACACGGCCAACTTGAATAGAGAACGAAGTCTCTAAGTTTGAAATCTCAAGATAAACACTCAAGAACTCACTCTAACCTAATCTAACTCGAGATTAGTGAAGTGGATTTGAGGTTGTTTGAGGGATATTGAAGTTTTTGTTCTCACAACAATGGAGGAACTTGAGCTCACAGAAAATTGCTTTTTAAAAAGGTTAGGGTCGGCTGTGTTTATGAAGAGGAGAACCCTAAGGTTCTATTTATAGTGGCAGCTTTGAAACGACCTATCTGCCATAAAACATTCCAACGTTTTGTAAAACGTAGAAAACGTTTTAGTTCAAAAATTCAAATTTCTGTGAAAATTCCTAAAACGTTGCCAACGTTTAACAATCGTTGCCAGACGTTTTCCTCTGGAAATTTATCGATTAAAATGCTATTTTGAAGTCTGGAAAAATGAATTAAAACGTTCCGACGTTTTGACAAACGTTCACAACGTTTTAGAGTATTTTTCCAGCATTTAATCGATTAATTTCTAGATTTTTCACACTGATAAACGTCTGAACGTTTTGTTAATCGTTCCAACGTTTTGTCCTGTGAATCAACATCAAAGCTACTTTACCAAATATAATTTTACAGTTTAAATTCTTGATAAATAACTTGATGATTTCTTCAGTTCAAGTGCTCTTAATTGCAATTCCAATTGTCTTGAACCTGCACTATTTTTAAAATAGAGAAAATCGTAAAATTCAATAGTTGTATGTTTTGCAAATTAGTCAAATAGACTAAAAAAAATTGCTTGAAACAACAATTGTGAGAAATAATATATTTATTTCACGTTGTTTATTGTATGTTGTTGTTTGTCAAATTAAATCAGGGATTAAGGATCATAAATTTCAACTTAAGTTTTGAAACACTAAACAATATTTTTTGTAATTTTGATTTTGTCGGCTTTCTTGGGTTATGCCCAAGACAATAGGACTTCATGCGTTTTGTCTTTACGAGCTTTTCGAATTGAAGTCATACGCTCAAATCGTAATTTTGTATCAAAAGTTATGGTAATTTAAAATTTGAAAGCAATGTATGTATCGGCGTATTATTAGAAAAAAAAATTACAACTAGAAATGGATAAAAATTGATTGGTTCTGAAAAACGTAGATTAGGTCAAAGGCATATATATATATATATATAGAGAGAGAGAGAGAGAGAGGAGGGCTCAAATGTCCCATTGCTTCATGCCCCAATCGTGCCCCAACATCTATATCTTCAAATGCAAAGTTCAAACAGATCATCCGAACCGATCAACATGATATCCATGTTAAAATATGATTGGAGACCAAATTTTATATTTTTTGGAATTTTTTTATACTATTTTTTAAGATAGGTACAAAATCAGAAAATTCTGGACCATCTAAAAACAATGATTTTGTACCTATCTTAAAAAATAGTATAAAAAAATTCCAAAAAATATAAAATTTGGTCTCCAATCATATTTTAACATGGATATCATGTTGATCGGTTCGGATGATCTGTTTGAACTTTGCATTTGAAGATATAGATGTTGGAGCACGATTGGAGCATGAAGCAATGGGGCATTTGAGCCCTCCTCTATATATATATACACACATACTCCAAAAGATTTATGAGAAGAGGCACTAGATGCTATCTTTTGGTGGGGGCCAAGCGGCCAAGAGGTCCAAATTTATTAAGCTCTAAATAAAAATTTTCATCAGCAATTATTACTATGCTAGCTGACCACTTGAACCGCATAACAGAAGTAGAGTTCTGCATTCACGTATCTCGATAAAAAAAAATTCATACACAAATCTCAATAAATTTGATAATTGAAATCGGAAAAGTAGAATTCTACTTTTCTATTAGAATAATAGCAGAGTCATATCCAGCCCTACCAAGCTTTCAACAAAATAAATTAACGTACCCCTCTGTGTAAATCTAGTATCTAATAGTAATTTATTTTCTAGAAATTAAAATTTTAATTATTCAAAAAAATAAATGAATATTTTGTTTCAGAAAATAGATAGAACCTGCTAATGATACGATTTCACCGAGTGCAGTTTTCGAGATCACATTAATAGTACGGTTCCAGTATTTTAAGATATTAAATCTCATAATTATCATAAATTTGTCTGAAAATTACTGAAATTGTACTAATCAAATAATTTTATTGCGGTTCCCTCTATCTTCCGGGAAAGAAAAATACAATCAATTTTTTTTATCGGAAATTTGAATTTTGAAATTCTAAACGAAAAATCTTCTAGTAGCCAAAAGTTAAGTTATATTTTATGATAATTAATAGGTATATGACTACGTGTAGGAGTGGTTATGAACCCGATACATTCTAAATAGAGAACAATTCAGAAACACGTGGGCTGGTGACAACTGTCATGTATCCCTAGGCAAATTTATATTTTTTTTTATGATCAAATCATGAGAATTTTTATTAATAAGAAATAAAACAAATCATGAGAAATTGATCATTTGACGAGTTATATTTATAGTAACAGTCAATACCACTAATTTGAACATAATTCGAGAAAGAAAGCTCCTAATAGCTTTCGGATATCAATTTTCAAATTATTCTCGGATTTAACTGAAAAGCGTATGTAAATTTCTTTACGGAATTCTATAATCCTGTAAATCAATTTAACGAATTTTACAAACATAACAACTTCTCATTACCGTACCGTGTAGTCTCCAATAAACCTTCAGTTTAACAGTTTTAACTGCTTTGACAATGATCACTTGTAGACCTTTGACCAGGATCACTGGGACCGCATCTAGAAAATCTCTAACAACTTTTCAAAACTAGTAACTAACATGGACCACTTTAAAATTATATAAATATATACATGTACACTTTTTCTCAAAAAAAAATTTCAAATTTTTTTTAATTTTTTTCCTAAATTTTTTTTTTTCGAATATGCATTTAGATGTAATTTTCATTATTTTGAATTATGTAAACCTTATCACATAACTCTGTAGATAATTTCATTGAATACTGTAAACCGGTAAAAAAGTTCAAATTTTAATTTTTTTCAAAATTTTATTTTAGTTTTCAAAATTTTATAATTTTGCATTTAGATGTTTTTTTTTATTTTTTGAATTATGTAAATCATATCACAAGGAAGGACACTTGAATGCTTGATAGTCGATAACTAATACCTTCTAATTCATGATTCCATCCAACAAGCATATTCTCAAAAACAAAAAAGGTCAAAAAGGAAAAGAAAAATAAAGAAGTGATGCAACATCCGAACATATCATTAGATAATCTGCATTACATGGGAAAAGAAGGGTGAATTTTGATTGGCTGTTTTCATGCTTTTTTTTCTGCCAAATAATTTATTTATTTGAACATCTAATTATACATCTTTATTTAATACGGAGAAGTTGCATACATATATATATGTGATCCGACTATATTTTTTTTAAATATATCTAAAGATGAAAGACTTAATTTCATCTTCATCTCATTTTAATCGACATATCCGCACATGAAATGTATACATACGACCTGTATTAAAGTGTTGCCGAAAGCATACTTAAAAAAAAAAAAAATACTAATAACAGACCCTGCAATTCTTTTTACAGGAAATGCACACAACTACAGACAAGTATCCTCTCCATTACTGTAAAAGATTCTCTTCACTTTACGGTTTGAGATTAACTTCCAACCACTTTGGGAATCGGGCTGACGGAGGGGCAGTATTATTGGACTTTGAGATTCATGCCAAGTTAAAAAGAACGGTCCATATTAAGTAATTATAAAAATTTCCTATTACGGTACCGGAGAAGATCTGAATTCCACATCTACTTAATAAAACATATCAATCATACTATTGGGTACACCCGGTGCTATTGTTTGTAATAAATGTAAAAGGAGTAAATTTGAGAATAAGAAGTTCACTGAATTTGAGGCGGAGGATATGTTACCAACATTATTTGTCAAAAGAAAATCGTAAAAATATAAATATTATAAAAGAAAACCAAAATGTATCAAATGTCTAGTTCATTGGAAAATTTTAAGAGCAAATGGGTGCAATGTCCCCCAATATATTTCTTTCATATAAATGAAAGTGTAAGTGTGTCTGTGTCTGTGTGTGTGATATTAATTATGCAGGTATTTCCTTATAATTAATTTATATTTGGATCCCGTATAATGATGTGCAAGGATTTTTCTATTATAATCCATGCAAATTTTACATTTTTAATATGATCATTATATTCCGATATTTTTATTAAAACCCCTAAAAAAAAACAAATTATCAAATCTGCTCCCACTCCAAAGTTATAATTATTTCTACCCTAACCGCCCGTGGGCTGGGCGGTCCACTTTTTCCACCAGACCGCCCAGCTACCGGGCGGTCCACTGTGCATAGCTGACCGCCCAGCAGCTGGGCGGTCCGCTAGTGTTTTTTTTTTTTTTTTTTTTTTTTTTTTTTTTTTTTTTTTTTTTTTTAAAGATTAGATTAGAGACAATATGAATATGAATATAAAGATGCTGAATTCTTAACGCTAAAAGTTCGAATTTTTTTTGTAAATATTAGTTAGATTACTTCTGTGAAGCATATTTATACTAAAATACGCTAAATTACTTGGAATTATGTTAATTTACGTTGAGTTACACTATATTAAGTTAAATTACACTAAATCACATTACATTACGCTAAAATACGGTAAATTACATATGAATAGGGACGATATCTTCACTGAAAAGGCGAAAACGACGACGAAATGAAAATCTTAAGTAATTTACTCAATATGTAATTACTTAAGTGAGTTATACTAAATTACTCAATACGCTAAATTACTTAAGTGAGTTATTCTTAAGCTTTCCGAAAAGTGCTCATTTGCTGAAATCGGACACTAAAATATGGTAAAATATGCTAAAATACGATAAAATACGCTAAATTACGCAATACGTTAAATTACTCAATACGCTAAATTACTCAATACGCTAAATTACTCAATACGCTAAAATACGTTAAATTACTCAATACGCTAAACTACTCAATACGCTAAATTACTCAATATGCTAAAATACACTAAATTACTCAAAACAATAAACTACGCTAAAATACGCTAAAAAAACACTAAACTACACAAAATTACGCTATAGTAGACTGATTTTGCTCATCTTTCATGAATCATAAAAAATACGCTAAATTGCTCATCTGCAAGTTCATTATGTAACTAATTTACTGAGCTACTTGGATTGAATGATAGACATGAAAATCTTAATCGGAAACTTCAACTCAAGTTTTGAGGCTCTTCCCTTAGTTTTTTGACGAATCCGACGGTCGGATCGGTCCCGAAAGGAAGTTAGCTTGGTACAGGGGCTGTGGAGCTCATGTCAAAATTTCAGCCCGATCCGACGGACGGATCAAAAGTTATGCCCTTTTTTGTGAAGCATGCGCATGACTTGGTTAAACATCATGAGTAAAGCATAGAACAGATCAATTGCAATCATAGGAAATATTCAGTTATTCAACAAGCTTAGCCGGCATAGACGCATGCGCATTTTCGCAAGCTTTCCGAAAAGTGCTCATTTGCTGAAATCGGACACTCGAGCGCCGTTTTATGACCGTTTGAAGTTTCATCGTTGTTTTTCTCCTTTTCAGTGAAGATATCGTCCCTATTCATATGTAATTTACCGTATTTTAGCATAATGTAATGTGATTTAGTGTAATTTAACTTAATATAGTGTAACTCAACGTAAATTAACATAATTTCAAGTAATTTAGCGTATTTTAGTATAAATATGCTTCACAGAAGTAATCTAACTAATATTTACAAAAAAAATTCGAACTTTTAGCGTTAAGAATTCAGCATCTTTATATTCATATTCATATTGTCTCTAATCTAATCTTTAAAAAAAAAAAAAAAAAAAAAAAAAAAAAAAACACTAGCGGACCGCCCAGCTGCTGGGCGGTCAGCTATGCACAGTGGACCGTCCGGTAGCTGGGCGGTCTGGTGGAAAAAGTGGACCGCCCAGCCCACGGGCGGTTAGGGTAGAAATAATTATAACTTTGGAGTGGGAGCAGATTTGATAATTTGTTTTTTTTTAGGGGTTTTAATAAAAATATCGGCATTATATAGATAGTAATATTTGATCTCAAAATATATATATTTGGTTCCTCCTCTTAAATGTAGTTCAAGGAATCTCTTATATATGACTGAGAATGATATTGGAGCATGCAATGTCTAGGTCATGATTAAAACACCTATGAAGGAAAAATGATAGAGCATGCAATGTTGAGTCATGTTTAAGCGTTGCAAAAATAATAATTTCTGTCACCTTTTTCAGTTAGTACCGCTAATACATTGTATAATAACAAAATTCATGAATAATTCATAAATCATTCGTTTTCAATAAATATCCGAATCAATAGACGAAATTAATAATTTTTCAATTTTTTCTCAAAATTTTCTGAATTATTCACAAATTTTAGAATTATTTTCAGAAATATATTTTATAAAAAAAAAATTTATATGAATGTATACATTTATTGTACTCAAATAATTTGAATTTAGACCTCATATTGTACTCATACTTGTGACTGTACTGCATTTGAAGCTTTCTAACTTTCTACCTCATACTTGATTGATTAATTCATTAACACGCGGCGCTTTATATGTGCGTTTACGAGCTACGCACATGGAACTAACCAAGAAAATAACACGTGTATTTGAATTTTGTTATTTTGAGTGTTGACCAAGATAGTTGTAAGATTCCACCTCATGACCTCAGAAACACATGTTGATGTCGGTAAGTTTCCTTTCCTTCGACTTGGGAGGGGTATTTTAACGGAAATGTGAATGCGTGTCAAGCTAATATAGATCAATAAACTTTTTATTGGTCTAGATGATCAATGATTTGTATCGCTTTGGCCTTTTGTATTTGTATCTGACTAACAATTATTGCCGTCAAATATTGACCGGCCATGTGGCGACGCAGTTTCATGATTGAGTAACTTGAGTTGAGCCAAAAAGGAAGTGCCACCGTGCCACAGTGCAATCATGATTCAAATTGAATTTGTAGTCTAGTAAACTACCAAACTACCGGGAAATTTATTTTTTTCTCAATTCATTTTTGTCCCAATCCAGCTCATTTTCTAATTTATCCCTGATTCAATTCCAAAGTGGCTGATGCAAGTTATAACCTCATAATTAAAAATTCGGAGGTTTCGAAGTGAGTTACGAGCAGGGACGTATGTAAGGAAAGGGGGTTAAGTCCCCCCTATCATAAGAAAATTTTACAATTTTGATTTTTAAAATTTGAATTTTTATAAAAAATATTACTATTAGTCCCTTTTATAAAGTAAAATTACATTACGCTTATTCATCCAGTCTTCTCCATCTCAATTTCCTAGTTCCGTCCCTGGTTATGAGTATAATTTTGACAATTTTGTTCAGTTTGAAATCAGAGTGTAAAGAAGATGAATTTTCCGCACATCTCTCCCTTTTCTTTCTGTCCCTTTACTCTGCAAGCGGTTGTGAAGTAATTTTCTCCAAAATAACTAGTGTACCTACTCCATCACCCTTAATTTCTCCAAAATAATGTAACAGACAAAAGAAAGAAGTGCAAGTAATTTTCCAGTCAATTACTTCCTCTGTATGTTACTTCTTTTGTCTATCAATGAGTGGGTAATTGGGAGATCTAATTTGAATATAAATTAAAGTTTGTTTTGTCGCTGTCCAACTTTTTTCTTATACTAAATGATCTTAAAAGAGGTTAAAATTAAATGTAATGATGACAATCATAGGTTTAGTGACCATATTTCCAAGGCTAAAACAGAGGGAATAGTTTACCAACCTCCATGTCAATTATAATATATGATTTGACGATAGGTAATGTGCAATACAGCTGACATACGAGCTAAAGCAAAAAGGACATTAAAATAGGTAATATTAATAATTAATAAGACAATATAAATCTTGTAATTTTTCATTTTTCTAGTATCACTATCACTATAGGTATTTAGTACGCACGGAATAAAGACTTGGATTACTTATGGACCTATGGCCGATATATAGTAGCCCATACCCAGCCCAAAAATATTTTCTATGCACATTTTATGGGTTTAGTATAAAATCTTAATGCCATATTGCTTGTTTTCTAGCCTAAAATTCATAAAGCGCTTTGTGACGTTACTAATTATTGCTTTAGCAGATTACAAATGCTGCACAGATCATACCAATAATGATTTATCATGATCTCCAAAAAAAACAGGAGAATTCTAGTAATAATGATAGATTGATAGTAACCCAATATTTTTTTAGTGTGAATTATTGAAGTGAGCTCAACAATCCACACATCCAACAAAAAAAACAGTATATATATATATATGAGGAGGGTTCCAATGCCTCCATTTTTCATGCCTCCACCATGCCTCCATTTTTAAAACTTTAATAACTCAAATTTAAAATTTAAAAGTCAAAATAAAACCGTTGGATATGATCTACATCATTTTATCTATATGCTCATAAAAAATTATGATATTTCAATTTTGTTTTTATGTGAATCACTAAGTTCAAAAATCAACGTCTAGAAATTATCCACATTAGTACGTTTTTTACAAGCTCTTAATGACAACCAAAACAAAATTGAAATGTCATAATTTTTTACACGTGCATAGATATAATGATATAGATCATATCCAACGGTTTTATTTTGACTTTTAAGTTTTAAATTTTGAGTTATTAAAGTTTTAAAAAATGGAGGCATGGTGGAGGCATGAAAAATTGAGGCATTGGAACCCTCCTCATATATATATAGAGGAGGGTTCCAATGCCTCCATTTTTTCATGCCTCCATTTTTAAAACTTTAATAACTCAAAATTTAAAACTTAAAAATCAAAATAAAACAGTTGGATATGATCTACATCATTTTATTTATGCACATGTAAAAAATTATGACATTTCAATTTTGTGTTGGTTGTCATCAAGAGCTTGTAAAAAACATACTAATGTGGATAATTTCTAGACGTTGATTTTTCAACTTATTGATTCACATAAAAACAAAATCAAAATGTGATAATTTTTTATGAGCACATAGATAAAATGATGTAGATCATATCCAACGGTTTTATTTTGACTTTTAAGTTTTAAATTTTGAGTTATTAAAGTTTTAAAAATGGAGGCATGGTGGAGGCATGAAAAATGGAGGCATTGGAACCCTCCTCTATATATATATATATATATATATATATATATATATATATATATATTATATAAAAGTAACATACCTTTCTATAGTACCGATGTAATTGCATAGAGTTCTCGCTACAAATATACTGAATAATTGCAAAATGATTTATTCTCACTAAAATATAGATTATTAGACAGTATTGAAAGTGTCAGAAAGGGAGCGAAGAATACAACCCAATCCAGCTTTCTCTGTCAGCTTTTCATGAATTCTGAGGCACTGATCACAAGTCGGCCTATCTCCTGTAGCCAATCCTCTATACAAGTACCTGAAATTAATAAAAATAAGATGCAGATATTCTTTTCACCTTGACAGTGCAAACCCTATGCTTCACTATTTTTTACCTTAACATGGGCAACCACCGACAATAAACCCTAGATTCTGCAACTAAGCCTGAATCATCCGTGGCTTTAAAACAAATATGCACCAATTCATCCGATACTATGTAGGTAAACATAAAACAACAAAGATGAACCCAAGAACGGGCAAAACACACTTTTCAAATTTTACTGGTACCAGAAAAAATGTTATCCTGGAACCCCCTGATCAAAGTGGTACCAAAGTACACCAATCTAATCCTTGGTTTAGACCCACTTAGATTTATATCCTAACCAAAAGAATACCAAAATTTCATTAACTATTTGTATGCAATGATTAAGTCGAAGAATTGAGAAGTATCAAAGATATAAAGAAGAATGACAATAAAATCACACTAAAATGAGAAAATTAATTTATTCTAAAACAAATATGATGACGAGAGATCTCACTTCATGAGAATATCATAATACTCAGGATCAAGGGAAGAGATCATGCCATCAACATCCTTGATTGCCATCAGAGCTCGATGAACCACTATCCAATGTGCTGACTGCCTCATCAATCACCATCAAAACAAATATTAAGTCAAAGTTACTCTATAAGCCTTCAAGGGTACAAAGTGAAAACTGATCTGAATTTTATGTAGTTCCTATGCAGTTCATAAACATTTACGACTCTCCAAATTTCTCTTAGTTCTGTCATTGTTGTCTTGTGTGAAAAGAGTAGATTAACCTCATTTTAGTCCCTTTTATATCTAAAGCAGTAAACTATGTTGTTCCCATTCAGGGCAAATTAACATCTATACCCCCTTGTTGTGCTATTTAAGCCAATTTAACTGTACTATCTATCAATTATATTGGAACAAAGGTTTTCATGGACCAATACTCAAGATATATATTCAAAGGGAAAATGAAATTATTTAAAAAAGGACCTTGCATCGCTCATCACGCGTTTTGAGAGCAGATCCCTCTAGCGCTGTTTTAAGTGCATCAACTGGTTTTGATCTGACATAACACAGAAAAGAAACTCTTGTAAAAAAAAAAAAAAAAAAACAGACAATATTAGGAGACATTTATTGAAATTATTTTTATAGTACCAAATTATCAACTCCTTGATCAGCTTAAGCTAGTTGGTTACATGATACTAGAGCTGTGAGTCCACAGTTCGTGTGCTGGTATACCTCTATTACATATTAATTAATTCTGTCCCATTTTGAGTTTTGGATATGCTGCCAATGATGTATGGATGTGCTGAAATCTTGCTAGTGCCTAGCCATTGGGTCAATTAGCTAAGTTCAGTAGCTAGTTAAGGTTGCTGGGTGTGAGTAACTGAGGCACTGCCGGGTATCCATGGGGTTTATATAGGGGTTTAGTCTTTTCTTTTCTACAAGACATAACTTAGGAGTCTGTAAATATTTTACTGGTAAAAGTACGACAACTGTCTGCTACACAAAAAATTGATCCCGTCCAATTTACAATGTAGCATTACAATTATATACCACAGCAATTAAGGAGGAGAATTAAGAATATAAAATACCAAATGTCCACCTACTTTATCAGCTCAAGGTCCTAAAGTGACTGGTTAGTAGTTAACACATTGATCTGCTAATTAAAAAAAAAGATTTAGACTAAATTAATGGGCTGATATCATCAAATTGCTTAGCAGAAGCTAAATTTTATAATTAGCCCTATTTTACCAGACCTGACTTGTTCAGCAAAAGTACCAGAAAATGGTTCGATTTAGCCATTAATTATACGAAACTAAGCCTTGATTAATGCACAATTCTGCAACTAAGTAGCAATCCCTCCAATTTCAACCCTCAAGGTACAGTCGACCATGCAACAAAACAACCAAACTAAAGGATGAATAAGAGAGAGGCAAAAAAATAAAATAATAAAGGGTGGTGCGTACTGTTTGAGAAGGCTCTCGATCTTGCGAGATTTCTGCTCGATCCGTGTGATAATCGCCTCTAGGTTCTCCTCGGCTTCTAGATACTCTTCCTCCGCCGCCATTGATCCACTATCAAGTTTCGAAGGACTTCTCTTGAAGGCGTAAGAGGCGAAGACCTTGTCGCTGAGATCAGCACCTGTACTGGTGCGCGCGTGGGCGGAGAGGTGAGTGCTTTCGGGAATTCACATTACCTGAGGTACCTCAAAATTTTGTGTTTAGATCAATACCGTTCGATCTGCGTTGACACGAATATTAATGGACCCGTGCATTTTATCTCGGTTCGGATTGACCCAGATTCTGATCAAACGGTCCGGATCCAAACACAAAATTTGGGTTACTTCAGGGGCCCAGACTACTGCTTTGGGCAGCTTAAAATTTTCTCCCAAAAATACCCTGTGGTCATTTGCAGTTATGTTGTGATTTCTTATTTATTTCTATCAGAATTTAACTCAATTTACTTTTCTAAATTATTTGTAAAAGCCATTACTTTTCTAAATTATTTCTAAAATTGTAAAACTACATCTCGCTTGAAAGACCTAAAAATTGAGAAAAATATTTTCTTCCCTGATATTCAACAATTCAAGTCTGATGCAGTATAATATAAAAATGATACTTATTCTTGGGTAGAACTAGGGTGCTCTTGAGTTCACTAAGTCCTTGGTGAACTCAAGTCTAAAACCCATCGGATCGGCTTCAAACGACGAATCCGAACCGTTGAAACTTGTCTATCTTACGAGTATGCGTCTACATGCAAAAAAATTTAATTTTGAAATTAATTTTGCATAGAGTCAAGTGGTCAAAAAACGTCAAGAAATGAATGCATTAAAATTAATTTATCAACCTTCTAATTTTGACCGCTTGACTATATTCTAAATTAATTCAAAAGTATAAAATTTTTACATGTAGACACATCACTCGTAAGGTAGACAGATTTCAACGGTTCAGATTCGTCGTTTGAAGTCGATTCGATGGGTTTTAGACTTGAGTTCACCAAGGGACTTGGTGAACTTAAGATCTAGCACCCTAGTTCTACCCCTTATTCTTAGTTTATGAACAAAATATATTTTAGTTTTTCTGAATCTATTTCTTACTTGCGTTGGTTAATATTTCTTACTTGTATTGATGTCAGTGAAACCCTTTTATCTTCCTATTCAATCTGTATCATATTCAAAGAGACGGATATAAGAATATTTTTTTGTTAATTTAATGGTTTTGGATATGGGTATGAAAAAAATTCGTTAGCTTATCAGATAACACGATTAAGAGTTACTTCGTATCCATTACCCTATATGATAATTGATAAATAAAAAATTATATACGATAATTTATCATTCCTACGTATAACTATATAATTATTCATTATTATGATTAGATTGATATATACAACATTATATATAATAAGTAATTTACGATAAACTTTATTTATTCGACATTTTATATGGTTTTTAATTTGTAATTTATTGCAAACATATTTTATGTGCAATTAGTATTACTTTATGTAATTAATAATTTATATTTTTTTTAAAATAATAGGATCAATAATTATAACTTTCATATTGTATGATATTATATACATAATGTGTTTGTTATATTTTGGGTTAAATTATATAAACTATCAAATTATTTTATAATTATCTCGTTCGTTACTCGTTAATTTTAACAAATAAAGGTTGAGTGCTAGTAAGTAGTAAGGCTAATACTTACCGGGTAAAAGTAAGGTACGAATGACGCTAATTCTAGACGGGCACGAATATGACTTTTACAGTGCATTTAGATGTGTATGTTAATATTTTTAATTAATTCATGTCTCATTTAAAAATGCAAAATCATCAAGAGGCACCACGTGCATCTTTTAATTAGATAAAACACCAAAATAAAAATAAAAAAATGGGTCCGCAGAATGGTTATGCGGACCCCTAGCTGGGTCCGTAGAATGCCTGTGCGGTCTCTAGCATTTGAGTCCGCAGAATCATTCTGCGGCCGTGTTAGATTTCGAATTTCTCAAAAACGATAGTTTTTTTGTTTATTTTTTTTTATACAATGGTAGTGTTAAAAATTTCGGCTCAATTTGTATTGCCACGTGTAAGCTGAAAGCATAACATTAATTGTATTTACTAATATTTAATTTGTTTATTTGCCCATTGCCTGATTTACATATATATATACACACACACACACTTTTGGACAAACCAAACTGAAACCAAATTTCACACTAAAGAGAGAAAAAAAGTGCTACCTTGCCTTGGTGGCATTGAACTAAAGTTTTCATTACTGAAAATTGCTTGAAATAATCTTTTAATTGACAAGAGGGTTGATATACCGAGTTTATCCATTCATACACTAGCTTTTCTTTTTGGAAGAAAAAAAAAGAGGCAAAAAGAAAAATTAGAGCATGTTGCTCATGAGAAATCACTAGAAATATAATTAACCATGCATATACATTCATACCTAATTAAAGTTCCTAAGTTCTTCTCTAATCAATCTCTAGGCATGCATCTTCTTGTGACTTCTAACGGCACGTTCACCGGCCGATCGCTTGATCGACTCGATCCTCTGCAACCGGATCTGCTCTCTGAATTTCGCAATGAACTCATCTGCCTTCTTATCCACCTCATTCACATTTTCTTCATTCATTATCTTTTTCTCTTCAACTTTTACCATACCAAGTTTTGGCCTCTCTATCATCTCTTTATCAGAATACTCTTCAATTTCTTCCTCATCTTCTCTTTCACTGTCTGTGCTATCTGATACTTCGTCAGAATCCGAATAAATCGAAACCCTTTCCACAGTATCCTCTTCTTCTTGTGGTTCCGTAAAAGCCTTTTTAGGAGGTTCAATTTGTGTCTCTTTTGGTCGAAATGTTCGCACCGATTTGGCAACCGGAGGTGGAGAAAAAGAACTGCAACTTTCGAATGATGTTCTTCGCCTCGGTTTCGGTCTCATGCTCACATCCTTCAATTCATCCTTAAAACTTCTTGTGGTTGATTTTGTTTTTCGATCTGTGAAAGGTGGCTGGTACGTATGACCAAGAAAAGGTGGCGGAGGCGGAGGCGGAGGTGGGGTCGGAGGCCGGGACGATGTTATTTCCTTGTACAAGGTTTTCTTCTTCTCTGAATTCTCTCTGCTTAAAGAGAGAGAAGGAGAAGGCGGAGGCGGAGGCGGAGGTGGGGCCGGAGGCCGGGACGATGTTATTTCCTTGTACAAGGTTTTCTTCTTCTCTGAATTCTCTCTGCTTAAAGAGAGAGAAGGAGAAGGAGAGAGTTGTTTAGCGCGCGGGCTAGGGAAATTTACAGGTTTGATCTCAGCAGCACTAAATTCATCCCTAGCCTCAATTCGACCCGACCGAGACCTCCATGGTATAGGAGATGGTAGAGCAGTGCAATTTTCATCCTTATTGGATTCTTCAGTTTGTTGGTTCAAGCTTCGCACAGGTAAAAACAACGGCTTATCGATAACAGTTGCTGGTTTAGTTGTGTCAAATTGATTGCTCCATGTTTGTTGTATCTTACCTTCTTCTTCTTCTTCCCCTTCTTCCTTGTCATCTAAACCAGGAAGGATTTGTGAGACATAGGAGTTCGGGTTGTTGGGTTCGAGGCCAGGTTCCTTACCGGGTATAGTTTCTGTATTCCTACGGCTGAAAAGCCCGTAAGAGATGACTATGCCGATGAAGAGGAGATGGATAAGCTCCCAAAATTTGTTTGCAATCGTTTGATTTGTAAAGAATTCAGGTGCTTGTGAAGGAAATAGGGGCAGAAGGAGAGCAAGGAACATAAATAACAGAGCTTTCTGGAGAAATGGCTTGTTGGTTGGTCTGAGAAGAGATGTCAATTCTGCCATTAATGAAGGCGAGAAAGGTGGTGCTCAAATGTGATGTTCTTGGTTTTTGCTTTTGAGTTGGTTGTTTGTGACTTTGAGAGAAGGAGAAGGAGAAGGAGAGAGAGGAAAAAGGGAGAAGAGCAAGAAAGAACAGGGAATTTAAAGGGGATTAAGAAAGGTGTTATTGATAATTAAATGGTTTTATGGTTTACAAATTACAAAAGGTGACAAGACAGCAAGTTGTGCGGTTCAATTCGAATCAATCGTGTTTGGAATTGGATGTTCTTATGTGGCGTCTGGACTGTATAGCTCTATGCACACCACAGTAGTTTCTCTGAATTGAATCACTGTTGGCTTCATCTTCTTTTCAATGAGTTTTAACTCAAAATTGTGGTTTCAAATTAGAGATGATGCCACCACCACCACATGCAATGGACCGTTTGAATAGTCACAAATGGAACAGTAATCTGCCTGGGATGCATACGCAAACTTTACACGTGGCATCCATCATGTATTCATGTGTGCTTGTGGCCGTTCAGCGATCGCTTTTGTTGCCCCCATCTCCCTCCTCCTTCTGTGGCACTCGTGCGAGTGGATCAATGTATAGTAAGTGGTACGCCGATAGAAAAATCATAGAGAGACTGAGAGAGAGCAAGTAACAATGATAGAGCCGATACAAAAATGTCAACCAAAGTATTGCCACAGAAGAACCAAACAGGTAAAATTTTCCATTAAGCCGCTAATTATTCTGTTTCTGTTCCCTCCAAAAGCAATGGAGAAGAATCTCGCTTATCGTTCGCTTTTATTTATGGCAAATGAAAGAGAAAAGTTGTGGGTTGCAACTTTTTTGGATGATGCGATGCTTAGTCGGACACAGACACAGTGATCTTTACGGATGGCAGATACCCACAATTCCAAACTCCATACAAATTTACCCTTCGTATGACTGTATCTCTGTTCTCTCAAGCAAGTATTCCCTCTGCTAGCCTATATCTATCTATCTTATTCTTAGCTTAAGTTGTAAGCACAATAAGTTGGCTACGGTGCTATGCATAGCATAGAGGGACTCCGTGCTATGGCTCAATATTTGAATTTTCAAAACTCTAATGGTCGATCCGAACTGTTCAACATGATCTTCATATGAATATGTACTTGCAAATCAAAATTTACATTTTTTAGAATTTTATTAATATTTGTTTAGATAAGTAGAAAATCACTTGATCTATATGGTACAAAATTTTTAGATCAAGTGATTTTCTATCTATGTAAAAAAATACTAAAAAATATAAAATTTAGTTTGCATGTATATATTCATATGGAGATCATGTTGAACGGTTCGCATCGACCGTTAGAATTTTTGAAAACTCAAATATTGAGCCGTAGCACGGAAGCTCTCTATGTTATGCATAACATATTAGCAATTTCCGCACAATAATAATATGTTTTAACAAGTCGTTGTCTTTTTACTGGGGAAGTTGGAAGTTGTACTTAGATGTTACCAACTTACCATCACATCACATGGGAATCAGTTAATTAATGCCTTCCCCTGTTCCCCATTCACTCAAATCACCTTTTTTTTAGATTATCTAACTCTAATCTATGTTAAATTGACCATCATATCAAACCCAATTTCTCTCTCTCTCTCTCTGCTATATAATTAAGTTTAGGAAAAATTAATTATTTGCCACTCCAAAACCTTTCAATTTAAAAAATGCCACTCTAAAATTAGAAATTATCCTAATGCCACTCTAAACTTAATTCTTAATTTTGCCACTCCAATACAATTGTTATACTATTTTTATTAAAAATTAATTGAAAAATACTGTTTTGGGATACGTATTTCTGATTATACCCTTCAGATACAATTTTTCGATCGATCAATTCGCCATGCCGACCAATTCGTCATGGCGCCCACATATCACCGTACCAGTACTGGTACGGTACCAGAAAAATCAGCAAAGAAAACAGAAACCAGCAAAAAGGCACACCCAGCTAACCAACAAGCAAACAGCCAGCGTACCAGTACAGAAACCAGAAACAAGCAATTCGGGTACACCAATACAAGGCACACAGAACAAACAGAGGGGAAGGGGAAGCAAGGCAACACCGCACCGAAATCATCCAAAAAGGGGTTTTGAGCATTTACCCGAGAGAGAGGGAATCGCAACGAGGGTCGGGATTAGGCCGGTTCCAAGCTATCAGCTTGCCTCTTCGGCTTCTCAAGATCTAGCAAGCACCACAGTAAGCACCCGGCACCAAGGAAAACACACAAAAGCACCAGCAAGCTTAGATCAACGGACAACCTTTTTAGGGTTTCGAATTATTGCAAATCACAGAGGAGAACAGAAAAATAGAGGAAGAAAGGCGAAAATCTCAACACATGAGAGCAAATAAACAACCAACCATTCTTCTTCCTTTGGTACAGGGAGCTCAGGTATAGAGACACAAAATCAATTCACCATGGCAAGAGCAGCAGTATTGTTTTCTCTAAAGGGTATTTAGTCATTAATTAAATTTTTTTTTTTAAACAAGACAAATACAGTTGGAGTGGCAAAATTAAGAATTAAGTAAGTTTAGAGTGGCATTAAGATAATTTCTAATTTTAGAGTGGTATTTTTCAAATTGAAAGGTTTTGGAGTGGCAAATAATCAATTTTCCCTTAAGTTTATGTACCAGTACCGAACCGCTCCGAAGATCCTCTAAAGAAATTCAAAATTTGAGTTTGGATCAGGACCGTCCAATCAGAATTCACATCAATTATGTCTGTGATAAAATATTTTATTGATATTTCTTCAATATTCGTGTAGATTCTGATTGAACAGGTCATATCAGTGTTGTAAAAAACGCTCTAGTCGGCCGATTAATCAGAAACGACGGCCTAACCTTCACGAACACTCTTAACAGAGGCATGTTAGCGGATGAAAACGATTAATTGGCCGTTTTACCGTTTAATCGTCCGTTTATTCCCGTTTATTTCCGTTTATTTCCGTTTTATTCCCGTTTATTCCAGTGAATATTTATTTTCACATTTTTTTTCTGTGATAGTGTGTGATAATAAGGTTTATAAATCTTATATTGTAGTTTTATTTGTGCTTGGATATACATTCAATATTTTTTATATATATTTTTTCTTCTTACTTACTTTGAAATTGATTAATTCTTCTATTATTTATATACCATATATTTTTCTTACTTACTGATGTAATTTTTTCGATTAGTACAACGTGTTCATTTATGTAATTAAGTTGTTATCATAAACTAATTTAATGATTTTATGTTGGAATGTTTAATTTCTTTCAAATAATATGTTATTAGTATTTGAAAAAGCTTAATTCTCAATTTTATTTTTTCATTAAATAAATGTGTTACTTAACATGTAAAATGCTTATGTGTTAAGAATAAATAAGCGTAATGTCATGTTATAATAATAAAACTAAGTTAAATTAAGTTTATTTGATAAGTTTAATGAGTTAAATAAATTATTTTTAATAAATTATGATATATATACATAAATTTAATAAAAACGTTAAATTGTCCGCATAATTCCGATTAGTCGGCCGCATACCGATTAATTACTTATCGGTACCCTATCCGTCCTAAGACCGAATACCGTTATTTACAACACTGGGTCATATCAAAACTCAAAACTTTTTGAGTTACAGGAACCGAATTCAAGATGGAGACTCCATGCGCTCTCAATCTCAAGACGAGAAAAAAATATTATTTATACGCAATATTTGTGTTTAGTGGAGCATCAAAATTTTGCAATATAAAATTGAGAACCATAAGTTAAACAAGTGAGGTATATGATGACAAAAAAATTGCAAAATATTTAAAAAAAAAAGCGTTACTATAGGTCCACATTATTTACAGGTTTTTATCAGTGACTGTTCTTTGCATGAACCGTCACTGATGATGTCTTTTGTACTAATGTTTGTAATAGTGATGCTATCTTTAATATTTGGGCTATAATTATATGTTATTTTTGTTATGCAGTGGAATTTAATTAAGGCTTTGCATGTTGTAATTAAAGGGGTGATGGGATATTGTGAGTAATTTTAGTTAGATTTGTTAATTTTGTAATATTTATCTGGTATCAGAGGCTTGATTAGGGGTGCAAACGGGTCGGATATTATCCGACTGTATCCGCATCCGTATCCAAAAAAGTAGATACGGATATCCGGTATTCGAATATCCGTGTGGATACAGATAAGGATATGGTTTTGAATTTTAATTATCCGTATCCGAATAGTAGATAAATATCATATAGTTTACTATATATTATGAATATATATATATACACACACGGATATCCGATATCCGATCCGTATCCGTATCCTAAAATTAAAAGTGGATGCGGATATGGTTTTAACAATATCCGATCCATATCCGATCTGTTTGCACCCCTAGGCCGCTTGATACATGTGTGGAAAAGGTAAAACTATTCTTTTTCAATGAAACAGATGACTATTGCTCCACTTTTAACACTAAACAATTAATATTGTGAACCAAGTTGTTTGAATTTTTATAAGCTTCTTTTGGAATTATTATTGTGGAAAAGGCTCTTGGAATATTGAACATGAACCTTTCAATTTTGAACTGCTATGAAAAAGGGCACTGAAGGTCAACATATCAATTGAAAAATGTGCAAAAATACAATAAAAGATGAAACTATGAAAGATAAAATGTGAAACCTCTTAATGCAAGTAAACTTTTTTTTTTTTTGAAAATTTTTGCAGAGACTACAAAGTCGGAAAGGAAATCAAACTTTTAATCTTTGAGTAACCAACAGTTTTAGGACTTCTTTTCTAGCCAACTATACTACTTCCTCTTTCAATACAAGTAAACTTGAGGTTGTATTTTTTTTTTTAAGCATTACTATTATAATTTTTCTATTAAATAAGGTAATTAATCTTGAAGATTACTGCTTCTATTACCACAGCGAAAGAAACAGCTGATATAATATTTTAATTTTAATTTGAGTGAGGCTACGGTATTTTGTAATGTGCAAATTGATTCGTACTATAGATTTATATTTACGTTTTCAAAGTTTAAACAGTCAATCTAAACGGCTCACTATGATTTTCATAAGAAAATGTACTTGCATGTCAAATTTTACATTTTTTAAGATTTTTTTAGTATTATTTTAAATAGGTAGAAATTCATTACTAATTTCATATGTAATATTCATATTATTTTTTTAGTATTATTTTACATTTTCATATGTAATTTTCATACTAATTTTACATATGTAATTTCACATTTTCATATGTATTTTACATTTTCATATGTAATTTCATATGTAATTTTCATACTAATTTTACATTTTCATATTATTTTTTTAGTATTATTTTAAATAGGTAGAAATTCATTACTAATTTCATATTATTTTAAATAGGTAGAAATTCATTACTAATTTTAAATAGGTAGAAATTCATTAATAATTTTGTAATGTTCAGAATCTTTAAATTAGATAATTTTCTACTATTCAAAAAATATAAAATTTAAAAATATAAATATAAATTCATAGCACAAACTTATGTACCATTAGCTTCACTTTTTTGAATTTACTTAATTTATTGCGTAATTTTATGATGACAAAGTGCTCCAAGTCCAATTCTAAAAGATAAGTAACAGGTCATAGGAATAGCGTTTGACCAACGCAGTCAAATATTTGCAAATTAATTAGGTGTTATATTCCTTACGCAAGTATCACTGAACGACATGAAACATCGTCGTATTTAAAAGATAATATTAAGAATTGAACAAGAACAAGAATACTGATGATGTAAAGTATTATTTATATATTTGATAAGATGATGATAGTTTCTACCTTTATCTTTGTCACCCCTTTTTCAAGCAATTTCAAACAGGTTACTGCAACATATTTGTGTCTTGTGCTAGAGTCTCTACATTTCTAATATTATTAGAGTTTCTAATCTGACGTGACAGTTTTTAATTTAGTTTCAGAGATGTGGGAGAGTTTTTATTAAGAAACTGTTTATAAACTTAATGCTGATCAAATAATTGGCTCAAATTATTTCTGTTTTTTAATTTGTTGCTAACGTGACTTAATAGAAACTCTAAAATTAATTTCAGGAATATGAGAGTTAGAAATTTTAGAGACCTTAATTTCTAAAAAGAGGTTAACAGTTATTTAGAAACCCATTTAAGTTGTTGAGATGTAGATGCTCTTATATTATAAATTTATAATTAATAAGAGAGGCTATGTTATTTGCAATGTGCACCTAAGTAAGTTCATACTATGAATTTATATTTTGATTTTAAAGTTTAAATGATCGA
Source organism: Carex parvula (assembly GCA_025461045.1). Lineage (NCBI taxonomy): Eukaryota > Viridiplantae > Streptophyta > Magnoliopsida > Poales > Cyperaceae > Carex > Carex parvula. The sequence continues at coordinate 76,571 of JAJGRW010000380.1, read as the reverse complement.
TTTGAACCACTCAACATGGCTTCTATATGAAAAATACTTATTAATCAAATTTTCTACTTTTTTTTATAAAAAAAATTACTATATTATATTTTAAGTTAGATAAAAATCATCTGATCTTCGGACCATCCAAAAATGATGATTTACTACATACCTAACAAAATAATACAACAATTTATAAAAGATGTAAAATTATCTCAAAGTAGTACATTTTCACATAAAAATCATATTGAACAGTTCGAATCGTTGGTTTGAAATTTGAAAATAAAAATATAAATTCATAGTACAAAACTTATATGCGCATTGCAAAGTACCATAGCCTCACTGATAATAATTAAAATGATTTTAATATATTCTCTATAATGTATGAGCAAGAAGCTTTTTTAAATGAATTGAAATCTGCTGAAATTCATTATTCGTGAACAGTGTTTCTGAAATTCTTGAAATTCCGAATCCAGCCGTTCAACTTTTTCTATACACGTATCTCGAAACAGTTGATTTTTCTGTGCACGCATTTAAAAACAACTTGATGGCTAGATTCAGAAAAACAGAGATTTCAATAACACTGTTCACCAGTAAGAATTTCAGCAGATTCGTTTCCTTTTTAAATACATAATTGCATGGCTGTGGCCTGTGGATTGATCCACCAAATGGATCCTATTAATTGGTATTAAATGAAAGCGGTTGCTTACTTTTTAAGCATAAGAAGTGCAGGGGCCAAGTGGATAGAGGCAGCAATGCGGTGCTGGAGCCTGGAATGGGATTCCTACTTCCTACTAGAAAAGTTGCAAAAGAGCAATCTCTCTAACTTTCATCTCACTTCTTATGAAATCTATAGCTAATTTAGATTTTATCACATTTTTTTCCTTATTTTAAACAAAACACTTCCATGGCTAGCTGAATTCACATCACCCCCGATACCGTAATAGAGAATCTTTTACAATTACTTGATCTGGACCGTTCTTTTTAACTTGGCACGAATCTCAAAGCCCAATAATACTGCCCCTGCGTCAACCCGAATCCCAAAGCGGTTGGGAGTTAATCTGAAACCGTAAAGTGAAGGGAATTTTTTACTGTACCAGGGAGGATATTTACCCATGGCTAGCTACCAACAAAAAATAAATTAATGATTTGTATTCTGAAACCACTTTCTGATGATTGCATTGTACTGTGATAATTTTAATTAGTCTAGTTAGGAATATATTTACTGAAGAAAAATTAAATTTTTAAATTGAAACAGAGACTATCAGATTGAAAATAACATCAAAATATACACAACAAGTTCCTCAAAAAGTTTCACAATATAATAATAATTCAATTCATGCATTAAGTTATGAGGATTTATGTACAATAATAAAGCAATATAAATAAATCAAAAGTTCAAAGTTAATTCTTGCTTCTTTATTTTATTAGACGGCGACGCATCATGTATTTGCTCTGAAGATGACAATGCCTGCTTAATTACTAATTCGCAATGCAAATTAATTAATACCAAAAGGGCTAACAGGCTACTCAATAGATTAGGTCCTTCGTGTCTTCCCAATTTTATATATATATAAATATATATATATATATATAGATGGGCTATTGTGCTTCGCGAAGTAAATGGGAGATTTACTCCGGACCATATTTTCATTTTGAAAATCCAAACAGCCGATCCGAACCGCTCAACATGTTCTCTATATTGAAATGTGCTTGGAGACTAAATTTTACATTTTTTGGAATTTTTTTACTATTTATTAAGCCACATTGAAATCGCTGATCCACTGTGAACAGTAAAAAACAGTAAAAATTTCTGGACCACCGGATCAACAATTTTCAAAGTAGCTTAATAAGTAGTAAAAAAATTTCATAAAATGTAAAATTTAGTCTCAAAGCATATTTCAATATAGAGAACATGTTGAGCAGTTCGGATCGGTTGTTTGAATTTTCAAAATGAAAATATGTGCGTGAAGTAAAAATGACCTCTTACTTCACAACTCACCATAACCTAGCTCTCTCTCTCTCTCTCTCTCTCTCTCTCTCTCTCTCTCTATATATATATATATATATATATATATATATATATATAGATGGGCTATTGTACTTCGCGAAGTAAAACCCCTGTTTACTTCGGGCCATAGTTTGTCATTTTGAAAATCCAAACAACCGATCCGAACCGTTCAACATGTTCTAAATATTGAAATGTGCTTGGAGACTAAATTTTACATTTTTTGGAATTTTTTTACTATTTATTAAGCCACTTTGAAAATCGCTGATCCAGTGGTCTAGAAAATTTTATTGTTTTTTACTGTTCACAGTGGATCAGCGATTTTCAAAGTGGCTTAATAAATAGTAAAAAAATTCCAAAAAATGTAAAATTTAGTCTCCAAGCACATTTCAATATTTAGAACATGTTGAACGGTTCGGATCAGTTGTTTGGATTTTCAAAATAAAAATATGAGCGTGAAGTAAACGGAGGTTTTACTTCGCGAAGTACAATAGCCCATCTCTCTCTATGTATATATATATATATATATATTGGTGGGCTGCTGTTGGTTGCTTTCGAAATCCATAATTCCAACTCCAAGACATTATATATATATATATGAGGAGAGTTCCAATGCCTCATGTTTTTCATACCTCATCTACATCATATGTTATATCTTCGCTTTCAAAGTTCAAATTTCGATCCAACCGTTCAACATGATATTCATACTAAAATATGCTTGGGGATGAAATTTTATATTTTTTGGAAATTTTTTACTATTTTTTAAGATGGGTACAAAATCACTGTTTTAGGACCGTTTAAAAAACAGTGATTTTCTACCCATCTTAAAAAATAGTAAAAAAAATTCCAAAAATTATAAAATTTCATCTCCAACCATATTTTAGTATGGATATCATGGTGAACGGTTCGGATGGACAATTTAGACTTTGAAAACGAAGATATAGAACATGAGGTATGATGAGGCATGAAAGGCATGAGGCATTGGAACCCTCCACTATATATATATATGAAATGTGAAAAGAGTATCAAGACGAACCTAGATAATTAACAATCTTTGGGTTTTATTGAAAAAGAAAAGAAAACGAAAATCAATCAATAAAGATAAGAAGAGGGAGGGGGGTTTAAAACTTGAAAACTTAACAGCGCATGGCCATGGGCTCGTTTCTCATGTGGCCTTTTTAATACTATAGACAAGCCCAAGCCCAAGCCCAAGCCCAGATGATAATTACTATAATATCACGGGCACGGCTCATTTTATGTCTATGATTTTTAGATCAACAGACAACAGTACTGTAGCCTGTAGGAAAAAAGCTGCTATACCTATAAGCTTAGGTCCACCCAATTTTTTTGAAATTCAGATCAGATTCATAAGATATCTCATCTTGTCAGATTAAAGCGGAATCATTTAATGTAAATTTGATTCACCTCTCTTTAATTTAGTAACTTCTTTTATATATGATCAATTTGACTCAATCAACGATCGAATATTAAATTACGTTCTTGCTTATTCAAATTTATCATAGAAAATTATGTAATTTCAACTTACGGTGGCGTGGTTTGATCTCGTTGCGCATTTAAAAAAAAAAAAAAAAAACTAATAAGATATTGGAGGGGCGATAAGCCCATGTAAAATAAAATAAAGTACAAAAATAAAAAATAACAATACGATGGATTAAAAGTAAAACTGTTGAATTTTTCTTTGTAGGACATATCCGGATATTCCTTGTGCAATGAAATAAAGCCGTTCCAGCGATGGAATGGGGCGCGGTCCGATGTCCATTTGGACCCATTAGATCTGCTTTAAGTTTCGTGCTAAATTCCCATGCCAAACGAGAAGTTTTCTTTGCGAATCTTGGTGCCGATCTAACGGTTCAGACTGGATATCGGACAGAATTTGGTCCGGTGCCTATCGGACAGGTCCTCATTCTTTGCGAGGTCCCTTTGCGTTGCGTTGCATTTTCGAGAGGGAAATAGAGTGTGTGGCGTGATTAGGGAAAAAAGCAAAGCATCGCCAAATAGTTTAATCAATTCATAATCCCGCATCGATTTGTTGAGAGAAGAATACCTTGCAAAGCGAGCAACCTACCTCTCTCTCTTTTTGATGCAATTAAGCTTGTGATATTCTCTTCTCTTCCTTTCTTCTTTTTCCTAGCTATGATCTATGATCGATTGAGACAAGTCGCGTCTTTTAACTTGAAAAATACGTTCCTTTGGAAAGCAAAGCTGACAGATATTCAATTTCACTTCTGATTTCGGTGGTCAATTCCAACGATTTAAGTAATTCAGTTGGGAAATTTGAGGAATTAATTTCTGATCCGGGAGAATTGAATTGGGTGTATCATTCAGATTGTCGATTTCGAGTCAAATTTGGGGATATTTCATTTGAGTATCTGAAACCATGCATATGGAGGAGTTAGGAGATGGGGAGCCAAAGGGGGAAGAAATTGAGATTAGTAGTAACATTACCAAGCTGGGATTCATCAATCCAAAGAGAGCTGCTGTTGGGGTTGGGGCAAGAATGCTCTTTTACCCCACTCTTTTGTATAATGTTGTAAGGAATCGGTTTGAGCCCCAATTTAATTGGTGGGATCAAGTGGATGAGGTTTCTTCTCCTCTTCTTCCCGTTTTATTTTATCTATATTGTTATATATTGGTTTCTTAAAAGTGCCCATTCAAGAAACTTTCCTCTCTAACTTTTTGCCTGGTATAATGGGTAAATTACCAGTACTTTGTTTCGGAGATTGACCATGTGCAATTAAGCACTATTCAATCTTTCAGTGATTCTGAACTAACAAAAATGTCAGCATACTGAACCCTGAAATGTGAAATCATGTTTCAATTGCTCTTGATTTCATCAAATTAGCCTCATTTCGCCTCTGGTTCTTCAATTATACTAACAAGCATCGAGTAAAGAAAAGGAAGAGGGAAAATAAGGGGGTTAAAAATTGGTCAAACATATTATACATATACCTTGCAAATGCACAATGCTTAAAAATTCATGTTATGTTTCTTTAATTATTTTAATCTTGTTTTGTTTGTCAGTTTTTACTATTAGGTGCTGTACCGTTTCCTAGTGATGTGCTACGCTTGAAGAAGCTTGGTGTTTGTGGGGTTATTACTCTCAATGAACCTTATGAAACCCTTGTACCGATATCTCTATATAATGTAAGTGCCCAATGGCTAAACTTTTGTTTCATTGGCAGAGGGTGTTTAAGAGTCGGGATTTATAAGTGACCTATTTGAAAAATTTACAATTTTTTTTCTTTTTTTTAATTAGCTTGGGATTTATGTGTTTAGTTGCATAATCCATAGATACATACAATTAGCATAATTAGGCTACAAGAGGCTTAAAGTCAGGCTTTATTAGTTTTAAATGTTTTGAATCTTTAAATTGTAGGAACATGGGATCGAAAACCTGGTGCTACCAACAAGAGATTATCTTTTCGCACCGTCCCTTGACAACTTATGCAAAGCTGTTGACTTCATCCACTGTATGAATTGACTTTCCGGTCAAGCGTCTTTTAATTTTTGGAAAATCTTCTTGGTTAAAACTGCAAAATTAAAGAGTATCATGTCTTTGAATATAATGTATCTGCATAATTGTTAAAATTCATGGGTGTCTTAGAAGCCCCTTATTATACAATATTCCTGGATAAGAATCCAATCTGGGTACTTACTATAGGCATTTCTTTGTTGAACTGTAAGACTTATATTTATATTTTTTTCACAATACCTGAAGGGAATGCAACTAACAAGAAGATGACATATGTTCATTGCAAAGCTGGCCGGGGACGAAGCACGACAGTTGTTATATGTTACTTGGTTCGTCCATAAATCTTTAATTTATTATTTATTGTTTTGGAATATTTGCTTGAGTTTATTACATAAATGGTCCATAAATCTTTAATCTCTACCCTTGAAAATTACTATTTGTAGTCGATCATTTTGGTCCATACTATCACCTCCAATATCAATTATTTATCTTCCTATTTTCTCCTGGAAGTATGACACAGTTCGTTTCTTGCATCCTAAATGCTGTTCAAATATACCTTATCACTGCATTATTTACTTGCTCCTCAAGTTGGTTACAAATACTGACCCTCTACTTGTTCCTAGCACGTGTCACAGCTGGATTCACATTATTACTTGTCTTACTCACATTCCTGCATTTCATAACTTTTCTACCTTATTACACTGTATGAACTGAGGGAGTGATAAATGGGACCAATTGCTACGCTTAGCAATGTTACGGGTACAAAAAGTGGGGTTTGTATTATAATTCATGGACCATTTATTTGATTTTTTTTTTAGTTTACTATGTTTAGTAATAAATTATACATTTTCCTAAGTAAGTTGGATGGTTCAGGTTCAACACAAACAGATGACGCCGTCGGAGGCATATCAATATGTCAGATTCCAAAGGCCGCGAGTACTTTTAGCTTCATCACAGTGGCAAGTGAGTAATTATTTCTTGTGTTTGTTACTTTTTTTTGTCCTTGTGACATTTAAGTACTAATCGGGTGCATGTGCACCTGTAGTTTTTTTCACATGACGCCTGAACTTGCTTTTGTGGCTAGTATTGGTTATGTTTGGTTGAAAAATCTTCCATTGTACATATTCATTTATTATTGGGAAATGATTATTGTCCCCACACATAAATATACAATCATGTAGTCCCACAGGCATGTTGACTTCATTAGATTCTATAATTGAAAATGGCAAGTTATTCCAAGAAGGGTTTTTATCTTATTTTTATTTGGAAAACATTCCTTTGTTTATTTTCAATTCACTTTAGATCTTCTTTTCACACAGGCTGTACAGGAATTCTACCAGCTCCGTGTTTTAAAAGCGGACAAGTCATGTTGTAGGGATAACTCCATTGTGAAGCATGATTTCCTTGCGCCCACCAGCAGAAACTTTATTTCTTTCGATGACAGCACATTTGTGGTCGTTTCTCCAGCTGACCTCGAGGGCTACAGTGCAGATTTTGCCACAGAAAATCTGAACCTGAACAACAATGGCATACTCGCCGAGTTGAGTTTTGTATGCAGGCTCTCGTACTTTTGGCTCAGATGTCAATCTCAAAGCAAAATTAAGAAAAGAACAGTATGTGATATGAAGGCCATAGAGAGTTGCTCTCTTGAAGCGGAGCAGGTCAGTGCTGCTTCGCACGGTTGCTTACTTCAAAGTGTTGTTATTAAGCTGTAATTATTTTCTAAAACTTTTAGTCCAGGGAAGTGCATTGAAACCAAGTGAAAAGTGTGTTTTCACCTAGACAGCCCTATAAAATAAGTTTATCAAGTCTCCTCATGCAAAAGTAGAAATACCGACAGTGATTATGCTGTTTACCACTGTGGACATGCTAATCCAATGAGTTCATGTGGTGTCAGATCTGAGGCTCTCTATGTGGTCCTGTATTTCTTCAAAGCATATGTAGTGAATTTGAGTAAGGATATAGGCTATTGGTTGGGAAACACTTACAGTACAAGTCCAAACTCACATGTCTAGATATGACATATGGCTTGTTCCTGACATGTGAACCCACACCACACTGGCAGTAAATAGGGGCCCTACTTTCAGTGTTATGGCACATGCAGTATGTACAACAAATTTAGAAGCACTGCATGTCTTGTAAGAAAAAAAGGTGTTACCTATTAGGAGTTGCTCGGCTGTATTTAGAATCTGTTAAAATTTGGGGTTAGTAGTGAAGGTGAATGACATTGGCCAAATGGTTTCTATGCAATTTCCCCTTGTAAATTAACCTTTTTATTTAGAAAGTGTATCGGAGTTATCTGGTTGGGTCCGCATCCAAAGTGTGGAGTTGGATGAGTATATTATATATATAATAACTGATGTAATGGAATACAACTATGTTATGTTTTGTATATAAGAGGGTGATTCCTGAAAGATGTTGTTTTGTTTGTGTGGGTTCTTTTGGGTGCTCAATTGGGTGTCGAAAATCGAAACTTGGGGTTAAAAGTCACAGCATTAATCAAATTTAGGCACAGCATTAATCAAGTCTTTTGAAGCATGCATAACCTGAGGCCAAAGCAAGATTACTGAGCCGTATTTGCATAATTAAGAGCTTTTGTTGCGGATATACTGGACTGGAGTAATATTATGTGTTAAATTGATGGCAAATTTCATGATTAATGAAAGCGTTTGGAAATCTGTTGAACCAAATTATTAGGTAGATCTATCTGTATATTAAAAAGGGCACAACGACCTTTTTATTTGGATCATGCTTCTATTCTATATACCATTAAATTCAATTCACAAACAAAGAATAATGACTGACACCGAATCAAATTTATTCGATTTGAAAATCTCCAGGCAGCTCTTGTTGCCATGCTTTTATTTTTCTGCGAGAAAGTAAGTGACCCTCATATTTGCACTAGAGTTTCAAACACGCCCTTTACATTTCAAACTCAATATAAATATCCTTGCATTTCTTAAACACTTGCAAGTTGCAATTACGAATTCACATCCCCTCAGGTTACCAGACTGAGTATGATTGAATCGGACAGTCCAAAATTGTTCTTTTTAACATGGCACAAATCTTAAAGTAAAAATAATACTGTCCCTGCGCCATCCCGAACAAGCACAGACTGAGAATAGACCTGGGCCATCCGTTTTAATTGTGTTGAGTCAGGTATCTGGGAGAATTCGGATCCTGCAATTACTCTCTTCCGCTCTATTTTTAATTCAAAATTTTAACATAACCTTCTATTTTGGGAAAATAAAAATGCCCGTCTTTATTCGAACGCAATATCCAGAATTTTAGGGGTGTAAATGGATCGGATATTATCCGATTTCGTCCGGATCCGAATCCGGAAAATTACTTAAATTATCTGATCCGTATCCGAGATTATCCGTATCCGTATTCGTATCCGAAAAATTATAACGGATAAGAATTCGGTAATATTAAGATTTTTAACTATCCGTAACTATCTGTATCTGACCGTTACACCGCTAAACCACAACAAATGCGCTCTATGTTTTTAAATTGGTTTATTAAATTGCATATACATATATATTCTGATGAACAATATAACACTATGACATGATTAGTGACTAATATTTTGATAATATGATATATGTTTTATGAGGAGGGTTCCAATGCCTCCATTTTTCATGCCTCCACCATGCCTCCATTTTTAAAACTTTAATAACTCAAAATTTAAAACTTAAAAGTCAAAATAAAACCGTTGGATATGATCTACATCATTTTATCTATGCACGTGTAAAAAATTATGACATTTCAATTTTGTTTGGTTGTCATCAAGAGCTTGTAAAAAACGTACTAATGTGGATAATTTCTAGACGTTGATTTTTCAACTTATTGATTCACATAAAAACAAAATCAAAATGTGATAATTTTTTATGAGCACATAGATAAAATGATGTAGATCATATCCAACGGTTTTATTTTGACTTTTAAGTTTTAAATTTTGAGTTATTAAAGTTTTAAAAAATGGAGGCATGGTGGAGGCATGAAAAATTGAGGCATTTGAACCCTCCTCATGTTTTATAACCAACAAACTTATTATGAATAATATTAGATCTAATTTATGAATGAAAAAAATTATATTTAGATGTTATTATTTACTAGAATGTACATTAGTAATTTATTTTTAATTATCCGAATTATATTTGTACCCGTATTCTTATTCATCCGATATCCGATCTGTATCCGTATCCCTTTAATATCCGATCGATATCTGTATCCGTTTAATATCTGATCCGCATCCGTATTTGAAAAATTATAACGGATAAGGATACGGTTTGACCACTATCCCATCCGTATCCGACCAGTCTGACTATTACACCCCTAAATATCCTGCTATTAGTAATTTTTTTTTTTTAAACTTTGCAGAGGCTGCTATTAGTAATTCACTATGTAATATTGGTAACCCCTACCAAGCATTTAAAAAAAAAAAAGGTATTTCAGTAGGTATCAATTGTCAATGCTATTAAACTCTTATTAGGATTGTCCCTTGAACTCTAGCTCTAAAAAAATATAATATTTAATTCATAATAAATTGATTTTTTATACTGATAATTTGTATAAGATAATCTTAAATTATAAAAATAAATAAATAATTTTCAAAATTTCAAATCTTCAAAATCATATATAATAAAAAATATGAACAACCGCTGAAAATTTCTAAGATAAACAAATGTATATTATGTCGTAGATGAGTAGAGAGCATAAACAAAAAAAAAAGATGAACATTGTTACCATAATAAATGAATAGGGATAATAGAATTGAATGGGTGTGACTAGGGCTGCAAACGAACCGAACTGAATCGAACTTATTCTCAGTTTGAATTTGGTTTGAATTAATTTCGAACGAACTCAATTTCGAATCGAATTTTTTACGAACTCAATTTCGAACTTTTACGAACTTTGTTACGACTTACGAGTTATGACTTATGGCTGAGCCATAGTTCGAAATTACAACAGTTCAATAAAAACTCAGGTATTCTGAATTCTAATTACACAGTACACCAAATTTATATCAAAATTCATTACAAATACCAAAATTTATATCAAACACCAAAGTTTAGTACAATCAATCAAAGTTCAGTACAATCACATAATCCAAAGTTTTCCAAATAGCCAACAGGAGCAACATCACCAAAGTTTTCAAATATCCAAAGTATTCAAAGTACAATTTAAATATCAATAGAAGTACAGAACAATCACCAAATCTTAGAATTATTACAAACCCAAATATTATCCTAAATAAAACATTAAAGTTCATTATCAATGGAAATTAACGGTTCACGTTTGAGTTAATTTCGAACTAAGTTTGGTTTGCGAACCTATTTCGAACGAACTAGGTCCAGTTTGAGTTTGGTTTGAATTAATTTCGAACTAAGTTTGGTTTGAATTAATTTCGAACGAACTCAATTTCGAATCGAATTTTTTACGAACTTTTTCGAATCAAACTCGAATCGAATTACGAACTACGAATTTTTTGTGCAGCCCTAGGTGTGAGCATAGTGACAAAATTCACGTATAATTCGTTTTTTCCACGTTATCGAACCGAACTCCGAATAAAACACAGAAAAACATATAATATGTTTTATTTGCGAATAAAACGCGTATAAAACGCGAGTTGACGAATTATTTGCGATAAAAACGCGAAAAAACACGAAATTTTTTTTTTATTTTTTTTTTCAATTTTTTTTATGGTTTTTTTTGTTTTTTTTTTGCTTCCTTATTGTACCGAATTATTCCTGAATTATACCGAATCACAAATTTTTGACATCGCCGAACCGAACCCGAACTATTAATTTATCACTATGAGTGTGAGTGTGAGAGTGTTAGTGTTGATAACGTAGCACAAGTAAACATTGTTGAAATGACTATATTACAACTCGTCACATCACAGGCTTATATGATATCTGGCTCCGACATCAAAATTGCCAAACAATTTATCTGGCTCGACATATATATATATATACACAGAGAGAGAGCAAGGTTAAAATGCACCATTGGTTTTGTGCTTCAATCATACTTCACGTATTTTTCTCCGTTTTCAAAGTTCAAACAGTCAATCTGAACCGCTAAACATGATCTTCATATTAAAATGTGCTTGGAGACAAAATTTTATATTTTTTGAAATTTTTTTACTATTTTTTTAGATAGATACAAAATCACTGTTTTGAATAATCCAAAATCTTCTAAAAAAGTGATTTTGTACCTATCTAAAAATATAGTAAAAAAAATATAAAATTTGGTCTCCAAACACATTTTAATACAAAGATCATGATGAAATGTTCGGATTGACGGTTTGGATTTTGAAAATGAAGATATGGATGTGGAACATGATTGGAGCACAAAACCAATGGTGCATTTTAACCCTACTCATATATATATATATAGAGAGAGAATGGCTAATATACAAACGTTTGTTTCTGGATTCAGGAACAAACAGTTCGGATCTCCGATTTTTAAAGTCCAAACAGTCGATCCAAACCGTTAGATATTCAATTTATATTAAAATGTGCTTGGAGACCAAATTTTATATTTTTTTAGAATTTTTTTACTATTTATTAAGTTATTTGAAAACCGCTGATTTTATTAAACTTATGCACCATTGAAAAACAACGATTTTCAAACCAGCTTAATAAATAGTAAAAATATTCTAGAAAATATAAAATTTGGCCTCCAAGCACATTTTAATATAGATTGGATATCTAAAGGTTTGAATCGACTATTTGGACTTTGAAAATCGGAGAACCGAACTGTTTGTTCCTGAGTCCAGGAACAAACGTTTGTATATTAGCCATTCTCTCTCTCTCTCTCTCTCTATATATATATATATATATATATATATATATATATATATATATATATGAGTAGGGTTAAAATGCATTATTGGTTTTGTGTTGATTGCTCCACATTTTTATTTTCGTTTCCAAAGTTCGAACAGTCGATCTGAACCACTTATCATCATCTTCGTATTAAAATGTACTTGGAGATCAAATTTTATATTTTTTGAATTTCTTTTACTATTTTTTTAGATAGGTACAAAATCACTATTTTCAGAAGATTTTGGACCATCCAAAACAGTGATTTTGTACCTATCTAAAAAAATAGTAAATTTTTTTGAAAAAATATAAAATTTAGTCTCCAAGTACATTTTAATATGAAGATCATGTTGAGCGGTTCGGATCAATTGTTCGAACTTTTAAAACAGAAAAAAAAAGCGTGAAGCATGATTGGCTATATATTATATATATATATGTATGTAGGTACACTTGAGAGTAGGTCCGATGCTGGTTCGATGGGTTTAATCACCGTTGATTTACTTTAAGATTCGTGCAAAACGCTTTAAATTTTGTGCGTGTATGTTTCAACTTTCGTGCGCACTAATCTTAAATTAGATCGGACGGTCATCATGATCGTTGAACCTAAAAGTAGGTCCGATGCCATGTTCTCATGTAGGTATCTTTAAAACTTTTCCTTTCTTTTGACCAAAGCTTTATTACAATACTAATTCCCAAGTAGAGTTTAGTTTCAAATCACATGTTGATGTCTTGAGCAAAGAAAGTCTTATATCCACTGTTGTAAAATGCGGTTCATGCGGCCGCATATGCGTATGCGGTTGGCAACTGCATGAAAAATCAATATGCGGTTCCAATATACGGTTCCACATATGCGGCCGCATATTCGACCGCATATTACTGCATACCGCATACCGCATACCGCATACCGCATATACCGCATATTGACCGCATATCACCGCATATCACCGCATATTGACCGCATATCACTGCATATCACCGCATATCACCGCATACTTGTTTATATATATATCAATTCTCATTTTAAAACCCGCATATATAAGTCCGCATGAAAATCCGCATGTGCGGCCGCATACCGTATATGCGGTATGCGGTGTATACGGTATGCGGTGGCCTTCCGCATACCGCATAGAAACCGCATTTTACAACACTGCTCATATCAGGTCATTGGGGTAGGTTAGATATTGGAATCTAGAATGGAATATGTGTTCTTCTCTGCTATGAACGATTACTCATGTATCAGCTCAGCATTATAGTAATGACAAGCCTACGGGCGTTTCAACTTGCAAAAAAAAGAAAGTCTCATATCAGAAAACATAAAAGAGAGCAGATTTTTACCATTTTATTGGTTGCCTTTGCCTGTCTCACTGTCTGCTGTCTGCTCGCCTGTTTCCATTTTATCTAATCATGAACTGCCACGTAGGCTCTTTCAACTCTCCCCTCTGCCTCTCTGCTGCCGACATCTATACTATATACTTAATCCTTGATATGGGTGCTACAGTGTAATGAACAGTGAGACCGACAGGTGGGTCCCACTGTCAGCTACACATTTTTTTAGCTCCCTCTAATTTTTTTTTTCCGCCTTCTCTCGAAAGTTCCTCTTCTCTCCAGAAATTTCTCCATTCTCTCACCCTCACTCAAATCCTTCTCCCTCCGCTTCACTCTCTCTAGCCACACGACGAGTTCTTCCTGTCGCCGCTCCATCGGTCTCCGACTGCGCCGCAGTCTGACGGAAGGACCTCGCAGTGAAGCTCTTCAATTGAGAGGAGTTCGATCTGAGCACTTTGCCTCCGCGTCTCTCGACTTTTTTCCTTCTACCCCTTCTCTCTCTTCTGAAAATTTACTCTCCTCCTCTCTTCCGCTCACTTCCCTCTTCTACCCTCTCCTCCCAGCATCCCCTCCCTCCTGGTTGTTCTCTCTCCGCTCATCTCCCTCCTCTTCCTCTCCCGCACATCTCTTCTCCTCCTCCTCCTGCCAAACTTATCCTCCCTTTTTCCTCCTCCGCTGGCCTCCTTGCCACTGTTCACACCGTCTCCTTCCCCTCTTTCGCTGCTCATTCCCGCCCAAGCGTGGATTATTCCAAATGTCAACCGCCATTCTCCTTCGGCATATTCAACGGTGCTCTCGCTGATCTCTACTGAGATCAAGGTACTTTTACCTAGGTTCCTGGTACATGGCAATGGATACTAGGAAGTGGCAGCCATACCGGCAGTTGTACAGTTCATTCTCAAGATTTTTCTACCCGAGTCACCTCGATGGCTCTCCAGGAAGGTGATTTCATTTATTTCTCACAATATTTTTAAATCATCCTGATTTCTCACTTTCAATTGATTTATAAGTCTATTTATTCATTTCTGGTAGGATAAGAAATCAAAGGCAATGGCAGTGCTCGAGAAAATATACAACTCACTACAGGAAGAGATAGACCATCTTGAGGCTGTTTCCAGGCAAGTTTCTCTGTCTGGAAAAAATGTTAGTTACTTGGATGTATTCCAGATGAAAATAAATGAAAACAATTAATTCAAGTGGAAAAATTTAGCATAGCCTACTATATTTTGAGATATTGTATTCGTATGAGTTGTGTTATAACAGATCTAAGGCTCTGATTTTGCACATTTTGATTTCAGTAATGAGGGGCTAGACTCATGAGAATGTGAAAACATGTAGTTTTCTTTGTGTTTTGGTCAATCAAAGCTTTTTTTTTTTATTTTAGTAAACATACTTCTACAATAGATACTTTCTAATTTAATTACTTTCCTAAAATATTTTCTTTAGAAACTAAAATCTCTCATCCCAGTAATCATGATGTTTCTTAAGACCCAAAAAAAAGGAGCAATAATTGTTAGTACCTTTTTATAATCTTTGAACGGATGGTATTTACAAATGAAATAGATATGCATTTCACAAGTGGGGATCATGAAAACTGTAATACTTGAAGTAAATAAAATCTTTGACAATAATTCATCTATAGATAGTTCGGCATGATAACAATTTGAGTATGTTTTATATTGAAATTTTAATTGAATTTAGGGGTGATTGTGGATGGAAGGGAGGTGGCAGTGAAGATCATTCCCTTGCAAAGACTGCATTTGGGTAATCTATACTGGAACTCAAATGAGTATTTTAGATTGTAATCAAGCACTAATATGCATACTTATTCAGTGATATTTTAGAATTTCAGCTTTTGGTACTGTTTTGAAAACCCTTGAATGACACTTAGATTATGCATCATTATCAAATGACCAAATGATAGAAATTGAAAAAGGTGGTTAGTACTAACTTATTTGCAAATTATTCGTACTTTTGTAGATGGATATATAGCTTGACAACTTCAAAACATTGGTACTTTTGTAGGCTAATTGTGGTTCCTTGATTGCTTGAGTAAGTTGACCATGTGTTTGTGCAGATTGGAAGATGAGGCTGTTGTTGGAAAATTGTAAAAAGCATTTGCTGCAATTTGACAGCTAAGAGGTAGACTATCTGCTAGAAATTTAATCCATTGTTATTTATCAATTGTCGCCGTTTATTAATTCTTTAACTATTGTTCTTTTCCAAATTAATTTTTTTTAATGGACAAAAATTTATTAAAAGAAGTTTATTTACAAGAACCTAAAGGATTAACGCCTTAGTCTACTATTTACATATAATAAATCACATCATGATTACTCTAAGGTGATATCCTCGCTAAGCATATCTCAACCACAATGTGATATCCATCGTTGCCTCATAAATGAGCCGATGCTTTGATTTTTGTTCGCCCAAAAAGAAACATCTATTTCTTTCCCTCCAAAGAGCTCATGCTCCTGCTGCCCAAGCAGAGTTCCATTGTCTATTTTGGTGTTCTATTCCATATTATGAAGGACAAGATAGAAAGACACACCCGGGACATAGCTACTACTTCAAGGTATAATTTTCTTCTAAAAATTGATTTGCTCAAATTTATTTAAATGGACAATTTGTCTTTCTTTACAAGTTTCAATTGATTTTAGTTGATATTATATTCTGGAATGATATTAGAGTTAACATCAAGTTTAGTATTTTGCTGGTATGCCACGTAAGGTAAGGTCATGCTGCTATTAGTTTATTGGTGCACAACATGATCCGTTAGACTTTAGTTAAGAGGATAGAGGTATTTTTGTGGCTTTATCTAACATCATAAACCTTTTTCTGAATTTATCCAAGAAAAAGGGATTCATAAAAGTTTGTAATTCACAAAAATGGGTTGGCCAGATTGTAAAATATTAAAACATGTGTCTAGCTGAGCAGTGTTAATGCTATGTTATGGGTGTTTGTGCGGATTGGAAGATGCATGGGGAGTTGTTGGAAAATTGTAAAAACATATGTTGCACTTGAGCACTTTTGACAACAAGAGGTAGAAATATCCGCTGGAAATTTAAATCATTGTTGTTTATCAATTGCCATGTTTATATATTAAGGCCTTAGCTACTGTTCTTATTTGCAGATTTTGGACGAGAGGATAGAAAGACACCTATAGCTTACTACTTCAAGGTATAAATATTCTGCTATTAAAAATGATTTGCTAAAACTCTTATCATTGCATATTTAATACTACCCCATCTCTATTGGAATGTTCTGTGTGCATAAAAAAAATCCATTAAACAGAAGAACTGAATGAAACAAAAATTAACAGCAATCCAATCAACATACATAACTATTTTGTTCATTTTTGCAGTGGTGAAGACAACAAGGCAAAAAAAAAAAAGAAAGAGAAAAGAAAAGAAAGAGAGATTGCACCGTCCCCATACTAACACTTGAAATTTATTTGTTATTTGTAAATAATATTTTGTTCATCGTCCTCTCAGAAATGAGTATTTGTGCTGTTTTTGTGGGAGAAAAGCACCACTTGAATTTTTTCAACAGTCCAGATTGTTGAAAACCAATGTGATATGCACTATGTTTTATTTTTATTGTTTATCTACATTACAAGTTCTATGATTTATTGTATGATATGCACTATGTTTTGTTTTCTATATTAATTTCAATTATCACTGCCGAAGCAAAGCGAGGCATTACGCTAGTTTTTATTAATATCCAAAGTTTAATACAAATTATTAATTATACCCAAAATCGGACCAATTATCGATATATACCCAAGCCGGCCATTTTCTGGCCGGCTATGTACCCACCCTAAGCTGGCCATAAAATGGCCGGCTATGTACCTTTTTTTTTTTCCCCCGCATTTCACCCTTTATATACCCCTTTTTCTCTCTCTCCTCTCACAATTCTCCCATCTTCAACCGAATTCTCTCTTCTTTAAGGTAAATTTTTTTTTTATCTAATTTAATTTTTAATTTATTTATTTTAGGGTTTAGGATTTAGGTTTTAGGTGTTATAATTTAGATTATGTTGTTGTAATTTAGTGTAATTAGCTAAGTTAACCAATATTTAGTTTAATTAGCATAATTGACCAATATTTAGGGTATTTTGGCCTTTTTTATCATAATTATGCTGATTAAGCGTAATTTTACCGAAATTAGCACTTTTGACCAATATTTAGGGTATTTTGGTCTTTTTTACCATAATTAGGCTAATTAAGCGCAATTTAGTGTAATTAGCACAGATGACCAATATTTAGAGTATTTTGGCCTTTTTTACCATAGTTATGCTTATTAAGCGTAATTTTACCGAAATTAGCACATTTGACCAATTTTTAGGGTATTTTGGCATTTTTTACCATAGTTATGCTGATTAAGCGTAATTTTATCGAAATTAGCACGTTTGACCAATTTTTAGGGTATTTTGGTCTTTTTTACCATAATTAGACTGATTAAGCGTAATTTTACCGAAATTAGCACGTTTGACCAATTTTTAGGATATTTTGGTCTTTTTTACCATAATTAGACTGATTAAGCGTAATTTAGTGTAATTAGCACAGATGACCAATTTTTAGGGTATTTTGGTCTTTTTTACCATAATTAGGCTGATTAAGCATAATTTAGTGTAATTAGCACAGATGACTAATATTTAGGGTATTTTGGCCTTTTTTACCATAATTATGCTGATCAAGCGTAATTTCACCGAATTTAGGTTATTTTAGATATCAGGATGCCTAGAGCACGGCCTACCCAGCGTCCAGTAGTGGACGAGCCGATCAGTACCAGCAGCACGGAGCACATCAATCCTCTACTGTGGATTCCCCACAGCGAGCACCGAGTCTCACTGGCTTCTCGTGAGGTACGTTCCTTTTCTTATATTTTCATTAAATTTTGTTGGATTTAAATTTTATTATGTTGTCACCATGCGGATTACATTTTTCAACGCATGACACAGATCTTCTAGATGTGAAGTTGAGGTGCGTTCACATGAGGTACTACGAGGTACTACGAGGTGATGGAGCCGTACCTCGTCAACCTGGGTCTCTACCAGGTTGTGAACATCGTGCGGACAGAGAAGAGCATCATCAATGCATCTCTCATCGCTGGACTGGTGGAGCGATGGCGTCCCGAGACGCACACGTTTCACATGCCATTCGGAGAGATGACAGTGACTCTCCAGGATGTGAGTGCTCTCTGGGGTTTGTCTATCCGTGGCACACCCGTCGGCGGCATCTCTGACAGCACCACCTTCGCAGGTTATGTCGAGGAGTTGTTGGGAGCTGATCCTTCCTATATCATTGGGGACCATGGGAGGTCGAAGTTCCATTTGCGGATGACGAGGTTACGGCAGCACTTCATCGCGGGTCTCTCGGCAGATTCCACCGAGCTGGAGATTCAGAGGTAAATTTTTATTAATATCTACTAATTAATTTATAATACGATGATTCTATTAGAATTTTTATATGTTTTGTATTGCAGATATACACGGGGCTACGTGATGGACCTTTTTGGTTCTGTCATGTTTCCTGATTCCAGCGGTGATCAGATGCCGATGATGTATCTCCCGTTGCTGATGGAGATTGAGCGGCCGACGTCGTACAACTGGGGTGGAGCTGTCCTGGCGTATCTGTACTACCACCTGTGTCGTAGTAGTGAGGTAAGTCACCAACTCTTATTTTAGTGTAAATTATTTAATCAATCAATCCATCAAAATACACTGACGTGTAATGTTCTTGAAAATGAAGCCGACGGCGAAGCAGATGTACGGGCCGGTACTCCTGCTTCAGCACTGGTCGTGGTCACGGCTACCGGTGGGCCGTCCTATCCCCAATGAGGCGCCGAATTAGGGAGAGCCAGATGTGTTTCACTGCCCGGCATACGCCAAGAAGTGGTACGGTTTCCACCACTACCAGGATCGGACCCACGGTGCTACTGTTGGGATCAGGCCAGTCCGGTCAGAGCTTCAGAGTTTGCCTGAGCCTCTTGTTGAGTGGACGCCGTACGATCAGTTGTACGAGGAGTTCCTCTTGCAGGGCAGTGTGACTGACGAGCAGGAGCGGGAGATGTGGTTCTATCGAGGTCCACTCATACATTTCTGGATAGTGGAGCACCACTATCCAGATCGGGTGCTCCGCCAGTTTGGTCGAGCGGCGTTGATTCCCATAGACCCATCTTTGCCGAGTTACACGCACAGAGACCTGCACCGGTAAGTCGTAGTCTATTGTATTTATTAAATAAATCATATTACTTGATAGTTTTTTATTGCAACTAACGTCTTCTTTACAGCGTTACCCACCGAGCGCGACTGGATAAGGACTGGAGCACCCATTACGATGCATACTACACGACGGCCTTGGATCCTCAGTATGCAGACTTCTATCACGAGCCAGATGTGCTTCAGCAGACCCAGGGGGATCCCCAGTTGAGGTACGATGTATGGTACACGCAGGTCTGCATGGCGAGTGTCTATCTGCAGGGTGATTACGGTGCCCATCTCCGCGACAGGATCAAAACGGATGATGGTTACCATCCCAACGGTCGTGGATGGGCTCGCCAGGTAAAGCACCTAAAACCACAAGGTTTGATCTAACTTAGTAATACATCAAGGTTTGATCTGACATGCTAAATTTTTTTCAGCTTTTGGCCGCGATCAAGGAGTGCGGGCATGGGATCCGCATGCTGGGAAAGAAGAACTGGGGACGGCTTGGGTACCGCACCCTCAAGAAGAATGCGAATGTGGTTGAGGATGCCGGGCACTGTGGAAAGATCATCGGTATGCTGCGAGACGCCAGAGAGAACATCAACTGGCGTGAGATAGATCCGCAGGAGCCCGATCCGAGCCCGGTTCTGATGGATGATATGCCATCTTCCCCCGATTCACATCCAGAGTGGGACTACCATCGTTGGGTATTGTCCGACATTGGGTGGACGGCATGGTACGACGAGCATGGACGTCCGGTGCAGCCTTATGTATGTCATACTTCAGTATCTGTCAGGTTTTAATAAATTTCTTCATTCAGATCAAATTTAATAATTTATGTGTATGATTGCAGGTCCAGCAGAGATGCCACCACAGCCACCACCTGCGGAGACCGATACTTCTGAGTACGAGTCCCTCTCGTGCAGTCTCCACGAGTTCGAGGAGATCATGTCGGCACCGACATGGCCCCGATATGGCACAGAGATGCCGCATGATGGAGAGGCTAGTGGTAGCGGGTCTCATACTCAGCCTGCCTTTGGGACTGGATTTGCCGCATCTATCTTCGCTACACCTCCGCCAGTACCGACAGTCTCCACGGGCGATGCCAGATGGGATACTGCCGAGCAGATACTGAGGTCTGCCGATGCCCCAGATGAGCCCGAGAGAGACGGAGCCTGGCCGCGCTGGTGCCGGGCGAACGCCGGAGTACCGCCTCAGCGATATTCCCCCTCTCCGTTTTAGTTGTATTTTTACTAGTTTTGTACTATTTATATTTGATATACTATTTATATTTGGTATATTTGGATTATCCTATATTTCGGTTCTTGTGTATGTGTGCTTTTATGGTACTATTTTTATATTTTACATATCAAAATAAATTATTATGATAATGCTAAACAGAAAATATAACAACATTAAAATAGTAGCACAACATAAAAAATAGTACCACAATGTAGCGTATTTCAATTAATATAGCGTATTATAAAGTAATGTAATGTAATTTAGCGTAACTTAACATAATATAGTGTTATTCAATATAATTTCAATTAATATAGCATATTTTAGTATAAATATGCTAATTATATATCAAAAGAAGTAATATAACAAATAATTTAAATAAAAAATTTCCAATTTTCAGTGTTAAATTTCAATACTTTGATCTTCATAGTGTCTTTCTCTAAAATGCGGGTAAAAAAAAAAAAAAAAAAAAAAGGTACATAGCCGGCCATAAAATGGCCGGCTTGGGTATATATCGATAATTGGTCCGATTCTGGGTATAATTAATAATTTGTATTAAACTTTGGATATTAATAAAAATGTCGGTCTCTGCTGAGTCTGGATACCCTAAAGTAAACCCAAATTTTATGTTTATATCAGAACCGTCCGATCAGAATTCGGGTCAATCCGGATCAAGATGGAATGCACGCAGGTGATATGAATTCCTCTCTTCTCCCATTCCTAATAAAAAAAGAATCTCCATTTCTTTTGTCTTCTTCCCCCGTCTCTTTCCTCACTCCAATCAAATCCAAAACTAAAAACCAAAGTTGCCTTTCTATGGCAAAGCACCACCGCCACCTCATTAAGCTCCTTTTGTGCTCGATTCTCCCCGGCTTACTCCTTTTACTTTTACTTGTACTCTTCTTCCTCCTCTACCGTAAACACAAACACCATCGTAGAGAAAGGTCCATAGAAACCGCTGTATACAGCACTAACACTGTGTACGACTCACCGGAGGAAACAGAGGATCTCATGACATTCTCTGCGGGCGAAGATCTGACGGCCAGCGATATATTGGAGGCACCAGGGGAGGTGATCGGAAGGTCCAGTTACGGCACGGTGTACCGGGCCTGTCTACGGCGGACCGGGTCCACAGTGCTGCTGAGGTTTGTGAGGCCAGCTTGCATTGGCTCAGCACAGGGTATAGTGCCTTTGGTAAAAACACTCGCTTCAGTAACGCCGCATGCTCATCTGGTGCCGCTCAAGGCTCTGTATGTGGGTCCCAGAGGAGAGAAATTGTTTGTGTACCCGTTCTACGCTGCTGGTACGCTGGCTCAGTTCTTGAGAGGTTTGTCTTATTTATTTTTGGGATTTGCATTGATTAACAGAAAATTGGGTCTGAACATGAATTTGCTCAGATCTTCGGTAGTGACTTTATATGATACTGATGAATTTTGCTTGATGTACGTAATGTGATATAGATCAATCTTATATGATGAAATTATGAGAACTCTTTTTACTGGTAGAATATAAAATACTTAATGAAATAATGCTATTTCTTTCTGTTGATATTCATTGTGAACAAAATTGTGCAAAAAAACTGTAAATTTTATGTAGTCAGATGAGAGCTTAAGACTCGCCTTCAATTTTGTCCTGCTTATTGCTTGATTTATTTATTTAGTTATTGAAAATTTAGATATAATTATTGTTATTTTTAATTGAATTTAATTCCATCATGTGTAGATGGAGTGGTTGAATCTCAAAGATGGGAGATCACATGCAAGCTATCTCTTGGAATAACCCAAGGATTAAACCACCTACACACTGGGACTGGGTGCAGCAAACCAATAATTCATGGAAACATCAAAACAAACAATATACTACTAGATGAAAATCTCGAGCCTCGCTTATCGGATTTCGGACTTCATCTCCTTTTAAGCCCGACTTCCGGTCAAGAAATGCTAGAAGCCTCCGCATTGCAAGGCTACAAAGCGCCAGAGCTAATAAAAATGAAAGATGCAACCAAAGAGACTGATATATATTCTTTAGGTGTTGTTTTACTTGAATTGCTCACTCAAAGGGACCCAATTAAAATCCTTTCTTTGTTGCATTCCAAAGATTTGGTTTTTGAGAGAGAGATAAGTGAGGTGTTTAAAGGGTGTGGCAATGGGGAAGGATTGTTAAAGTTTTTCCGATTGGCCATGGATTGTTGCGCGCCAGTACCGGGTTTGAGGCCGGATGTCAAGAGTATTTTGAGTAGGCTTGAGGAAATTTGCCGGTGATAATTTGATATTTTTGGGGTTGAATCTGTAAAAAATTCTTCATATATGTAAAATAAAATTTAGCCAACAGCACGCACGCATGCCCAATTTCACCGGTCCCCAACTTTTGCCCTTCAAGATACAAAACAGGGAGATGTCAATTTAAATATTTTATGGATCATTACATCTCTTTTCCAAACTCTCTAACTTAAAACCAATGCTATTTATAAAAATAGTGTTTGGCTGTAAAGAAACATCAATTTTATACTTCAATTTCGTAGTTCCCCCCAGCTTACATTTGAAATGAATATGCACTTCTGTATCCCCGGCCCCACAGCCACAGGCTTTCAGTTTGGTGCATAGTGTGCTTTTAGGAAAATTTAAGGAAATGTTTGTGAGACCGACAGTGCTCAAATTTGGAAATTAAGGGGATGTTTTAATTTTTACAAAAAAAGTTAGGAGGCAAAAAGGTGTAAATTGTTTTTTAGGATCATAATTTATAATTCATAATTGTGAGAGGTGACAATGTGACATCCCTCGTGAGTCGTGAGGCGAGGTTGGCTTTATGATTTGATAAGAGTTGGATCAAGACAAACAAATAATTAAATCATTAATTATTTGTTTGTGGCCCATGTGGTAGTTAAGGTTTGTTATTTTTTTAAATTGCTTCGTGTGCGTGCTCAATGAAACTAAAAGAACACTTTCAATTAATATCTTTATTCAAATTATCATACAGTATTATATATATATAGTTGGGCTATATTGCATTGCAATGTATATGCTCTCTTGTACAATTTATAGTACAATGTATATGTTTTCTAAGTCAAAATCAACAATTTATAGTACAATTTACAAGAGAGCTTATACAATGCAATGCATCATAGCCAACTCTATATGTATATATATAGAGAGAGCAAAGCTAGAGTGTGATGTGCTCACCAAGAGGAATTGGTGAGCACAACTCCAAAAGTATATCGGATCGGCTTCAAACGACGAATCTAAACTGTTGAAATCCATATACTTCATGAGTGATGCATGTACATGCAAAATTTTGAAAGTTTCAAATTTATTTGCTACAAGGTCAAGCGGTCAAAGAAATAAACATTTTATAAGTTATTTTATAAGTTGTTTATATATTTATTTTTCATCATTTCTTTGACCGCTTAACCTTGTAGCAAATAAATTCGAAACTTTTAAAATTTTGCATGTACATAAATCACTCATAAAGTATATGAATTTTAACGGTTCGGATTCGACGTTTGAAGCTGATCCGATATACTTTTGAAGTTGTGCTCACCAAACTCTCTTGTTGAACACATCACACCTTAGCTTTGCTATATATATATATATATATATAGAGAGAGAGAGAGAGAGAGAGAGAGAGAGAGAGAGATAGGCTATGGTGAGTTGTGAAGTAAAATGTTGTTTTACTTCACGCCATATTTTCATTTTGAAAATTCAAACAATCGATCTGAACCGTTCCACTTTTTCTAAATATTGAAATGTGCTTGGAGATTAAATTTTACATTTTTTGGAATTTTTTTACTATTTATTAAGCCACTTTGAAATCGCTGATCCACTGTGAACAGTAAAAAACAGTAAAATTTTCTGGACCACCGGATCAACAATTTTCAAAGTGGCTTAATAAATAGCAAAAAAATTCCAAAAAATGTAAAATTTAGTCTCCAAGAACATTTCAATATAGAGAACATGTTGAGCCGTTCGGATCGGTTGTTTGAATTTTTAAAATAAAAATATGAATGTGAAATAAAAATGACATCTTACTTCACAACTCACCATAGCCCAGCTCTATATATATATAAGTAGAAGAAATCTCTCATTAGCAGTTGCAAAATTTTCTTATTTTTGTACGTATCAATTATATTGTTATTGTTAGCCTTTCTAATAAAATGAAATTACACCTACATTTAATATCTATCTTAGTCCTTTCAATTTCAATTTTCTAGTTCCGTCCTAACTAGGACTTGAAAGAGTATTTTTACTCTATCCAAAACTATAATTAATTATTTCTATATAAATCAAATCATATGAGGAATATATGCTCTTGCTGAGTCTTGCTAACTTGACCAAAACTAAAACTAGCTTTTTTATGCATTTATTATGGAAATCGACTAGTCGATAGGCAAAGCAGACCAGCCAAATAAGTGCCATTTTGACATTAATTAGTTGACTAATTAATTAATTTTGTAATTATCATATCCTAATGTTTGATAGGTTTTGATCAACTAACTTGAGGCAACGACCCAAAATAAATAATTTAATTTACTACGTTTGGAATATTACGGAACTCCAGAAAGGCATGGCTTAATAAATAATGAATAAATCGCTGATCTGGTGGTCCAGAAATTTTTATTGTTTTTTACTGTTCACAGTGGATTAGCGATTTTCAAAGTGGCTTAATAAATAGTAAAAAAATTCAAAAAAATGTCAAATTTAGTCTGCAAGCACATTTCAATATTTAGAACATGTTGAACGGTTCGGATCGGTTGTTTGAATTTTCAAAAATGAAAATATGATCCGAAGTAAACCCCCAATTTACTTTGCAAAGCACAATAGCTCATATATATATATATATATATATATCTAGTATTATCGGTCGGTTCAAAGTTCAAACTGAACTAAAATTAGTCCCAATTAATATGCATCTCATTTACAATCTTTCTTCCGTATTATTTGTTAATATTTTAACTATCCATATAGCTTTTATTTTATAAAAAAATAACTTCTCTTCCATAGAAGAGAAGTATAATAATGCAGCATATATATTTTCTTCGACTTTAACCTCGGTAAAGGTGTAGTTACAATCGTCCAGAATAGCAAATTAAAGTATCCCATAAATTAATAATCTCTAGCTAGTCTACTATATAAACATTAATTTGTCTATTCTATTCTCTATATATATGAATATAACCGCATCCTCAAAATTATAGGCCTCTATCTGTAATTTCCCTTCATAATTTGTTGTTTTATCAAATAAATATTACACTTGAATCAATATATATAGTTACTAAAACATTCCAAAGTCTTTTTTGGTGAATCTTAATTTAAAAAATCAAATAAATTTGTGTGATTCTGCAATAGTACACAGTCTTGCATGTTATTAATAACCAAATGTGCATTTTGCAGTGATCCATGCAATAGCCAAATACGCGCGTATTGTGAAATATAATATTTAAATTGTGTATTATGAGTATATATAACCAGTCCAAGAAAATATATGTTGGTAATTCTCAAAATGTATGACATATATATGTTGATAGTTAGTTTATATTATACTAGAAAAATATTTGTACGTTTAAAGTGGCATTAATTAATACATTTTGAAGCATATGCATACATGTACCAAAAAAACTACATCACTCTTCACTCTTCCTATTCCTATGAACCGATCAATCTTCTTTCAATGCTTAATTTGTGATTCGGAAATAATTCGGGTATAATTCGGGAATTATTCGGACTGGAGATCTCAATCCCACAAGGGAGCAAAAAAACAAAAAAATTTTTTTTGAGAAAAATTCGCAAATAATTCGTAAATTTTGAGAAAATTTCGTAAAATTCACGAATTATTCACTAATTTTATTACAAATTATATGTATATTTTTTTAAAAAGTTATTTACTAATTTTATAAATTATATTTATTTCTCAATTTCCAAAATTAATATTAATTATGTTATTTTAAACTACATCAGCCAGCTAGCCTCATGGAGATAGACACTTCTTATACGGTCACTATTTATAGGATTTTGTCTTGAAGCTATCTGTTGTATCTCTGTTAGATCGTAATATCGGATAGTAAGATATCAACCTCCCATAAAAGAATAAAATTAAACAATGCCAGTTCAATCCGATCTGTAGCCAATACTAGCCATCCATACTTCCAAACATTAATGTATGAAAATCACATGTATATGTTTGATAGTGCTGTTTAAACCACAAAATTAATTAGTTGGAAACTAGCTTTGTTTAAACCAAAAAAATGTTTTTCGCTTCAGAGGTCATAAAATTTGAAATCTAGATGAACTTTTTTGTAATATTAAATAAATACTTAAGTGACTTGACTTTCTTTCAGCTTTTACTAATAAAATGACAAAAATTAACTAAACCGCGCGATCCGACGGACTATTGTAAATCAAAGAGCAAATTACACCCAAGCAAACATATTTTGTGTTTTTAACATATTTTTACACGGATGGGAGTTGGTTGAAATTTTGATTATCTTTGTTAAATGACATGTTATTTTTAGACTTTAATAATGAGCCTTATTCTATACTGTACATATATATCATGTATATAATTAAAAGACGAGATTTTATTCATATTAATTTTGTTGTTTATTAATTTTTGTATTTTTTTAAATATTTTTTTAAAATTTAACAATATGAAATGGATAATACTCAAATTATTTTATATATATATATATATATATATATATATATATATATATATATATATATATATATATATATATAGTAGAACTAGGGTGCTCTCGAGTTCACCAAGCTCTTAGTGAACTCAAGTCCAAAACTCATCGGATCGGCTTCAAACGACGAATCTGACCGTTGAAATCCGTCTACCTTACGAGTGATGCGTCTACATGTAAAAATTTTAAATTTTAAAATTAATTTTGCATAGAGTCAAGTGGTCAAAAAACATCAAAAAATGAATGCATTAAAATTAATTTATTAACCTTCTAATTTTGACCACTTGACTCTATACAAAATTAATTTCAAAAAATTTAAAATTTTTGCATGTAGATGCATCACTCGTAAGGTAGACGGGTTTCAACGGTCGGATTTGTCGTTTGAAGCCGATCCGATGAGTTTTGGACTTGAGTTCACCAAGGGCTTGGTGAACTCGAGAGCACCCTAGTTCTACTCTATATATATATATATATATATATAGAGAGAGAGAGAGAGAGAGAGAGATGAGCTATGATGAGTTATGAAGTAAGGATCTTGTTTTACTTCATGCTCATATCTCTATTTTTAAAGACCAAACGGTCGATCCGAACTGCTCAACATTATATCTATATTGAAATGTGCTTGGAGACCAAATTTTATATTTTTTGGATATTTTTTACTATATTTTAGATACGTAGAAACTGTTTTTTTTTTTAAATTATGGACCATAAAAAATAATGATTTTGAAATTTCTAAAAAAATAGTAAACAATTTTCAAAAAATGTAAAATTTGATCTCCTAACACATTTTAATATGGAGATTATGTTGAGCAGTTCGAATTATCACTTTGATATTTATAGTTGCTTTATAGATTCTTTATTTTGGTACTGTGTATCAAGCCGTGTAGGCTTCAGTATCATAAAAAGAATGATTTTGTACCAGAATATTCTGGTAAGTAACCGGACTCAAATGGTACCTAGGTGTGGGTCATTAAAATTTGACTGTTTTTAGGGTTGGGACCTCTGACATTGTTCAATGAACTTAAAAAATGTTCGTTTGGGCAAACAAATTAATGCATCCAACACTGCAATGATTTATAAAACTTGTAACAAGGTGCATTAATTCCCTTCATATCTATTGTAGAACTTGCTTAGTTTTGTGCATTTACAATCGTATATACATTCGTAATATTAACCGAGACTTTGCATGTTTTCTGTGTTAATTTTCAGATAATCAAAGACACAGATAACACTACACTCCCTGAAACCTCCTTCCCTTTCTTTAATATCATCAACCTCATTTCGGTTACAAAAACACATTTTTGTGCGCAAGGTTCTAATTTCAACCGAAAATTCTTTTGAACATGTACATATGTAATGCACCCGAAAAGTTTAGAGGGTAAATTTAGAATTGACAGAATTTTGATATGAGAGGATAACATTTCGAGAGGGGTTTGGTAACAATTGACTCGACTTGGTGTACGATTAATTACGTAAATTACAAATGACACCGCATTATTCCAAAAAACCGGAGGCATATTACTCTCAAACAATATCGACCGAGCGGTTTCGAGAATATGTTTATTTTTTCTTTCCGCTACTCCATTTTGTTGAGGAGTTCCCACACACGAGGTCTCATGTATAATCCCTTTTTCGCTAAAGAAATTATGCAAATTCTTATTTACATATTCCGTCCCGTTATCACTTCTTACAACTTTTATCTCCTTTTCAAATTGAGTTTTCACCATATTAAAACAATCTTGAAACACTTTTGTCACTTCGTTCTTAGTTTTAAGCGCAGTGGGTGGCTTTCAATGAAGCAATATTGATGAAAAACCTTTGGAGATTGGCACAGGGCAGTGAAGCACAGTAGGCGGCGGCGGTACGTGCGAAATACATGCCAAGGAGTCTGATCTGGCATACAAAGAGGAACTATCAGTGCTCTCTTTTTTGGAAGGCAATTATGAACCTTAGGCACAAACTGTTACGAAGCTTACATGGAAGTTGGGAGGAGGTACGCAGTGTTTGGCTTTTGGGGAGCCATGGTTCCAAGGAGCGGCACAATACAAACCGAAGGGAAGAGCAAATCTGAAGTTAACAGTAAGTGCTCTTGTGTGCGAACAATCTGGACAATGGGAAATAGCGAATTTAATCGACTCTTACGGGTACAAGAGGTGCATGATAATCCTGAGTTCGGTCATACCACCAACTCTGGGAGGTGACAGGGCTGTGTTGGTATGCAGTCTGTCAGCCAATGGGAGGTATAAGGTCAAGGATATATACACTCATCTGACAAAACCTGTTAACCCGTTACCGCTGTCTGATGGAACCCTCTGGGATTGGGTTTGGAAGAAGGGTGTCATTGCGCCACGAGTGAGGCTATTCATGTGGAAATTACTGCGACAGGCAGTTCCACTAGGGGCAATACTGGCAGCAAGGGGAATTCCGGCAGAGGTTACATGCGCGGTATGTGGAGTCGCCCACGAAGATTTGTCTCACATGATCCTACGGTGTGATTTCGCACGTGCCTGTTAGTTTGCCTCTAACCTGAGTATCAGAACCGGCAGTCTAGATCCTTCAAGGAGACCATTCAGTACCTGATTGGCAGCATGAATGAAGAACAGTGGTCTCAGTTCATTAATGGATGTTGGGCGATATGGAGGTGCCGGAATCAG
Organism: Carex parvula; assembly: GCA_025461045.1. NCBI lineage: Eukaryota > Viridiplantae > Streptophyta > Magnoliopsida > Poales > Cyperaceae > Carex > Carex parvula. The sequence continues at coordinate 46,153 of JAJGRW010000380.1, read as the reverse complement.
GCGACATATTGGTGGATTGAAACCTGTTCATACACACTTTCAGCGGTTCTACTCTAATATTTCGTAGGGGACCGAACTGATGACTATGGCAGCAAAGGGGGGGGGGGAGGTACCGGGCTCTATACGGGACAGGCGGGGCATTACTGGTACAGTCGGTACTGGTAACCTGTAGAAAATAAGTAGGATTAGGGGTCAATTAGCCTCAGAAATAATTGATCATCATAGGCTAATTATAAAAATAAAGGGAGCAACTATTATATAAAGTTACTCAACCTTTATTTCTATTTATGGCAAGTTACCGTTATTTTCTCCAACAGCTATTTTCTTCTTGTTTCTTATATATAGCCCACTGTACAACAACTTCAATAATAACAAGAATTCTGTTTTCTCAAACATCATTATTCCGCTATTTTATATCACAAAAATATCATGGTATCAGAGCGGGAATGAATTCCTGACTCAAAACAAAAATTCCAGCAGTACCAATAGCTGCAAGAATCAACAATTCAAGCACACCAGAAGTGCCAACAAACAAGAGGCAGCAGTACCAGCAACTGCAAAGCAAGCCCGAATCCAATTTACCAGTAAAACCATTCATTGCCAGAAAAAACCAGAAAAGACCAGATGGCACAAAATCACGATAAACTCACAGGGGTCATGCTCAGTGGTAAGAATTACCATGTATGGGCAAGGCAAGTCAAGTTTGCCTTAAGTGGCCGAGAAAAAAGCAATCACATCGACAAAGATTTCAAAATCCCAAAATTATCCGAACCAGTGGCAACTGAGGCCGAAAAAAAGGAATTGGCAAAATGGCGAACAAGCGATCACACTGTCATCACTTGGCTCCTCGCAACCATGGAGCCAAAGGTATCTGACTTACTCTCTTATAAAGACAGTGCCCTAGAAATTTGGGAAAGAGCCGAGCAACTCTATGGCCATAGAAAAAACTATTCGCACATTTACCAAATTCAAAGAGATTACCAACAAGCAAAACAACAACAAGGTCAATCGTCAATGGAATTGTACGGTTACCTTCAAAAGAAAAGAGATGAGCTGAGAGTCTATCGGCCTCCCACCACCGATCTCACTGAAATCCAAAAACGAGAAGAACAAGATGCCATCTTTCAATTCCTAGCAAGCCTTGATTCCAGCTACGAGGCTGTGCGATCCCAAATTCTGCTGCTAACCGAGCTACCTACCTCGGATGAGGTGGCAGCTATGGTAGACAGAGAAGAAACAAGAAGGGCTGTGATGGCATCGCAATCCACCGAAAATACCGAGACCAAAGCCTTCACAGCAATGGCGAGGCCAAACCCTAATTTTCGGTCCGAAGCAAAAGGGGATCAAATCGGGCTTAAGTGCGAGCACTGCCGGAGAGAGAGGCATCGCAAGGACCATTGCTGGTTCCTACACCCCCACCTCCGACCCAAGTGGCACAAGAAGCCTGGAGCCGGAGATCGAAAGGGGGAGAAACAAGGCTGGGAGCGAGACAGAGGCGAGGCGGAAAGAAAGGGGTCTGGGTCTGGGTTTTTCGCTGATGGGAGACTTGGATCCGAACCGCCTAAAAATCTAATAGCTGGAGATGCCGCCTCATCTTCCTCTCAGGATCCTATGCGACATTTGCTTGAGCAGCTGTCTGTGTTGCTCAACCAGAAACAAGAAAAACAGAAGACCTCTGGTATGATTTCTGTTGCGAATTTTTCGTTTTGTCCAAAAAATTCTAGATGGATCTTAGACTCAGGTGCAACAGATCATATGACTGGAAATAAAAATTTATTGACCAATTTTAAATATTATGAAACCAAAAAATTCGTTACGGTAGCAAACGGTGAAAAAATGGAAATCCTTGGAGAGGGCTCAATAACTATATTCTCAAAATTAATTCAAAATGTCTTGTATTTAAATGATTGCTCATCAAATCTATTATCCATTAGCAAAATCACGAATGAGTTAAATTGTGAACTCATATTTTTAGCAAACAATGTGATTTTTCAGGATCGGATAACCAAGATTATGATTGGTGAAGGATTTCTAGAAAATGGACTTTATTTTTTGAATGAAGAAAAATTCAATTTCAACACTACAAAAAATGAAGAATTGAGTACACTATGGCATAGAAGAATTGGTCATCCCTCCGACAAGATTTTAAAAAGTATTTTTAATTTCTCAAAATTAGATAATAGTAGTTGTGAAATTTGTAAGCTAGGAAAACATACTAGGTTACCATTTAAATTATCAAATTGTAAAAGCGAGAGACCATTTGATTTGGTTCACTCGGATGTATGGGGACCCGCCCCAATTACCTCTTTTAATGGATTCAAATATTTTGTCATATTTATCGATGATTTTTCTAGAACAACTTGGTTATATTTACTAAAAGATAAAAGTGAAGTTTTTTCACAATTCCTAGATTTTTACAATTTTATAGAAAATCAATACAAAGCCAAAATCAAAATATTTAGATCCGATAATGGAACGGAATTTGTAAACCAAAATTTCTCAAACTTTTTTAAAGAAAAGGGAATTTTACATCAAACAACATGCGTCTATACACCTCAACAAAATGGTGTATCCGAAAGAAAAAATAGGCATTTACTCGAAATGACTAGAGTACTTTTATTTCAAAATAATGTTCCAAAATTTTGTTGGTCGGATGCCGTTCTTACCGCTACATATCTAATAAATAGATTGCCAAGTGTCAATTTAGATTTTAAAAGCCCGTTAGAAATTCTTTATCAAAGAAAACTTAACATTGAGCATTTAAAAATTTTCGGTTGTACATGTTATGTACATAAAAATAATAAACAAGACAAATTGGACTATACCTCAATTAAGGCCATTTTTTTGGAGTATTCAACACAAAAAAAGGGGTATAAATGTTATGACCCTAAAAATAAAAAATTGTATATTTCTAGGGATGTAAAATTTTTAGAAAAAGAGTCATATTACAAAGAAATTAATTATGAGAATTTTTTGAGAGAACCCTCCAAGGAAATTATATTACCACCGGTTACAATAGAAAATGCTAGACCAACACCACTTGAGAATGAAAATGAAAATGAAAGTGAAATTGAGAATGAGGAAGAAATAGAAGAAAATTCCTCAAATGAAGAACACCATGACATAGAAGAGACACCGTTGAGAAGGTCGATTCGAACAACACAACCTTCAACACGGCTTAGGGATTTTGTCACTTACAAGGTACAATATCCTATACAAGATTTTATTACATATGACAATGTCTCTTCCAACCATAGGGCTTTCTTGACCTCAATTGAAAAAGAACAAGAACCAAACAATTATGAAGAGGCCATGAAAAGTTCCAAGTGGAACAAAGCCATGAAAGAAGAGTTGAGTGCTCTTGAAAAAAATGGTACTTGGGAAATAATTCAATTACCAAAAAATAAAAAATTAGTAGGTTGTAAATGGGTGTATAAAATTAAATACAATAGTGATGGCACCATAGAACGGTATAAAGCACGTTTAGTTGCCAAAGGATACACTCAAACCTACGGTATAGACTATTATGAAACATTTGCCCCGGTAGCAAAAATGAATACCGTAAGAATATTATTTTCTATTGCGGTTAACCAAAATTGGAAATTGTACCAAATGGACGTAAAAAATGCATTTCTTCAAGGAACACTTGAAGAAGAAGTATATATGTCGTTACCACCCGGTTATGAAAAAAATCAAAATTGTAATCTAGCTTGTAAATTGAAGAAGTCAATTTATGGATTGAAGCAATCTCCAAGGGCATGGTATGAAAAATTAAGCTCTCATTTAATATCTTGTAATTTTAAAATTAGCAATGCCGATCATTCATTATTTGTCAAAATTGAAAAAGAAAACACCACCATTATTTTAGTATATGTAGATGACATTATTATTACCGGAAACAACCAAGAGCATATTAAAAATATAAAAGCCCAATTAAAAGAAAAATTTGACATTAAGGATTTAGGCTACTTAAAATATTTTTTAGGGATAGAAATTGCATACTCAAACCAAGACTTATTTATTTCCCAAAGAAAATACACCTTAGACTTGTTAGAAGAAACCGGAAAATTAGGGTGTAAACCGGCCTCAACACCGATAGATGGTAAAAATAAATTAAATGGTGAGGATGGTGTACCGTTAGAAGATATAAACCAATTCCAAAAACTTGTAGGAAAATTAATATATCTAACGGTAACACGGCCGGATATCTCTTTCTCGGTAAGTCAAATTAGTAAATTCATGCATGCTCCTAGAACACCACACTTAGAGGCAATAAATAAAATTCTAAGGTATTTAAAAGGAACTCCCGGAAAAGGAATTTGCATGAAAAACAATAAGTCTAACAATGTGTGTGGCTATTCCGATGCAGATTGGGCCGGAAGTTTCGATCGCAAATCAACAACCGGCTTTTGCACATTTGTAGGCGGAAACTTAGTCACATGGAAAAGCAAGAAACAAAATGTCGTGGCAAGGTCAAGCGTCGAGACGGAGTATCGAGCCATGGCATCCACCGCGAGTGAATTAACATGGATAAAACAACTTCTCTCGGATTGTGGAATCCAAATTCAATTGCCAATGCAAATGTTTTGCGACAATCAATCGGCACGTCATATAGCATCCAACCCCGTATTTCATGAAAGAACAAAACATATTGAAGTCGATTGCCATTTTATTAGGGAAAAAATCCAAGCAAAGGAAATTGAGACTCCGTTTGTAAGAAGTGGAGATCAATTAGCGGATGTTTTTACAAAGGGTTTAGATCCAAAACCGTTTGAAGCAAATATAGGCAAGTTAGGGTTACGAGATATCTACACACCTAACTTGAGGGGGAGTGTAGAAAATAAGTAGGATTAGGGGTCAATTAGCCTCAGAAATAATTGATCATCATAGGCTAATTATAAAAATAAAGGGAGCAACTATTATATAAAGTTACTCAACCTTTATTTCTATTTATGGCAAGTTACCGTTATTTTCTCCAACAGCTATTTTCTTCTTGTTTCTTATATATAGCCCACTGTACAACAACTTCAATAATAACAAGAATTATGTTTTCTCAAACATCATTATTCCGCTATTTTATATCACAAAAATATCATAACCGAATCTCATGCTACATAGATGGTCCTGCATGGACAGCAGACTGGAAGGGACGAATTGAGGTCGTTCTATACAACAAGGAGGATCTTTTGATATATGTCACGGAGGCAGTCCGGGCTTGCTGTCCCCTACAGGCAGAGGCTGCTGCACTCATGAGGGCGGTAAAGTTGGTTCAATCAATGGGATTTCAAAAGTGCAAGTTCTATACTGACAGTCAATGCCTAATGGAGGCAGTATCCCAAAGTCAACCACCATTGGAGACGGATTGGAGGGCCCTTTTGGAAGTCTTTGAAATTTGGAAAATCTTCAGACTCTCAACTGGTTTCACCTGTGAGAAAGTGGTCAGAAGCCAAAACTGTTTGGCTGACACAAGTCATACTCTCCCCTTGTTTAGATAGTAATATGAAGTTTTTCTGTGCTGTGCTGTTATATTTATACTTGTAAGGCAGCTCTGGCTTTTCTTAGGCAGAGTTTACAATGTATTCCGAATGCACTATCAATAACATGTCTGGGCCTACGGGCAGTTATCCGCAAAAAAAAAAACTGTTAGACCGTCCTATTAGTAAATTGTTCCAATTGCATAAAATCTCTAAACAAAATCCATAAAAAGCAAATCATGTAAATATTAAAATAATAAATGTTCTAATAATAATATGCAAATAAAAACATAATAATTAGATTAAAATTTAATACTGTAATCAACCACCTGTATTTCCTAGCTACGTTTTTCCCACTTCCCATTAAGCTTTTTTTTTTCGTTAATTAACTAAGAAATTCTGCCGCATTGTGAAAAATTTAAAAATTAAAAAGAATTGAAAATTTTCAGTACGTTCAACACTTGACATATGTCGGAGCTTTTGGAACATTCAGTTTGGAATTCCATTCTCAACTCTGATTCTGTAGGTGGCAAATAATTTGAGAACCATCTTAAATTATCCGTTTGGAGTTTGATTTTTTTTTTTTTTTTTTGGATAAAAGGCCGAAGCCCGTTTCATTACAGAAACATAGTTAACTTACAAGAAATGTTTTAATCAGTGATATCTCACAGCAAAATAATACCCTGATAACTCTACTTCTATGTGCCACTGAAAGGCATAAGCAAAAGCATAAAAACAGTTCAGAACACCACTAAAACTTTGCCACAAAGTACAACTAACAGTAAGCCACCAACAAGGGCTGAGGTTTGAGTATCTAAACTAAACAAAAGAGAGATGAGTGACTGGCTAAACATTAGCAAGAGTGGTTATCCCTTCATAAACGACCATTTGGTAGTCGTCAGCCGGTATCTCGTCATCCGGATGCCAACTGCTGATCGGTATCTCGTTAGTGTTCACTGGCAGCCACAATGCAGTCTCCTCTATAATCCGCGGCCTCACGTGTCCTGTCCAGTAGTGAACCAAGAAAGAATTAGAAAATTATTTGTCTATGAGATTTGGTTGTACCTGCATTGAAACAAAGATCATTACGGTGTTTCCAAATTGTCCAACACGCTGCACTAACTACTAACAGAAAACCAGTTTTTGTTGTGGATGGTAATTGGTTTGCGAAAAGTATTATATCCTTGAATTTGTGCCAAATGGGCTAAGCATCTGACAAGAACCCATCCAAAACCAAATGTGTTTTGCAAGTGAGCATTGTACAAATAGATGGTCAACAGTTTTGGTAAGTCCACAGAAATGACAGTTGTATTTCTTGTCCAACCTCTTTGAGCAAATTTGGCTAGTTTGTAAGAATTTTCTTTTTATGTGTAAGCCATATAAAAATACGTATTTTCAAAAGTATAGGAATATTCCACCACAATAGAGGTTGAGAGGGAAATAGTCCTCTAAAATTTAGAATTTTGTATAGGGACTTGACTGTAAATTTTCCGGTTGATTCCATTTGGAGTTTGATTATAGACGATCTTATATATTTAAATGATTAACAGTATAGTTGTAAATGTTGACTACTTGAGGTTTAAATGCATGACTATAGTGTATGATGGTTGCATACTCGAGGTTTGAGTTTTAAATGTTAAGGTTTGAGATTTAGGTATGAATGCTTGGTGAATGATGTGTAAATGAAGTTTTTCTCTGTCAGAAAGCATGATTATACGATGGAGATTGGTGTTAAATGAAGAGAGCCATTAAATGTAGCAGTTGAATAAGGTGTCCATAATGTATCACCATATTTCATCTCCCATTTCTCTCTCTTCTTTCTCGATTATCTCGTCGTCTCTTTTAATTTATCACCATTTTTCACTCTATTCTTACTGGCTACTGTGATTCAATATAATTTTTCTCAATGTAGCCTCAGGAAAAATGTATCAGCTGGGGCTCCTACTGACAACAAACAAGGAAAGAGAATAATGTTCTACTAACAATGGATTCTCCCCACTGTACCTAACTGTACTGGTTGGTTCTACTCTCTCTGTAAAATAAAAAAAAATAAAAAATTTAGTCTCCAAACATATTTTAATATGAAGACTATGTTGAACAGTTCGGATCATCTGTTTAAATTTTGAAATTGCAAAAATGACTTATAAACATATAGTGTCAAGATGTATCACCATAAAATGATATTATTGGATCGCTCATCAATGTATATATCATATTAAGAATTTCTTTTGAACTGAAATATGTATTATAAAATTGACAAGGACTTTGGCGAAAAATTGATATCTCCTTGACATTTAAAATGATAACGAACACTAGACGTTACTTTCGTTAACGTCCACTCACAAAACAAATTAAGCTGCATAGAAGCCCCGGTTCCTATTCTCAGCTGATATTTTTCTATTATTTAATTGCCAAAAATGTTTTACAAAGACAACCACACTAGATCAAAATTATGATTCTTTTTAATATTTTCAAAAGTAAATTGCACAAATAGTCAAGAGAGTGGGGTTAAACTTCCGAAAATTTTACATATTGGTTTTTTATGAAATTTTAGGGGCACTCTTCTATATCAGTTGATGACACTCTAAAGGTTGTAGCATGCAGGTAATTAAACATTACAATTCTTTCTATAAAATGTTAAACTTTGAAAATTGTGAAACTAAAATGAATAAAACTTGTTTTGCATATTGCATAGGCACCAACATAAGAGATTGGCAGCACTAGAGATGGAACTGGCCTATGCAAAGCATGCCGGGTACATTAGTAAATACTCATCACATTCAAATGGGACCCGCAATGGGAAAAGGTTACTGGCTGTGATAGGAATAATGACTGGCTTTGGAGAGATTACAGGGATGCTGTTCGCAAATCCTGGCTTCCTTCTGGTACTCTCTCTCTCTCTCTCTCTCACACACACACACACACACACAAACAAGAGAAGAAAAGAAAAAAAGTTTTACGTAACAGTACATTATTTAAATGAGCAACTTGAAGAATCCAGTTACTGGCTGTGATATATAGTTAGTCTTTGCATATGCTAGTTTTGTAGAAAAATAGATAGAATAGGGACAAATAAGCCTCAGAGCCCCTAACGGGTTTTATTACCCTTAACGGGTTTTGTTCATTATAGGCTAAATAAGAAATAAAGGGAGCAACTAATATAGTTATAAAGTTACTCAACCTTTATTCCTTAATATAGCAAAGTTACCGTTTTATTTCCAACAGCTATTTTTTCCTTTGATTTCTGTTATATAGGCGCACTGTACAACATTCAACATTTTAATCAAGATATCAATTTCTCATCATCTTTGTTCTCTGTTTCATATCTCAAAACTATTATGGTATCAGAGCGGGAATGAATTCTGACTCAAAACAAGAAAACCAGCAGTACCAGCAACTGCAAGAACCAATAATTCAAGCACACCAGAAGTGCCAACAAACAAAAGTCAGCAGTACCAGTAACTGCAAAGAAAGCCCCAAATCCATTTACCAGTAAAACCACTCACTGCCAGAAAAAAACCAAGAAAAACCGAGATGGCACAAAATCACGAAAAACTCACAGGGGTGATGCTCAATGGTAAGAATTACCATGTATGGGCAAGGCAAGTCAGATTTGCCTTAAGCGGCCGAGAAAAAAACAATCACATCGACAAAGACTATAAAATCCCAAAATATCCGAACCAGTAGCAACTGAGGCCGAGAAAAAAAGGAAGTAGCCAAATGGCGAACAAGCGACCACACTGTCATCACTTGGCTCCTCGCAACATGGAGCCTAAGGTATCCGACTTACTTTCTTACAAAGACAGTGCGTTAGAAATCTGGAGAGAGCCGAGCAATTATACGGTCACAAAAAGAATTACTCCCATATTTACCAAATCTAAAGAGATTATCAACAAGCAAAACAAACAACAATGCCAATCAACTATGGAATTGTACGGTTACCTTCAAAAGAAGAAGGATGAACTTAGAGTTTATCGGCCTCCAACAACTGACCTCACTGAATTCAAAAAGCGAGAAGAACAAGATTCAATTTTTCAGTTCTTAGCAAGCCTGACTCCACCTATGAGGCTGTGAGATCACAGATCCTGTTATTGGCCGAATTAACCTTCCTCGGATGAGGTAGCGGCCATGATAGACAGGGAAGAAACAAGGAGGGCAGTCATGGGACAGCAACCTCTCCAAAACACCGAAACAAAAGCATTCACGGTTATGGCCAGGCCCAACCCTAATTATCGGCCGGAGGCAAGAGGAGACCAAGCCACTGTAAAATGCGAACACTGTCGGCGAGAAGGGCATCGCAAGGAGCAGTGCTGGTTCTTGCACCTTCACCTCCGGCCCAAGTGGCACAAGAAAGGCGGAGCCGGTGATAGAAAGGGGGAGCAAAGCGGCTGGGACCGAGAAAAAGACGGAAACGAAAGAGGCGGAAACGAAAGAAAGGGTTCTGGATTTTTCGCTGATGGGAAGGCAGAATCTGAACCGTCCGCTGATATAAAGAATGGAGGCGCCTCTTCATCTAATTCTCAGGATCCCATGCGGCACCTTCTCCAGCAGCTATCTATGATGCTAAATCAAAAACAGAAAAATCAAAGGACCTCTGGTATGATTTCTGTTGCAAATTTTTTGTTTTGTCCAAAAAATTCTAGATGGATCTTAGACTCAGGTGCAACAGATCATATGACTGGAAATAAAAATTTGTTGACCAATTTTAAATATTATGAAACCAAAAAATTCGTTACGGTTGCAAATGGTGAAAAAATGGAAATCCTTGGAGAGGGCTCAATAACTATATTCTCAAAACTAATTCAAAATGTCTTGTACTTAAAAGATTGCTCATCAAATCTATTATCCATTAGTAAAATCACAAATGAGTTAAATTGTGAACTCATTTTTTTAACAAATAATGTGATTTTTCAGGATCAGATAACCAAGATTATGATTGGTGAAGGATTTCTAGAAAATAGACTTTATTTTTTGAATGAAGAAAAATTCAATTTCAATACCATCAAAAATGAAGAATTGAGTACACTTTGGCATAGAAGAATTGGACATCCTTCCGACAAGATTTTAAAGAGTCTTTTTAATTTTTCAAAATTAGATAATAGTAGTTGTGAAATTTGTAAGTTAGGAAAACATATTAGGCTACCTTTTAAATTATCAAGTTCTAAGAGTGAGAAACCTTTTGATTTAGTTCACTCGGATGTATGGGGACCCGCCCCAATTAACTCTTTTAATGGATACAAATATTTTGTTATATTTATCGATAATTTTTCTAAAACAACTTGGTTATATTTATTGAAAGATAAAAGTGAAGTATTTTCACAATTTTTAGATTTTTATAATTTTATAGAAAATCAATACAAAGCTAAACTCAAAATTTTTAGATCCGACAATGGAACGGAATTTGTAAATCAAAATTTCTCAAACTTCTTTAAAGAAAAAGGAATTCTACACCAAACAACATGTGTATATACACCTCAACAAAGCGGTGTATCCGAAAGAAAAAATAGACATTTACTCGAAATGACTCGAGTACTTTTATTTCAAAACAATGTTCCAAAATCTTATTGGTCGGATGCCGTTCTTACCGCTACATATTTAATAAATAGATTGCCAAGTGTTAATCTAGATTACAAAAGTCCATTAGAAATCCTTTACCAATGAAAAATCAACATTGAGCATTTGAAAATTTTCGATTGTACTTGTTATGTACACAAAAATAATAAACAAGATAAATTAGATTATACCTCAATTAAGGCTATTTTTTTGGGTTATTCATCACAAAAAAAGGGATATAAATGTTATGACCCAAAAAATAAAAAATTGTATATTTCTAGGGATGTGACATTTTTAGAAAAAGAACCATTTTACAAAGAAACTAATTGTGAGAATTTTTCGAGAGAATCCTCCAAGAAAATTATATTACCACTTGCAATATAAATTGCTAGAACAACACCACTTGAGAATGAAAATGAAATTGAGAATGAGGAAGACATAGAAGAAAATTCCGCAAACGAAGAAGATCATGACATAGAAGAAACATCATTGAGAAGGTCGATTAGAACAACACAACCTTCAACAAGGCTTAGGGATTTCATAACCTACAAGGTACAATATCCTATACAAGATTTTATTACATATGACAATGTTTCTTCTAACCATAGGGTATTCTTAACCTCAATTGAAAAAGAACAAGAACCAAATAATTATGAAGAGGCCATGAAAATGTCAAAATGGAACAAGGCCATGAAAGAAGAATTGAGTGCTCTTGAAAAAAATGACACTTGGGTAATTGTTCAATTACCAAAAAAACAAAAAATTAGTAGGTTGTAAATGGGTGTATAAAATTAAGTACAATAGTGATGGTACGGTAGAACGGTATAAGGCTCGCTTAGTTGCCAAGGGATACACCCAAACCTACGGAATAGACTATTACGAAACATTTGCCCCGGTAGCAAAAATGAATACCGTAAGGATATTATTTTCTATTGCGGTTAACCAAAATTGGAAACTATATCAAATGGATGTAAAAAATGCATTTCTTCAAGGAACACTTGAAGAAGAGGTATATATGTCATTACCACCCGGTTATGAAAAAAACAAAAATTGTGATCTAGCTTGCAAATTGAAGAAGTCAATTTATGGATTAAAGCAATCTCCAAGGGCATGGTATGAAAAATTAAGCTCTTATTTAATATCTTGTAATTTTAAAATTAGCAATGCCGATCATTCATTATTTGTCAAAAATGAAAAAGAAAATACCACTATTATCCTAGTATATGTAGATGACATTATCATTACCGGAAACAACCAAGAGCATATTAGAAATATAAAAGTTCAATTAAAAGAAAATTTTGATATTAAGGATTTAGGCCACTTAAAATATTTCTTAGGCATAGAAATTGCATATTCGAATCAAAGCTTATTTATTTCTCAAAGAAAATACACCTTAGATTTGTTGGAAGAAACCGGTAAACTAGGTTGCAAACCGGCCTCAACACCTATAGATGGAAAAAATAAATTAAATAGTGAGGATGGTGAACCATTAGAAGATATTCATCAATTCCAAAGACTTGTAGGGAAATTAATATACCTAACGGTAACACGTCCGGATATTTTTTTTCGGTAAGCCAAATTAGTAAATTCATGCATGCCCCTAGAACACCACACTTAGATGCAATAAATAGAATTCTAAGATTTTTGAAAGGAACTCCCGGAAAAGGAATTTTTATGAAAAACAACAATTCTAACGATGTGTGTGGCTATTCCGATGCAGATTGGGCCGGAAGCTTCGATAGAAAATCGACAACCGGCTTTTGCACATTTGTAGGCGGAAATTTAGTCACATGGAAAAGCAAGAAACAAAATGTCGTGGCACGATCAAGCGCCGAGGCGGAATATCGAGCCATGGCATCCACCGCAAGTGAATTAACTTGGATAAAGCAACTCCTTTCGGATTGTGGATTCCAAATTCAATTGCCCATGAAAATGTTTTGCGACAACCAATCGGCACGTCATATAGCATCCAACCCGGTGTTTCATGAGAGAACTAAACACATTGAGGTTGATTGTTATTTTATTAGAGAGAAGATTCAAGCAAAAGAAATTGAGACTCCGTTTGTAAGAAGTGAAGATCAATTAGCGGATGTGTTTACGAAGGGTTTAGATCCGAAACCATTTGAAGCAAATATAAGCAAGTTAGGGTTACGTGACATCTACACACCTAACTTGAGGGGGAGTGTAGAAAAATAGATAGAATAGGGACAAATAAGCCTCAGAGCCCCTAACGGGTTTTATTACCCTTAACGGGTTTTATTACCCTTAACGGGTTTTGTTCATCATAGGCTAAATAAGAAATAAAGGGAGCAACTAAATATAGTTATAAAGTTACTCAACCTTTATTCCTTAATATAGAAAGTTACCGTTTTATTTCCAACAGCTATTTTTTCCTTTGATTTCTGTTATATAGGCGCACTGTACAACATTCAACATTTTAATCAAGATATCAATTTCTCATCATCTTTGTTCTCTGTTTCATATCTCAAAACTATTAAGTTTCCTCAAATAAATTTGACTTGATTGCAATCTATTTAATCAAACTTGATAGTGAATCGATAGTGTTATTTTGATATTTATTGTTTTGAAACGTACTTTTCCCATTTTTATTTGAGCAGGAGCTACACTAAAGAAACTTGAACAAGAGAAAGGCATTTTGGTGCGGTCTGTGATTGGAAGAAGGTACATTTCTTCTTCTCTTTATCTGTATAGCTTCTTGATAGTGAAAATTTTTCATATGACTTTCATGACTGATTTCTAGTCTAATGTCAGTGAAAATAAAAGGGATAATTTTGACCGAGCAATTGGTGATGAAAATAGGAAAACCAATGACTTCTTAATTCTAGTGAGTTCTCTTTTCTTTTCTCTATTTTTGGTTCCGTGAAATAGAACAAAAGAGTAAATTGAACAATTGGTCCTTATAAGTATCACCGTGTTCTTATTTTTTTCAGTGTAGTGTCGGAGTTCCTGTTTGGTGTCTAAAATTGTCAACATTTACCGAATTGGCCCTTCTATTATCTATTAACACTCTTTAAATATGGATGCGAAAATCCACTGGTTCCGTGAATCTAAACCGTTCGTATGAATTTTTACATGGATCGGACGGCTTAGGCCTGACTTTGGATGAGGTTAAGTTAAAGTGATCTGGTGACAAATGAAAATTCTTTCTCTTTCTGATTGTTTTTTTTTTTCTTTTCTTTTTTTTTTGTGTTGGGGGGTTACTTTAGGAAAACCATGTGGAAGGATCTGAGGAGCAACGACAAAACGATTTTTTGGCCTTGCGGCAGATACATTTGATGCTGAATTTGATTAATGACGACGTTTATGTTAATGTCGATGAGTAGATTCAAATTATGGTTTTGTGTCAGCAAAAATATTATAATGGAAAAAAGAGATGAATATTTATTTATTCTGTAGATGCATTGGGAGGAATGCTATCAACGTATTGGGATAAGCCGCGTGTATATATATATGGGGTGTATGAAATCTGGCGAAGTTTTCTCGGAATCGCGAGTTATTTATAATTTAACAAAACTTGTATTTGTGTTTTATAGTATTAGAGCATCTACGTTCCTGAATAGAGTTTCTAAATAACTGTTAATTGATTTTAAGAAATTATAGACTCTGGAATTTCTAAATATTTACATTTTTGAAACTAATTTTAGAGTTTCTACTAAGCCACATCGTCAGTAAATTAAAATTGATAAGCCACATCAGCAGTAAATTAAACTAATTTTAGCGAATACAGGCCAATCGTTTTGCCACGTCAGAGTTTATAAACGATTTCTTAATAAGAAATTATTGAGCAAAGTTACTAAATAAGAAATCCATATACATCCCTGAAACTAATTTAGCAACTGCCACGTCAGATTAGAAACTCTAATACTTTCAGGGATGCAGATGCTCTTAGTATACTAAAAAACATTTTTTATTTAATAAAAATAGGAACCACAAGTGGTACGAGCCTGATTGGTGGAAATTTGGTGATGGAAAAGAGAACGGAGTAGGTCCGATGCCCATCGGACCTACTTTTAGGTTCAACGAGCATGATAACCGTCCGACCAAGTTTAAGATTTGTGCGTACGAAAATTAAAACAAATACGTACGAAGTTTAAAGTGTTCCGCACGAATCTTAAAGCAAGTTGACGGTGATTAAACCCATCGGACCTACTCTCAAGTTGATGGAAAAACGTAAGCAGTTCTTCATGTATTTGGTTTTCTTCAATAAGTTAGATATCTTTTATTTTATTTATTTGTATATTCATATACTTGGATATCTTTATAGGTACTTTCGGCATGCATCTGGTGCCGTGATTTTTATTTTTACCCAAAAAAAATATATTTTAATATAAATAACCAGGTTTTTAAAATATTTTTATTTTTACCCAAAACGCTAGGAATATCGGCGTTCCGAATTAAAAATTCGGAACGCTAATATTCCTAGCGTTCCGAATTAAAAATTCGGACCGCTGATATTCCTAGCGTTCCGAATTTTTAATTCGGAACGCTGATATTCCTAGCGTTCCGAATTTTTAATTCGGAACGCTAGGAATATTAGCGTTCCGAATCTCTGTTTTTTTTTTGAAAACTTATATAACTGCTGCGTGGAGAGAAGAAGTGAAAAAAAAAAGAGTGAGAAGAAGGAAGAGGAAGGAAGAGGGAGAGGAAGGAAGAGGGAGAGGAAGGAAGAGGAAGAGGGAGAGGAAGGGAGGGGAGCTGAAGGAAGAGGAGGAGGAGGAGACGGAGAAGTCGTCAGGTAATTTTTTTTACATACGTATTTACTGTTAATACATACGTATTTACTGTTAATACATACGTATTTACTGTACAATACTGTTCACATACGTATTTACTGTTCACATACTGTACAATACTGTTCACATACGTATTTACTGTTCACATACTGTTCACATTCACTGTTCACATACGTATTTACTGTTAATACATACGTATTTACTGTTCACATACGTATTTACTGTTCACATACTGTTCGCATTTACTGTTCACATTTACTGTTCTCATACGTATTTACTGTTCACATACGTATTTACTGTTCACATTTACTGTTCATATACGACTATTCACAACTGTTCACAATTGAAATCAGTAAACTGACCAAATATTTGTTATTTATGAATGTAGTTTATTGGCCATGTCTATTGCAATTTCAATACATTTTGGGGGAAAGTTCATAACTGACCAGTATGGAGTACGTTACTCCAAACCTGCAGCAAATACGTATTAGGTTGATGAAAATTTCTCATTTGAGCAGTTGCAATCGCTTATTTATGAAGCGAGCGGCTACAATAGGAATCGTTGCCAATTACAAATTCAGGCCCGAATGGTCCACGCAGGAAAGTATGTCAAAATCACACTGGGAGATAACGGGGCATTGAGAGGTCTAATAGCGCAGGTTTTGAGGTCTGGCGAATCATTGTTGGAAGTTTTTGCACGCAGAATTCGCGAAGAGTCAGGGGCCGGAAGTTCAGGCCAAAATTCGGCTGCCCAACATTATCAAGAAGATAATGAACCACACACTCCTTTTATCGTAATGCCTGTAGCAGAACCGGAACAAGAAATATACAATAATTCACCCCAATCTCCAGCTTTTATCCCACCTGTATCCATGTATGACGGTCCTTCATCCTTACCTGGGCCTGAACCAAATCCTCACCCCAGACCGCCACCAGTACAGGAAGATCCAAACGAGTCGGAATTTGAATTTATAAACGAGATACCGGAGGAGAATCTGCAAACTGGGGATGAATTGGGGGAAGAAGAATGTGACATTAATGATGAAGGAGATGAAGGAGATGAAGAAGATGAAGAAGATGAAGAAGAAGAATACACACAGCCCACTGTGAGGCAGAATAGAGAGAATATGCCGTTGGGTGGCCGCTCTGAGACTCACCCTTTTGTAAACTTCAATGACACATCTGCTTTCCGAGAGGCAGATATTTTTTAAAGATAAGATTTCCATTAGAAATGTATGAAATCAGTTAATGCAAACTAATTTCATTTCATACAAATTAATGCAAAATAAACTTTCAAATATACAACCAGCAAAAATAACTCATTTATTTGTTGAGAGTATAATTTGTTTAATCACACAAATTTGATGATACATATAGTACATATTAACCTTGGAACTATAGATATAGTTTTTTTTTTTAAATAGAAGTAAAGAACAAAAATAAGCTCGTACTATATAATATTTTCTACAATTTCGCTAAATAAGCTCGTATTATATAATAATATTTTATACAATTGTATGATTTTTCCAGCCTAATATATTTAAAATAATTTGAATTATACCTGCGCAAACATATATATTTTGAATATCTTTCTCTTTGCACTACAATTTGAGTCTTCCTTCTCTCACGCTTTAAATCAAAGAAGAAAAATAGACAATATTTTCAAACGATACAGCTAACATACAATTTGAACAATTTTTGTAATCGAATATGAAACAAGGTCATACTTACTATTTCTAATAGCAAGAGAAATAAACATTCATGCTCAAAATATAACAAAGTTATATATTCCTTGAACAATTTTTGTATTTTAATATCAAACACAGTCATACTTACTATTTCTAATAACAAGAAAAATAAACATTCGATCATGATAAGAACATAAACAGAGCTATATATATTCCATGAACAATTTAATTTTGTATTTGAATATCCAATCACACACCAAGATTAAATTCAATCACATAGCAGTTTTGACCTACTACATAGTCTCACAGATGACTATATTTCATTCACTAAGCAGTATTAACCTACTTCAGTTTACACAGAAAATTCAATTATTCACAGAAAATACTAGCTGATACATGCCTATACCAGTACACACTATACTCCTCCAGCAGATTATTCACAAATGGCACGAAGGCCTATTCAATTATTCACACTATACATGCCTATTCAATTATTCACAAATGGCACGAAGGCCACAGATCAGCATCAGCCGCAAGCCACAAGGCATACAAGACCAAAATCAGAGTTTTCAGGGTTACTCGTAATGAGAGTCGGCACCAACTTTAATTAATCTAATATGTGCTTAACATTTAAAAATCCTAACTACTCAACTTTAATTAATTAAAATCCTAATTAATCTACATGTGTTGAAATATTTTTATTGGATGTGTTTCGGGATCATACAGGTGTCCATATAGGGTTGTATAGTATCTGTTCAAATTATGTTATGAACTCTCACTGAGGCATCAAGACCCGGACGGTATAATCATCTCCCGAATTAATTTAAGTTTACATAAGCATCCGGTTTTATTCGGTTACTTTATTAAAACCTAAATTTTAAAAGCCGTCCTTTTTAAATCCGTCTCTTTTAATCATTTAATCGGACCTCGCATATTCCGAGGATTTCCAAAGCCCGATTAAACAATTCATAGTCCAACAAGTCAAGTTCCACATTCTCACTTAGGCCTCTAATTTAAAATAAATTACGCAAGGCTTAAAATTTACATGATAGCACCTCAACTTTCAAAATATCATAACGATGTCCATGTCAATTTCAGATTTGGTACCATCAGTATCACTGGGCTGTACCAACTGGTACAGCACCTTCTAACCTCCCCAACAAGCAAAAGGAAACAGCCATGCTAACGAAAAGGCAAGGCAAAGCCAGTACATCAACAAAATCAAAGCAACAGTCAACAACAAGGGATTGGTACAGCAACCGAATCAATTCACAATCCCACAAGGCACGATGGCCACAAGTCACAACCAGTCATAGCAAACAGACCCGAAGGTCACAGGTCAAGGCAATCAGCCAAATAACAAGCAAAAGGCACAAGGCACAGGTCAAGGCAGCAGCCACCAGCCACAAGGCCGAAAACCAAAAATTAGGGAGTTTTTAGGGTTACCCGAGGAGAGTCGGCACCAACAGCACCAGCAACACAAGCACAACAGCACAAATCGCAAGTATAACAGCAAAATCGCAGCACCAAAGCCAAATCACAGCACCACAGTAAAAATCGCAGCACCCAACAATCACAGCACAACAGCAAAGAAGAGAGGATCGGCAAATGAGAGGGTGGCAGAGAGGGTGGCAGAGGATCGGAGGTGAGATCGGGGGATCGGGAAGAAGAGAGGCAGAGAGGTGATCGGCGGAACAAAAACCAAAGAGAGGGAGAGAGATCGGTTCGTTTGTCGCAAGAGAGAAGAAGAGAGGGATCACGGGTCGGTTCGTTCCGAATTTTTAATTCGGAACGCTAGGAATATTAGCGGTCCGAATTTTTAATTCGGAACGCTAGGAATATTAGCGGTCCGAATTTTTAATTCGGAACGCTAGGAATATTAGCGTTCCGAATTTTTAATTCGGAACGCCGATATTCTTAGCGTTTTGGGTAAAAATAAAAATATTTTAAAAACCTGATTATTTATATTAAAATATATTTTTTTTTGGGTAAAAATAAAAATCACGGCATCTGGTGAAATGGTGGTTATATCTCGAGCCGTAGCACAGTTTATTTCTATAAATAGGTAAGAATAGAAAATTTCATATGATACCCTCTGGTTTATTGAAAGCACAAAGAAACCCTCAGTTTTGTGATGTGATAATTTTTCGTGGGTTTTTATGAAAAGGTTAATTCTTTGGACTTATGCGCATGATGATCTCAGCGTCGGATCATGGATGATAGGTCTTGATGTAAAACACGGCAATGAAGGAAAACTTTGCTGTTCTTCTTGGAACCCAGGTTCACTTTCTCTCCCATTTCTTTTTATTTATTTTATTTTATCCGCTATGTGTTGATTTGATTTTTCAAAATTCAAATTTCCTGTAGGAGCTGTGTGTTCGGCATTGTGACAGGGCCTTAAGGAAGTGTTGGTGGCATATTGAATGCCTTGTGAATTTGAAAGATGCTCAAACAAATCAGTAGCTGCCTCCGAAAAAGCTAACAAGTGCCGGTTTTTTGTTATTCATCGACTTGTATAAATGGATAGCTTGATTCTTTGTTTAGCTGATAGTTTTATGAGACTAATTGATTGTTCTTACTAAACTATTTCTTCCTCTCTTATATTATTTGCCCTTTAAGAATTAACTGTTTGCACTTTGAAAGGTAAGGACTTGAAGTCGAAAATGCTCTGAAAACAAATAAATAAAGAAGGTAAAAGCTGCTCACGTTCGCGTTTTAAACACATCTTTCGACAGTCGACAAATCTGGATTAGTTTTGAAAATACTTTCACTTCTCTCCAATTAGAAAGTGCAAGTTTGGCTTGCAGCAGACAGTAAATAAACAATTAAGCATAAAAGAGAGATACAGAGATATTTTGTGTTGTGTCATCCATGTTGTTATTTGGCAATTCCTGGCCTTAATTTTGACTTAATTGATGATTAAGCGTCATTCTTCTGTTAAATTATCAATTCAAAAGGCCAATTTAATCACCCATTTGTCCGGAACTGATACTACTGGCACCAATTGTTACTGATGTGTAACATGAAACTAATTTTCTGACTTGTTTCCGTTCCCCGAATTAATTATTTTCAAAACAGAATGTGAGAGATTATACCAAGGAAGAAGTGTCCAAGCATAATACCAGAAAAGATTGCTGGATCATAGTCAAAGATAAGATTTCACACATTTGCCCTTCTTTCTTTATCATGTTACTATAAAAGATATGCAAATTTTCTCATATGCCCCATAAAAAAGTACCAATCTTTTTAATCTAGGAGTAACTTGTAATTTTGATTTGTATTAATGTAGGTATATGATGTGACACCATATGTAGAGGAACACCCAGGCGGTGATGCAATTCTTAACAATGTCGTCGTGACTCTACTGAGGGTTTCTACAGGTACGTATCAGCAATCTTCATCTTATAAGCATTATTTTTTCTTTCTTTTGGCATACAGGTTTCCTATTTATATGAAATGATTTCTATGTTGAACAGTATTTTAATGAACATATATAGCAAATGTTATTTCATCTTAGTTGCAGTTTCATAAGTATGTGATATTTATATTACATTTTTTTTCATGGATATACAGGCCACAGCATGCTACCAGAGTTTTTGATATGGTTGCCGAGTTTTTACATTGGTGACTTGAAGAGTTAATTTGCCATTTCTTGTGAGGTTTCAATGATGTTATCAAGTACAAGACTGTAATTTCTTAATTTTGTTTCAATTTGCATTTTCTAATCTGAAATTCTAGGTCTGCAGGATAACTTGGTCACTTAGTGCTTGCTTTATTATTTCATGACTTGAGAATTTTGAGGAAATTGTAATTGGTACCCACTGTGGATGTTTTGAGCAAAACAGCTTACAATATTGAGATATGTTTATAACATGACATAAGATTGGATTTACCATGTTAATTGATAGAGAAGATTGTACCCACTGTGTCAACTGAATAGGCGTTTTAAAATATCCTTTGGAATTCTCTGTCTGTGTGCACACATGTACTTCTCTAATGTAACATGTTGTTTTCTGGATCACCTCTAAATTGATATTTCTTTCTTCTTTGAAATTGAAACCTGAATTCCTATTTTTCATCAGTGTAATTGTTATTTTAGTTTTGTAATTACACCCCTTATTATACTATTTTCTAAGTTGCTTTTTTTTCTTATGTAATATGGTGTTTTCTGGTTGCTGAATAAGAGTCCTGTAAGATATGACATTAGGCTAAATTTTTTTTCTATGTAACATAATACCTTCTCATTTTCACATATCTTGCAAATACACTCTATAAAAGTGTCTTAAGATGCTTTTTTCATTGAAAAGTAATGTGTGTTTTATGATTAATGTAACATGTTGTTTTGTGTACCATCTCTAAATTGATATTTCTTTTTTCTTTGGAATAAAAACCTGAATTTCTATTTTTCATCGGTGTAATTAATTGTTATTTTAGTTTTGCAATTACACCCCTTATCTTACTCTAAATTGCTTTTTTTTTCTTATCTTTTATATATCAAAGTTGTTCTATTTCTGATTGCAGGTACTGTAATATACTGGCACCAGTGATTACTTGCAGAACATTGCAATAAGCTGACACAAAGAGGTTTGTAGCTGCTTTTTCGACCGAATAGACGATTTACAATAGTCTTTGCAACTCTTTAGAGGTACGTCTCTTATTTCTTTTTATTTTTTAGGTAGTTCATGTAGAGTTTACTAATGCTTAGTAAAACATGCTATTCAATGTTAGAGTGATGCATAGCACACCATTAATCTCACATCCTTTGAAATCACATGACATTAGACTATTAGCCGTAACTTCGCCTTTGCCATCGTCCCTAAATAAAAAAATGCTATAATACACCATCAGACAAATACCCTTCCTCTTTTTTTCTCTTTTCCTAAAAAAATGTCTGTCTTTTCTCACATTTCACCACCTAAACTCCTCAATTGCATCTCTGCTTTCTCACTTTTACAATTAGGTCCTCAAATTAGTTAATAGAGTTGATAGAAATTCCAGTTGCGCTGATTCGCATGACACAACAATGGTTCCGAAATTTTTATTAATACCCTTAAAAAAAGGAAAAATAGCAAATTTGCTCTCGGTATGAAATTTTTTTCAAAAGCACCCTGACCGCCCCATGTTTGAGTGGTCCAATCTCAGTACCAAACCCTCACCCTTCCTCTCTCTCCCTCTCTCTCGCTAGGCCGCCCCCACCCCCTCTCTCTCTGCCACCCCCCTCTCCCTCTCTCTCGCTATCGCAAGGCCGCCTCCACCCACGAAATTTGAGGTTAGGTGAGGCCGGAGCACGAATCAGGAAGCACAATCCGATTATTTTCGGGTAACCCGACATAACTTATTTTATTTATGTTTTGTGCCTTGCGATTGGTAAGAATTGAATTGTTAATTATCGTGTGTGGGTTGTTGATTTTCCCGACGCGATTGAATTGCTCGGATTTTTTATATTTCGTAACTGTTGTGATTGAAATTGTTAGAAATTGTTAAGGAATTGACTTGCGGGTTGTTGAATATCGTGTGCGGATTGTTGATTTTCCTGACACGATTCATTTTACTGTTACATCCTTTTTAAAATTGTCCCAAAATTAGGGTTGACAAAATTAGAGTTTCGAAATTAGGGTTTAGGGTTTAGGGTTTAGGGTCAAAAATTAGGATTTAGGGTTTAGAGTTTCTTTAAAATCTCACTAATTTTTATAAATATGTTATGTGAAAATTTTAAATCATTTAATGTACGGTAATTTTTAGGATTTAGGGTTTTAGAAATTATCCAAAATTAGAATTTAGGATTTAGGGTTTAAGATTTAGAATTTTAGAAATTATCCAAAGTTAGGGCTTAGGGTTTTAGAAATTATTCAAAATTGTGTAGCAATTGTTAGGAATTATTTACAAATTGTTTATTAATTGTTTATAAAGTGTCCAAAATTCTATTATTAATTTTTTTTATGGTAGTTTGCAAATAATAATTTTTATTAATTAATGTAAATTGTTATAATTACTGTTCATTAGGGTTTAGGGTTTTAGGCTTAGGGTTTAGGTTTTTTTTTAGGGTTGATTGTGTTATTATTGTGGATAGTATTTTGTCATTGGTTTTTGGATGTGTAATTTAATTTTAAATAATTTGAATGTTTTGTTCTAAAATTGGAATTTTGAGTAAATCTTGATTGTTATAACTTGCTCAACATTAAAAAAAATCTTGGTTATCGTTTATGCGGCCTTGTGTCTTTCTCCCGATATTTTTATTAATATCCAAAATTAGTTACAAATTATTAATTATACCCAAGTTAGCTGGGTATTTTTAAAAATACCCAAACTGGCTATTTTTTAGCCGGTTCCAATTTTTTTCCCAACCAGCCAAAAAATAGCCGGTCCCAATCCCAACCGGCCAAAGAATGGCCGGCCCAGATGTTTATAAAAGATTGAGCAAGGTTCCATTTTTTTTCCAAAAACTCATTTTCACAAAATTCACACTCTCTCTCCTCACTTTTTCTCTTTCTCCAAATTTTCTCCTCCTCTTCTCATATTTTCAAATAAGTCCCTTTTATTTTTTTAATTGTTTGAAGTCCAAAATAGTTGTAAATTGATAGAATTTGTTAGAAATATTCTAAATTAGTATAATTTAGTTCAAAATTAATGTTCTAAGAAAATATTATTGTTCAAAATTTTCATTATCCTAAACCCTAAAACCCGAAACTCTAAAAAAACCCAAAATAAAAAATAAAATACGAGAGATCGGCATGACCCTTATTTTTTCTAAAAAAAATAAAATACGAGAGATCGAAGAACCAGAATCCTTGTCGCATGCATGTATATATATAAATATTTATTTTCACATATGTATTATTTATTTTGAAAGAAAAGAAAAGAAAAACTAGCATCAAGTCCAAATTACATATGAGTATTAATTCAAGCACTACCTTCATTAATATTATCATTTGTATATATAGTTGAAGTGTTGAACTGAATCAATCTACGACTAATAATTTAAATAAACCGAATTTTTAAGTCAGATAACTGAATCATAATTTAATTCATTAAGTACTTGTAATTTGATTCGATCGGTTGAAATCAATTTAAGAATCCCTTACTTTTCAAATTTTCAGTTAATAACCCCTTCGCTAGTAGTTGTCCCGATTCAGCGTTAGATCAAAAATTATTTCAACAAGGTACATTAATTCTTAATTCATTATACTAAATTATAACACTAAGGTGTCGAATATAAAATACCAGCCCGCGCTACAAAAAAGTCAATTTAGTAGGTCATCGGACCTACTTTAAATTCGATGGATCCAAGACCATCAGATCTGTTTTAAAATCCGTGCACTCTATTTAATTTGCATGCGCAAGGATCTTATAGCAGATTGGACGACTTTGAAGCTATCATCGAACTCAAAAACCCATCAAAGCTACTATGTTCTCAGAAGGACTTGTCCATAATATCTTTCTACAATTCTCATAACGGTTGGGGCCATAAAGCATCAAATAATTTTCTTTGTCGCAACTTGTTTTTTTCAAGGTGTTTGTCACAACTTGTAACTATAAACCAATTGATGATGACTTCAGCGATGTATATATATGTAGAGGAGGGATCAAGTTACAATAAAGTTATAACAATTATTTTTTTCATTTTCAAAGTCCAAATTGTCGATCTAAACCGTTCAACATGATCTCCACAATAAAATGTGCTTGCAGATCAAATTTTACATTTTTCTGAATTTTTTTACTATTTATTAAGATATTTTACAAAAAATAGTCATATTCAGACCATTGAATTTTGTACCCATCTTAATAAATAGTAAAAAAATTCAAAAAATGTAAAATTTGAACTGCAAGCACATTTTATTTAGATAATCATATTGAACGGTTTGGATCGACGATTGGACTTTGAAAATGAAAAAAATGATTGTTGTAACTTTGTTGTAACTCAAATTTGTTGTAACTTGATCTCTCCTCATATATGTATGATATGATTAGCAAAAACATCTAAATATTTTGATTTTTTTCTCTTTTTGAGTCATACATTTGTCCTTCCGACAATTCATCCTCAAACTTTGCTGCCTTTCCAAAAAAATCTGAACCAGCTTCTTGAAACTTGATGTGTCATTGAAAGCTCTAACTGAGTGCTCAAAACCGCGATCCATTATTATAACATCTGTCCAAGCACATGCCTGGTATCTTCCTGGTCACTCTGATCGCTTATACCCTCATGATCGTTATCACCCAAATTTTCCTCTGTCTCTTCTAATTTCGAATCCACTGTAGCATCATCCTCATTCGGATCATAAGATTGGCCCCAAGAAGTGACCCGACTAGTAGAAAGCTAGTCAATCTAGGGTAGGGCCCGATGGGAGGCCCGACTACTGGACGGTCGGTCCCTCTTAACTGGGGTTGACTACTAGACAGTTTATCAATTTAAAGAGAGGCCGGACTTGAGCCAGATGAGTTAACCCGACTACGGCCCTGGATTAACCTCATAAGTGGGTTGGTACACCGGACTCGGGTTTCCTTCACATATAGGTCAATTACCTTGTACCCACCCCCAGGAAAATGCATGAGTTAGTTGTAAGGTACCTGCCAGACTCCATCATTTAAAATTAGAAGGAATTGTAAACATGTTTGTGCTGAACTAGTGGGCATGCTAATTTGGAAATGTTAAAACGTCACCACCAGTGTAAATGAATACCATAAGACTTATTTTGAACCCAATACACACAAAACTTAAAATTAAAAATAACTAAATTAATTATTAACCTATGAAAAATAAAAAAGAAATGAAAAGGAAAGAAAAAAAAACTTACAGATCAGAAGCTCTTGTTCATGAGAGATAATGAGTGAAGGTGAGAAATGAAAATTTGCCTCTGGTGGAGTATATATAGAAAAAGAGAGGTTGTTGGGCCATTTGGTGGACCCAGACTGGGGCCATTGGGCCATTTGGTGGCTCCTAGACTGGGGCCGCAGCAATATTGGGCGGCCCTCAGTCTTTGGGGCTGCTGAACGGTTTAACGGCCTAGTATTTCTCAAATCTCCAGAATTTGAGGTGATTTGGTTTATTTTTTTGTGATTATGGTATAAATAAAAATTTCGGTGGATATGGTGTCCATACAATACAAATAACTAGAAGCTAATACAATTATTATTGAACTCAAATATCAATTAAAGTAATACTGCAACTGATTGTTTTGTCACAGATTTATTAAAATTAATATTATATCATAATTATCATTATAATGTGGTTATCTAGTATTTTAGCTGATAATAATGATAGGACTAATTTATTAAAAATTAAAAGTTTGAAAGACCAAAATGATAAATGAGGAATACTCTCTTGACTATTTGTGCAATTTACTCTTGAAAATATTAAAAAGAATCATAATTTTGATCTAGTGTGGTTGTGTTTGTAAAATATTTTTGGCAATTAAATAATAGAAAAATATCAGCTGAGAATAGGAACCGGAAAAAAAGAAATCATACAACGTCGGAATGTAGAGTAGTTAAAAATGATTTCATTGAGTTGCGGGCTTCTATACAGCTTAATTTGTTTTGTGAGTGGACGTTAACAAAAGTAACATCTATGTGTTCGTTATCATTTTAAATATCAAGGAGATATCAATTTTTCGCCAAAGTCCTTGTCAATTTTATAATAGATATTTCAGTTCAAAAGAAATTGTTAATATGATATATACATTGATGAGCGGTCCAATAACATCATTTTATGGTGACACATCTTGAAACTATATGTTTATAAGTCATTTTTGCAATTTCAAAATATAAACAGATGATCCGAACTGTTCAACATGGTCTCCATATTAAAATGTACTTGGAGACAAAATTTTATAATTTTTTGAAAATTGTTTATTGTTTTTTAGAATTTTTTAAAATCGTTGTTTTTCAATAGTTCAGAATTGTCTAAAAACAACAATTTTGTACGCATCTTAATAAATACTAAAAAGTTTCTAAAAAATGAAAAATTTAGTTTCCAAGCACATTTTAATATGGAGAACATGTTGAATAGTTCGAATTGACTTTTTAGACTTTAAAATTACAAAAATAACTTATAAACATATAGTATCAAGATGTGTCATGATAAAATGGTGTAAATGGATCTCTCCTCGGTGTATATTATTGTATTTGTTGTTGTTATGTTAACCAATCTTTACTCCCTATAAAACCACCTTGAATTTTAGAGGGGTGAAGAGGCTATCTGTCCAGACAAGATCTCAGCCTCACGTTCAATCAATCTCAGCCATTGATCACTGTTTGATTTTATACTTTTTTCTTTCGTGTAGTTTTACGTGTAAAAATATAAAATTAGTTGTAAATCTATCCATTCCAATAGAATTATGCTTCTTAGCTATTGGTACTGGCTACATATTTTTTTCTTTTTTCTCTCTATTGCCGTGCGCGGAACGCACTTTTCTCTCTATTCCCGTGCGCATCCTTCTTCCCGACGCATTTTTTCTTTTCTTTTTGTCCTTCCCCACACTACCACACATAATCCTTCTTCTTTTTTCTCCTTTTCTCCTTCCCGATGCCACCGACTCTTCTCACTCTCTGTAAAATCGATCTCTTCTTTAACCATGCTCTTCTCACTAATTTCTTGCGCAGACTCTCTCTTAACTCAGAAGGAAAGGAGAAACGAAGCAAAAATGCAAATCGAGTCGCGCGTTGGCATGGTGGTCGCCAAGACGGTTGCAGTCGCTTAAGAAGATTCCATCTCCGCCTCCGCCTCTGTGGACGGCAGCGCTCGCCGTTAGCCCGTTACTCCGCTCAACAGCCGCAGTAGCAGTAACAACACCGATTGCAGCATCAACCTCTGGAGCAGTGAGCAATTAAATTCCTGAATGTAAGCAGTGCTCCTCTTTCTGATACAGCTTCCAGACATGAGACGTACATAGAGCAATTAAATTCCTGAATGTAAGCAGTGCTCCTCTTTCTTGCTGGCATGGTTACTTGAGGTACTGATACAGATTTTGCTGGTTTTGCCCCCGATTCCATGGTATCTTTCAATGTTAACATATACTGTTTTCTTTTCTTTCTACCCGTATTCTCCCATTCTTTGTATTTTGTTTAAGATTTTATGGATTAGTGAAACAAATCAATGAGCCGATGGATTCTAAAATAATTGAAGTGGTCAAAATTGTGATGGGTTGGCCTCTTGTAGTACTCCTGAAACCATTCGTTGAACAGATATGCTTTTAGCAGCAAAAGTAGGCAGATGTATAAATATGCTAAGGATGAATTTCACGTATACCCCTCAAAAACTTCAAAATTACGTATTTCCCCCTCTAAAATTCACAATATCATATTTACCCAATTTATTTACTTTTCTATTAAGACTCATTTTAAATTTATAAAGTACCAATTTCACCCTTCTAATGCAATTGACACTTGCCCAATGACAGATTGCTGGATTAACAGATAAGGATATAATAGAGATGTTGTTTTTCCCCAGTTGTGAATGAGGCATGTCGGATACTTGATGAGGGTATTTCAGTCAAATTCCCTGACCTGGATATTGCATCAATCATGGGCATGGGTTTTCCTTCTTACAGGTTACATTTTATTAAAACCCCTCAAGTTTTGTAAATTTGCAATTACTCCCTCTTGAAAAATTAATTCCAATGTGATTGACCCATAACTGATATCATATAGATAATCCTCTATGATTTTTTTTTTTTGTCTATATCAGGGGAGGCATATTGTTTTGGGCTGATACAATGGGAACAAATTATGTGTATAGTAGACTGACGACTTGGTGCAAATTATACGGTGGATTTTTCAAGCCATGCGATTATCCAGCAGAAAGAGCAATTAGAGGATTATCTCTTGTAAGAAGCAATCTTTTAAAATTTTATTAATATGGGTTTACAGTTTTGATGCTTGAAATAATATCCTGCATCTTTATTTTGCAAATTTCCATTGCTGCACTGAAAAAATCTGACCACACCTGAAAAAACTGCACAAATCTGATCCATCCCATAATTGGTGGACGGTACGAAAATAACTCCAGCCCTGATATGTCAGAAGAACAAGAACAATTGGTATAGTTATTATATTTTCCATATTTTTAACATTAAGCATTGTGCTTGTTTCCGTTAAGGTCTCAGATAAGGTTTTCTGTCTGTTTTGTACTGGTATGTACTAGCATATCCTATATAGTAATGTTACATTCTCTTAATTTTTGGTCTGGATTGAGAATATTTATCACTATTTTTTGCATCTGCATTCTTCAACTTTGATTCTAATTTGACGGTGTACCAGTACTACAGCTAATGCATCCATACCAGTACTGCAGTTGTTTGTGCAATATATCACAAGTGAGTACATGACATATCACACAATAACTTCACTGGCAATAATGTAAAGATAACTTCACTGGCAAGTATTGCTACTGTCTGTACTATTGGTAATGAGCCTCCGAATCTATGGCATGCTATCTGTAATACTACCCTGGTTCATTATCAGTACCAGTACAATATCCAAATGTTGTTAGAGGATTCAGAAAATAAGTGATTAGACGCTTAAGGCCTGTTTAAATACTGTCTAGGTTTGTAGCAGTGGATTTCTTTTGGGCCATTTTCATTTTATTTTCAACTTTTCTTTTTTCAGCTGCCAGCTTTGATATTACCAGAGGTGACATTAGTGGTGAGCCCTTTGCTAGCTTTGATCGTTGATCAATTAAAGAAGTTGCCTCCCGTTTTGCCTGGTGGTCTTCTCTCCAGTAACCAGGTAAATATATATATTTTTTCTTCATTTTTGTTGTCTTGCATTTACCATTTAACAGCAAATGCTTCTTTGTCATTGTTGTAGACCAATGAAGAATCTCTTGAGACCTTAAACAGGCTTTGCTCTGGAGAAATCAAGGTATGTTTCCCTGACTAAAATACTAATTAATTAGAAACTCAAACAAATGTACTAATCATGCAAAAATCTAACTACATTTTACCCAAATTCATCCATAACTATGAAATGCCAGAAGCAAATATTTTTTATCTGGCACCAATTTATGCTGTTGCAACTCTTAGATCAATCAACCTGTATAATAGCCTAATTTAAGGGAGTATACTTTTTGATGAGAAGCTTAATGATGCAGGTGCTGTTTGTTTCTCCAGAAAGATTTCTCAATTCATAATTCCTATCAGTTTTTGAGGATAAGTTGACTACTTCTCTTGTTGTGATTGATGAATCTCATTGCATTTCTGAATGACAAGTTGCTTTTTTATATTGCAGTATTATTATGTACCAGTGCTGGTCAGAGTGTTTTTCTTCTTCTTTTTGTATAGGTTTTATTTACTTTAAGGCAAGTAAATTGAGGAATGACTATGTAAGTCAGGGCGATTGAGGCAAAATGGGTTCAAACTAAGTGTTACAGTCTTAAGTATTCTGAAATCACAAATCCATATAGAAACCTCAGTACATACATATTAAGCCCATTATATAGCTTTCCATCTTATTTCATGAAGTTATTTTATTTTAGTCCTAAAATATCTTTACTTGCATCTTTTAGAGTTACCATAGTGGTCTCCATGCTAAAGAGAGAAGCCTTGTTCAGGAGCTTTTCTGCTCAAATAAAATAAGAGTGGTAATGTTTTATTTCAACTTTTTGGTGCCTGGAGATTAATGGTGTTGTTTAATTAGACAAAAAACTAATTTCTTATCTACTAATTGTAGGTTGTTGCTACGGTTGCTTTTGGCATGGGACTTGATAAGAGTGATGTTGAAGGGGTACGACAGCAAAATTTAAATACACCATATTCTATTGCCTCTTGTTTCATTGGCAAGCTGGTGGGGAAACTTGGTTGGCAAATTGATACTGATTTTGGTTCGTTTGAGGCTCTTATTTCAAAAATGAATGCTTCGGGAGCAGCTCTTCAAGGATCAGGTCGGGTGGTTAGTTCCTATTTGAAGTGTCAATCTTTATTTGGTTTCCATGCACTTTCCATAATTTATTACCGTAATATATTCCAATTTGGTTGATAATCTTGGTTGTAGTGGCTGACTTTTGATAGGGAGTTGAAGATAAAAGAGAAGAGAAAATCTTTGGTTGATAATCTTTGTTGTAGAGGTTTGCAAAGAACAAAAAATAAAGAAAGAGAGAAAAGAAAAGGATAAAAGGGGCAGATAAAGAGAAGAGAAGAAGAAGGAAGAGGAGCAGGACGAGGTACGGCGGCTGCCGGCTTCTCCTTCACTGGAAATTTCTAA
Source organism: Carex parvula (assembly GCA_025461045.1). Taxonomy (NCBI): domain Eukaryota; kingdom Viridiplantae; phylum Streptophyta; class Magnoliopsida; order Poales; family Cyperaceae; genus Carex; species Carex parvula. The sequence continues at coordinate 14,488 of JAJGRW010000380.1, read as the reverse complement.
TTTGGTTAACCTTATTTACTTTTTGTATTTCTTTTAGGTTTAGACTGATTAATACTCCGCAAGGATTTGTTGGTGTTTGTGGTTATGATTTTTGTTGCTTGATTGTTATAGTGCTATGATTAATTTCTTTCTTTGATTGCCTCTAGAAATTATTTCCCCTTTTCTTATATTGTACGCTGATTATGGAAATTAATACATTGTGGAATGATGCATTAATTTACCTTGAGTAGAAATCAAAATCTCATTTTCCTTCTAATGTTATTACACTCAATGCCAATAGTGACTGGGTTTGCAAATTGTTATTATCATATTTAGATTCGATTTTTAAAAGGCCCTCTCCTCTGTGTCTCAATTATTCTCTTGAAATTGTTGAATCTTATACATTTTTCTCCCATCATGTCAAATCCGTTTGACAAATCTTATACACATTTTTTATTCTAATTCTAACCTATGTCAATATTATCTCTAACTAAAGTGACACTCAATTATATATGAAATGATGCAATTTCATTTTCTTTATTTATTTTATCTGAATAGATTGAAGAATGATTGATCAATTAATATTATTTCTTTTGATTGAATAAAGATCAGAATTAGAAAATGTTGAGGTTGTTTGAATGCAAATATAGTTTTCAAGCAAACTAATTAAAAAAAATTGAGCAAATATTGCTGTTATTTAGATATATTTTTTTCTTTATCATAATTTGGGTTTTTAAGTTTTTTGTGCTCATCTTAGTTCATGCATTAAATTTAAAAGAGTTAATGGAGGCACCATTTGTTTTGTTCTGTTAAAAATGGAGAAGGACAAAATATTCATATATTTTTGCTTTTTGAAATTCGAAATGAATAAAGAGGGATAACTCCGATATGTGATTTAATGGGCATGTCCATTTTATCTATGAAAATGTAATTTAATGGACATGTCCATTTTATCTCTTAAAATGTGATTAATGGACATCCCCAGTGCCCCTTATCCCCTAGAGGCCTAGAAGCGCTTCTTGCTTTGATCGTCCCTATACTGAGTTATAGATCTAACTTGGCGTCTGATATTGCGATGGCGTCTGATTCAAATCTAACGGCAAGATGAGTTCAAGATGGCATCTGATTCAATATCGTGCATCGATGTCTTCGCGCTAGGCACTTGAGTATCGTTAGTTTCTCTTTTCTCCTTCCCAATTAAAAAGCTCTGACAAAATCGAATCAGACTCAATCTCGCTCTCAAAATTCGCAAGATGAGTTCAAGAAATGAGCTTTTTGATAGTGTTGACTGCCCTCGGCGACTGTACATGATCGACTCCTATTTTCGAGTTACGTGGCGCGCATTCAAATTTTTTATGTTAACCGACTCTTCTCTCTATATTTACGTCTCAAATTCAAATTGGTTGTTCTCTCAAATTGCAGTTGCTTTTTTCTTTGCAATTTGCATTTCCACAATCCCTCTCATACTCCCCTGCTGCGCACCAAGGAAATTGGAAGGTACCGGCACAATGTTTCTCCCTTGTTCATTTATGAAAAAATCTTTATTTTTCTTTCTTTTGAAATACCTACTGTTAGTGATGTTTTTGCAGTGTATGAAAAAAATCTTTCGTTCATTAATGTAGTTTTGAAACTTTTTTTTTTTTTGCAGTGTATGATTTTTTCAATCCTTGTTAGTGATGTTTTGTCCAATACATTATTATATTGTAGCTTAGTATACAGAAAAGAAAACAAAAGGAATGTGCAAGAAATTTCTTAAGATTAATGCTAAATATGTATGTCGCAATGTGAAAATGTTAATATAGGAATTCTCATTTTACAAGAGTATAAGAGTTTATTAACAATTTCTGATACTGTTTTGTTGTTCGTGATAGAGGCACGTGGTGGATTTCAATTTGTCAGATTTCCAGTCGGGGCGACTGGCTGCCAGTGGGTTGTTGCTTCTCATCAGTTTTAGCACAATCAGGTAAGTGCTAGCGCTTCTCCGTATAGAGTAATTAGTTAATTTGAATAACTAGATGTACTGGCAATTTAAAGTAAATGTACATACAAAGTTCATGTTTTTGGCTCATGGAATAGATGTTCTAATGACTAAATAATAACCTGATTTTATATAAAGTCAGGTAAGTTATATACAATCAGGTTATAGCACATCCTTATATACAAAGTCAGGTAAGTTCATGAACGGTAGATGTTCTAATGACTACATAATAACCTGATTTTTTATACAAAGTAGATGCACTGGTTATTCTCTTTGATTCTTGTAGTATTTAGTGGTGATTTTAGTCATTAGAACATCTATTCAAGTGTCTAATTTACAAGTCTGGTTAAGCTTTAACACATGTTTTTTTAGGGTTTGGATTAGAGCTTTTATACATGAAAACTCAGAAACAACTTTTAGTTACTATGAAATTCAAGAATATTTCTCTACTGCCTTGTCAGTCTTTGGCTGATGGAATTATGCAGGAAGGTCCCTGTTATCCTTTTATTGCCTTTTAGTGACTATGAACATGACAATGGGCCTTTTTGTGCATATTTACAATAGCAATCCCTCATTTCATGCCTTTTTGCACTCTGGTCCATTGATCCCCAAATTTGTTAATTTGTCCTTGTGGGAAAAAATTGCTGAAGGTACAAGCTGCTACTTAATATCCCCCACATAATCAGGTTTCCCGGTTAACTTCTCTTAGCCAAACATTGGTTCAAAGTCACTGACAGGTGACAGCTAGGTCCAAGAGCCATTAAATTGATGCGTTTCAATTTAATTCAGATATTTCAGCACTTAGGCCTGTGTTTTGGTCTGATCTGGACGGACTCATTTATATAGGGGAGTTCTCAGTACTTTGTTACATACTACCGTTTACTCTTTGGGTAGCAAAATGGTGTTAGTTCAATGGAAAGGTTTCTTCTATTAATATTTATTCTTTTGCAAATACCACCTTAAGAGGAAGCTATAGTGGGTCTTTAGAACAGCCTGAGAGTATGGCTTTTATTAGAGTTGTCTTTCTTACATTATGCTTTATTTGCAATTTAGAAAGAATCGGCAAGTCAAGAACAAATTAAACTCAAACAAGAAATCAACTAGCTTTTGAAAGAGGCCAGTTCCTTGTCTACGTAAGTAATTCAATCTCTCTTTTGTTTGAACTTTTGTACTTATTATTTTTTTAAATGGGAGCTATGTAGACAGCTGCTTCCCTTTTTGTTATTCACAATAACCAGTGTCTACTTCACTAAGATGTTCAAAATATCTAACAATTTTTTTGAGTTTGATTGATTGTGTGTTGGGACAAAGGTGCGAAAACCAGATAATATGCCTTTATAATAATTTTTGCTTAACTATTAACTCTGCCAAAAACACAGACTTTGTGGAAGTGATTCTTTCTGCATGTTTTTTATTACGTGGTTAGATTTTGAAAATTATTTATAATGCGAGAATTTAAAAATAGCACAAACTTCAAGTATATATGTAGCTCATATCAACTATAATAGTTGCATGAAAAATGAGTTCAAAATTCTATTGCTGCAAGAATTCTATTGTTCAAGTTTTTCAGTTGCAATTCTAGCAGTGAGTTTGAATCTGCCAATTTTTGCCAAATTTCCTGAGAAGTAGTAGGGTCTGAGTTTTGCCATAAAATAGAATTAACAAGTGATAAAATATTTTAAAAAGGGAAGGTATATACTTAAAGGTAAAATAGTGGTCCTGTTGGCAACCAGTTTATGAGCAGTAATTTTAAAGGTATATACTTACTATGTCACCTTTGTATTTAGAATTAGTCTTAAACTCATTTTAACAATAATTATTATCTTATCTTGAAGGATGCATTTAAAGTCAACACACAAAGTTTTACTCACAACAAATTTGTAAATAAGCATAAAGTAATGACCTTTTCGTATAAATAAGAGTTTCTTTATGGCAGTCGAGCAATGGGTTTTAAGGTGGAAAAATTTGCTCAACTTCATTGTCTAAATTACTTTTGGTGGGATATGAATGTCGTGCGAGTGCATTTCATGATGAAGACTCGCCGTAATAACAGACTTTATTTAGTCCTCCTAGATAATGATGTCGTGCGAGTGCATTTCATGATGAAGACTTGCCGTAATATAATTCTTTGTAATAAAAATAACTTTAGGGTTATCGGTGAATAAATTTCTATGGTTATCGGTGAAAAATTACCATTTAATAAAATAATAAATGAAATTTTATATTATTGATAAGTTTTTATAATATAATTCTTTGTAATAAAAATAACTTTAGAGTTATCGGTGAAAAATTACCATTTAATAAAATAATAAATGAAATGGTGATTGGTTAACCGATTTTTATAAATGTGATTCAAACCGCATATATTATTTGCGGCTTGAATTAACAATTCAAGCCGCAAATAATATATGCAGTTTGAATTCACAATTCAAGCCGCATATATTCCTTGCGGTTTGAATTGTTAATTCAAACCGCAAATATTATTTGCGGTTTGGGTAGAAATAAAATTCTTTTAAAAACGTGGTTATTTATATTAAAATATTTTTTTTTTGGGTAAAAATAAAAATCACGCATGAAAATGTAATTTAATGGACATGTCCATTTTATCTCTTAAAATGTGATTAATGGACATCCCCAGTGCCCCTTATCCCCTAGAGGCCTAAGCGCTTCTTGCTTAATTTGACCGTCCCTATCCTGAGTTATAGATCTAACTTGCGTCTGATACTGCGATGGCGTCTGATTCAAATCTAACGGCAAGATGAGTTCAAGATGGCGTCTGATTCCATATCGTGCATCGATGTCTTCGCGCTAGGCACTTGAGTATCGTTAGTTTCTCTTTTCTCCTTCCCAATTAAAAAGCTCTGACAAAATCGAATCAGACTCAATCTCGCTTCAAAATTCGCAAGATGAGTTCAAGAAATGAGCTTTTTGATAGTGTTGACTGCCCTCGGCGACCGTACATGATCGATTCCTATTCTCGAGTTACGCCGCGCGCCTTCAAAATTTTGTTGTTAACCGACTCTTCTCTCTATATATACGTCTCAAATTCAAATTGGTTGTTCTCTCAAATTGCAGTTGCTTTTTTTCTTTGCATTTTGCATTTCCACAATCCCTCTCATACTCCCCTGCTGCGCACCAAGGAAATTGAAAGGTACCGGCACAATGTTTCTCCCTTGTTCATTTATGAAAAAATCTTTATTTTTCTTTCTTTTGAAATACACCTACTGGTACGATACTGGTAGACTATAATTTTTAAGCTTTGAGGTGTTTGATTAAGACAAGTAGTAGATAACAGATTGTCTAACTGTCAATATACTGACACCAGTGATTTCTTGCAGAACATTGCAATTAGCCTTCAGTTTTAATTTTCAATCTGTTCATTTATGCAACCACTTGATTAGTTATGAACCTGATTAGTATTTTATTTATTGGGAGTAGGACTAAAATGGCACCGATCCGGAAACTAAACAAACGCGTGATGGCCGTCAAGCACATCTGTGGTTTGGATGGCTTGGGTCTGCTGCAAGCAGCTGGCGAATTTATTGAAGGTATGTGTAACTAATTTCATTTATTATATATATAGGGTTGTTAATGGAAGCCTATAGTTTTTTGCAACTGGAGATGATTTGAATTCAACTTCTTTCCTTGTCCAGTTGTCCTAATTAAACAACTGCTCTCGAATTTTTCTATCTTGTTTTAGAAAAGTACATACGGAGGAATTGAATGAGTGCATTATAATCTAAATTATATTCTTATGACAAGAGCCTGATAAGGAATTAAGGCGCCTGCTCAAATCAAAAGATGCAGATTTTCTCATATATATATTAGGCACGTGCATGATGGAGAAATTGTTTTAGGTATATGTAGGCTTGTTTTATTGTCTGTCGAAGGTTCAAGATTGTTTTTGAGCATTCAATTGTTTGCTATTTCTGATATACCAGAAGATCTGCAACAATTAGTATAATAAAAAGTTAAAAGTAAATGTACATACAAAGTTCACATTTTTAATTAAGTACATATCATTTTTACTTGTATTTTGACTACCTTTAGTGTGCCATAAAGTGTTTCATTTCACACAGTGCAGCTCATAGGGCAAAAAAGATATTTATGTATTTTAATCACAACATAGAAAAAAGGTAATTCATTTCTATGTATTTTAATCACAACATAAAAAAAAGGTAATTCAGTAATTTCATTTCTATGTAACAGTTATCTCTGGAGCAGTTAATGACAACACAAAAAAGTGACACTAATAGTCAATTTCATTATTTATTTTCGACTAAAAATGACAAATTCAGCCTATTATGTAATTTCATTATGTATTTTCAACACAAATTCAGCCTATTTTTTCATTGTATCTCCTTCCTAAGTTTTGTAATTTAATGGATGTGGCGTTTATTTGATTAATTCACTGTCCCACTGAACTCCAGTAACCAAGAAGCAAACCTTCTTGGTACTGTACCAGTCACCGCATGTACCAGGTACACATAATATAAGTTTAAGGCCCAGGATTCCAGAGTTCTTCTAAAATCAAGATGGGATATCTTTAACGAATTTGGTCTGACTTCACATCTTCAAAGATATCTCAAACTTTAAGTTAATTCGTAAGAAATTCGAACCGTACGACTTTTTGAAGTACGGATGTTAAAATTACTTTTTTTTGCTGTTAATATTGTTTCATTTAGTGCTATTGATCTTGATTTTAAATTGAAAGAAAGCAATAAGATGTGATTACTGTCTTTATGCATAATCTGATGAGGAGCATTATCTTTTGACTTTGTAATCATTTGTGAAACACTGAAATTTGAACGGTATTAAGGTGTCAAGTTGAATGAGTGCATTATAATCTAAATTATATTCTTATGACCTTGTCCAGTTGTCCAGTTGTGAAACACTGAAATCTTTTGACCTTGTCCAGTTGTCCTAATTAAACAACTGCTCTCGAATTTTTCTATCTTGTTTTAGAAAAGTACGTACGGAGGAATTGATGAGTGCATTATAATCTAAATTATATTGTTATGACAAGAGCCTGATAAGGAATTAAGGCGCCTGCTCAAATCAAAAGATGCACATTTTCTCATATATATATTAGGCACGTGCATGATGGAGAAATTGTTTTAGTTATATGTAGGCTTGTTTTATTGTCTGTCGAAGGTTCAAGATTGTTTTTGAGCATTCAATTGTTTGCTATTTCTGATATACCAGAAGATCCGCAACAATTAGTATAATAAAAAGTTAAAAGTAAATGTACATATAAAGTTCACATTTTTAATTAAGTACATATCATTTTTACTTGTATTTTGACTACCTTTAGTGTGCCATAAAGTGTTTCATTTCACACAGTGCAGCTCATAGGGCAAAAAAGATATTTATGTATTTTAATCACAACATAGAAAAAAGGTAATTCATTTCTATGTATTTTAATCACAACATAAAAAAAAGGTAATTCAGTAATTTCATTTCTATGTAACAGTTATCTCTGGAGCAGTTAATGACAACACAAAAAAATGGCACTAATAGTCAATTTCATTATTTATTTTCAACTAAAAATGACAAATTCAGCCTATTATGTAATTTCATTATGTATTTTCAACACAAATTCAGCCTATTATTTCATTGTGTCTCCTTCCTAAGTTTTGTAATTTAATGGATGTGGCGTTTATTTGATTAATTCACTGTCCCACTGAACTCCAGTAACCAAGAGCAAACCTTCTTGGTACTGTACCAGTCACCGCATGTACCAGGTACACACTGGTACTTTCCAATAACATGGCAATGTGGACCCCACTGCATTGAATCCATTTGGAAGAAACCTAGGGTTCAATTAATCAAAAGGCTATAAAAGGGAATCAATATTTGGATTATAATTTACCATTTTGATAGAGAAATATACAGATAAAACTACAGAAGGTGGTACACTAAATGCATCTTTGATGCTCTTAGAATAGCGCTTCCCATGGAGTAATGTCAGTAATCAAAGTTTCAATCTCTTGTTCTATATTTGGATGTGATTTCTTTTATTATTGTTGTTGTTTGCCTACCTATGAATCTCTGCTTTTTTATTTGGATGTGATTTGCTGGATAATAAATTGCATGCTGTTTTAATAAATTGCATCATTACATTATTGTACTTCTAATTTTGTGTCAATTAGCTGAGCATGACTCTAACGGTGCAAATGAGCAAGTTGGAAATGTAGCTGGTGCAGAGGAAGATGCTATACCAATTGTTGAAGGTATATGTAACAAGCTATTTTAATAAATTGCATCATTACCTTATTGTACTTACAATTTTTTGTTAATCATTGTTAGAAAGGGCTCTTGGATCAAAAGTTCTTGGCATTGATCTTAATTTACCAATTGTTGAAGAAACTTCTGACGTTGAAAGGGTAATGAATAAATTTAAGATTTATTGATTTTACTATTATCATATATGTTTCCTTTTACAAGAAAAAATGACATAGTTTCACTTCGATGCTTCTTACTATAGGTCGATTTGCCCGACCAAGCACCGGTAGATGTGAATGCTCCTCCAATGTCAGTAATTTATTCTTTTGTTGTCGTTTATATTTTTTCCTATATTATAATTTTTTCGTAACTTTTAGGAGAAAATCTGGAGATTTATCTATTGAGTTGGTCCGTCCAATGTTTAGAAAACTACAAAATGAAGCTGCAAAAGAGCTCCGAGTGAGCCAGACCACGCTAAAGATGTGGTGCAGGATTAAAGGTATAAAGCGATGGCCCTATCGCATTCTAACAAGCATGGATGGTCTGGCAAGGAATGTTGAGGTACTATATATTGAGAAATCATTTAAAGTCTTACCGAGCTTTAATTTTGTGTTATATATTAGTGACTTTTTATGTTAGTTACTTGAATATTACATTTACTTTCATCAAGTACATCTTTGCATTGTGTTGTAGGAATATGGAATGGACTCATACTTGAAAGTGAACGGGATTCATCTGACTCTGAGTGAGTTAGAAGAGAAAAAAAGAAAGTTTGAAGAAGATCCCACCACGCCAATAGATGATGAAATCTTTTTGTTAAGAAACTATATGTGTAAGAGGAAGTCTAACAAGAGACGCTATGTCAAGCATGTGCAAAGCTAAATGTGTATTACTTGGTTTTGAGAATCTGTTTTGTGTGTTGTTCTCTTAAAATTATATATTAGGCCTTTTTGAATCTTAAAATTATGTATGTGGCCCTTTTGTTATTGGAAATTATGTATGAGAACAATGTTTTTTAATGCTTATGTTTTTCATTATACAATGTTTTTTAATGCTTATGTTTTTTATTTTGACTTGTATTGATGAATTGTCAATTATAATTAGAATAACTTTTATGTATTTTATATCATTTGTGATTGGAATTCAATTAAAATTGCAGATCAGAAGAAGAGAATAAAAATGAATTCTCCTTTACTTGTTTTGTCATTTTATTTTTATTCTCCTTTACTTTTATGTATTCTTCTTTACTTGAACATTGTTTTGTCATTTCATTTTTATTCACCTTTACACTTAATTAACATAGTTATTACGTGAATAAATATTTGATAACTAAATTTTTTTTTCCCGTTGCAACGCACGGGCACTTGACTAGTATTTATTAAAAATATAAAGATATTATTAAAAAGTACTCAAGTTTATAATATTTATCTAATTATAACGGTTAATAATATAATTTGTTCATAATATATATTAAACTATATGATATATATACCATATATATATATTTAGATATTCGAATATTAGATATTCAAATCTAATTTTTCAAATACACGTAGATACGAATTGGATATTCCTCACCGTTTTCGCACCTAATTGCAGTGCATCTCAATTCTTCATCTTTTATTGTTGATGTGACACCATTTCCTATCCCGAGTCTTGAGAATAATTAGTTTTTGAAACCTACCAAAACCTGTCCCCCACCATATGATTCCTCTGGCTTGTCATGAATCAGGTTGGGCATGCTCATTTATTTGTACTCGGTGGCTTGTTTATTGATTTTCCTGTTAGTAATTTACAAAAGGAATTTGTTCCAGTATATGTAAAACAATATCTACATGAACTTTTCAATATATGCAAAACAAAACAAATCATAGCGCATATGCTGATCCGGAACCCTAGCCGCTTTGAGAGTCGAGAAACTAAGGCGATTCTGCAACCACCCCCCCCCCCCTTCTTCTTGTCCTGCCTTCCACACTGGCTGTTTTTATGAGAGGTGACTGTTTTGGTCCGGTTGATTCAGTTTTCAGTACAGTTTGATTCAGTGCATTCTCAGCTGCACATTCCTCTGAGCGGTGACTGTTCGGTTCGGTTGATTCAGTTTTTCGGTCCAGTTTGATTCAGTGCCTTCTAAACTGCTATTTGGTGTAACCTGCCAGAAGAAACAAGATAAATAAGCACACAGAAGAAACAATCACTAGACTCTTATAATTACAATCAAGCAAGAATAATCAAATTTGTATCGACAGACTGCACATGTCCCTGTGTGTTTTTATTTATTTTATAGTTAAATACTTTCAAAGACACTCGTTGTCTCATATTATGTAATAACTATCCTGTAATTTTTTGAATCAATGCAAATACAAGTGCTTACACGGGTTTTCAATCAAAAAAACAAATCATAGCTTGACATATTTACGATATATAAGTTATCGTGTCCATTCCGTACTAAAAATATGCTGTTTAATACTTTAGGAATAAAGTTAGTTTCCATTTAATATGACGATTCGCATTTCCCAATCCCTGTTTTATTTTTGGATAAGAACAATCACCACAAACGGGGACCTACTAACCACGTGACATTTGGTGACAAATTAACTACCAGCGCACCAGCACCAGTACCACGGTACCACCACTAATGTTGTTGACAGGTCCACAACATAAAGCTTCGTTTTCAATTTTCATCCGTACCGTCTTCGGTACTAAAATTTTACAAATTTTGGAGGCATCCTTGACAGCTGGAATGCGGAGAGCTATGTTTCATGGATACGGGTAGGGGTATCATATCAGATATGTTATCTGATACGAATACGGCGATACAGTAATATTCAAAAATAAAAAATACGATATGTTTATTATATATAATATTTTTTTATTATTTTAATTATATTTATATAAATTAAATTGAGCAAAACAATACTATAGCGAAATATATATTAAATATAATAAGTACTTTATTATAACAACATTACAGTGGTATAGTGGTAGGGGGCTATGGTTGTTATGTCTAACTTTCCAAGTTCGAATCATGGTAGTAGCAAAAAAAAAAGTTGATTTTGGTGTGGTCCACGGTGGACCACGCTGTGAGTGTGATTTTGACACGGTGCACGGTGGACCGCGCGGTATCCAAAGGCGTATCCAGGCGAGTCAAAGCGTATCGGCGACTGTATCAGCTGAGTAAGGATACGCCACATAGGGGGGTACGCCAGCTGGCGTATCGGATACGTATTGGTGACGTATCGGGCGCGTATCGGTATCTGATACGTGTCCGATATCGATACGGCGCCTAAACTGGCGTATCCGTGCAACATAGGCGGAGAGCATCATCTCTTGTTTAAATGGTTTGGTTTATTTGGTTTCAACCGAACTGAAAAAATTCAGTTTAAATGATTTGGTTGTTCAGTTTAAATGGATTAGTTCGGTTGAACTTTAAATTATTTCAGTTTAAATGGATCGGTCCGGTAAAATTGATTAAATCGAACCGACCGAATTATAATGGTTCAAGTAAGATTTATATGCTGTCTGATTCAATCATCGTGTCCTTCCTTCCATTTTGGTTTGAATAATTTAGAGTATTTACATATTTTGTATGGAATTAAATAATATGTGTAATATTATCTTGATATTTATTTCTATAAAATTATTATTGTGTTGATGTATGTATTGAATTTTGATTTTTAGAAATTTACTATCTTATTCGGTTCAACCGAACAAACTGAAATTTTATTTGGTTTAAAAGGTTTGGTTCTTATTCAGTTAGTCATTTTAATTCAGTCGGTCGGTTCGGTTTATAAAAACAAAAAGAGTTTGATTTGCCTATATTATTTAGAATTATGAAATATCTAGTAATAAAAAGTAAATTAGAAATTGCATGTCATATTATGTTGGCACTCATATACTCATTTTTAGACTTGTAATTTAATGCTATTGGTATGGTAAAAGATATTATCACAAGGTAATTTAATGCTATTAGTTACTTTACAATGGTAATTTTTCACATGGCATGTTGGTATGGCAAAAGATATTATCACAATCTTCTTGTCCCTCGGACCTTCTAGAATCGACGAGTCAATGGCAAGATTCAGAATTTTTATATTTAGAAATTTATAAAAATAACATATAAAATTAGATAGATTGTTTGTGAATTTTGATCTCAATGGAAAAAAAAAATTAAATTATTGATTCGGTTCTTTTATATTGCCGCACAACATACAGTTAGGGTTTTATAAACGGTCAGTTTGGTTGAAACCGAAATAAAAATAGGTAAATCATCTTTTGCTTGTTTTTAAAAACCGAACCGAATCAATTAAATTAAAATGACCAACCAAATAAGAACTGAACAGTTTAAACCGAATTAAATTTCAGTTTGTTCGGTTGACCCGAATAAGAGAGACTACATTTCAAAAAGTCAAAATTCAATACATTAGTAATTTCATATAAATAAATAACAATATAATATTATACACATGATTCAATTTCATACAAAATATGTATATGTTCTAAAATATACATACCAAAATGGAAGAAAGGAAACGATGATTGAACCAAACAAAATAGAAATCATACTTGAACCATTATAATTTAGTCGGTTCGATTTAGTCGGTTTTGAAACATCTAAACCGAACCGACCTATTTAAACCGAAATAATTTAAAAATTCAACCGAACCGATCCATTTAAACTGAATAAGCGAACCATTTAAAGTTTTAAACTGAAATTTTCGGTTTAGTTGAAAATAAAAATAAAAAAACCGAACCGATTGAACCTCTATATAGTAGTCTACACAGATATGATAGAATCTCATTACCGAATCAATAATTCAGTACCTCTGTGCATTTATAAAAAAACGGAATTAATGATTCGATTTTGTTCTTTTCATAAAATCAAATTTACAGACAATTCATCTACTTTTTATATTATTTTTAATAAATTTCTAAAAAATATTATTCTCATAAAATTAGGCAGAAACTTTAGACTTTGCTCCTCCTAGGACCTAGGGACCAAAGTTTAGCCAACTTAGAGTAATGGAATATGGTACAATATATTATTTGATGCTTGGTATCTTTGAATCTGGAATTGCGTGATAGCTTATCACTTTCCAATCTCTTATGTAACGCTTGCTTCTTACTTCTATACCAAAAATTGAGGAATCTTCCCCGTTTCCATTACTTCTAAAAATAAATTTGTCCCGGAAATTTTGGATTAAATTTTACTCTCAATATTTCAACTTTGTTCTTATTGTATTAAATTGTATTAAAAAATGGTGTAAGGAAGCAGAGGACAAGAAAAGTTAAGTCTTCCTCAATTAATTTTTTCATTTTTAACCTTTAATATTTCTAAGTTTTGTAAGAACTGTGCTTGTACCGGTACCAGAGAAATGGTACCAAAAAATATTGTTTGATTAATACTAATAGAAATCGGTGAACATAGATTTCACTTATCTGAAAAAGGAAAACTTTTGTAAGAATTGTTATTATTAGTCTCTCTCGTAAAAAGAAATTACAAGATGTTAATATATTCTGTTCAAAATCTTAATTTTCTAATTTCGCTCCTGTGTTTATTATTTAAAGATTGTTGTCCTAATAATGCTAAATTGTAAGATAAAATTAACTCGTTATTAGTGTGATATTTATTGAATCAGCACATGTAGATGCGGACCATTTATTTCACATTGAATTATCAAAATCAAACTTGGTATACATCACTCTTCAAGTATTTACTTAGCCTACTAATCTCAATAATAAAAAAACAAATTTATTTATACAAGTATAATTTAGTAACAAATAATTATAAACTAATGATTATTCTTAAAATAAACATACTTTTCATTTTAAGGGCTGCTAGTTGGGAATTCATATCACCGACGGTACCGTAAAAGGGATCTTTTACAATTACTTGATCTGGACCGTTCTTTTTAACTTGGCACGAATCTCAAAGCCCAATAATACTGCCCCCTCAGTCAGCCCGAATCCTAAACCGGCTGAGAGTTAATCTCAACCGTAAATAGCTAACTGTAAAAGAGAATCTTTTACGGTACCGTCGAGGATATGGATCCGCTTGTTTGTGGTCAGTGAGTCAACAAAGGACTTCACATGGTATTTTAACAGTGTAGGCATTATCCCATAATTCATCTGAAATAAAAAAGTTCCAAGTTATAATATAGAAGGGAGAATGAAAATTACCACTCCTGATTAACCATATTTACAACCAAAATATACAAGAGGTGAGTAGTTATTAAAAGTTAAAACCCAATCTCGCTATGAGATTGTGCGAAACATATCATAGTGAGCTTTTACTCGTCCTTTATTTTC
>JAJGRW010000379.1:677232-696136 GCA_025461045.1 Carex parvula | reverse complement strand
AGACAGGTGGATTGGTATTGCCCTGTTTCACGTTTTAGCGGAGAGTTGCTTCCCTGTGGGATTCTCTCTCATGGTGCCTTGTTTTGGGTAGGTTTTGGCTCATATATAAGGTTTGGCTCATTCGCTTTGATTTAAAGGAAGAAAAGGTTACTTATATTAATCTCAACATCGAACCATTTGAGAGAAAATCAAATGACTTCATGCTAGGAGAGTTGGGAGGCGAGGTTTGTCTGACGATCATGCCTGATTTTGTCTTCCCAAAAGAGAAAGAGATGCATTTGTTGATTTTTGACGGGAAGAGTGATTTTAGTCAAAAGATGAAGCTTATGGTGCCAAGACACTCATATAATGCCATTATTTATAAGTGGTGAGAAGATTTTGTTACAGGATCAGTGTTTTGATGCAGGGTTGTATTATTATGACTTGTCAAATTGTAGCTGCGAGAAGGTTTTTGTGGCTGATTATGATTTTTGCTACTCAGCACATCCTCATATTGATAGCTTGGTTAGTTTTGGAGGAGCAAGGGCACGTTAGGTTTTAGAGGGATAATTTTATTGCATTCTGCTAAATGATAGATTTCTCTATCCCCCATTTAAGATTTGGTAAGATCCATGTGCTGTTTCCAAATGGTCCTGCATTGCTCTTCCTCCCGAGTCACATTGAGCATCTTTGTAAATACAGTGGAGGATGGGCACACTGATTTCGTGATGTTATGTAGGTTTCTTTAGGGGTTATAAAAATCGGTTAATTGCGGGCGGATGTTATACTTGAACATTTCTAGGGAATTAATTGAAACTTTCTGATCAATGTAAATAGTATCAATGGAACTTGAACTGGTTGTATATACTCTCTAGCATTGCTATGTTCATCTGTACTGTACATATTAGCTTTGCATGACTCATCATGAGACAAAAAAGAATTATTCTGCATCTGTACTGTCTTTCTTTTTGACATCAGTTGTGAGTTGTGGAGTTAACTTTTGACTTTTTTACTTCTATCTGTTTCTATTTGAAAATTCCAACAGTAAGTTTTGGACCATTAGTATCTCTTTGTCAGATCAGATATAACTGTCTATGAGTCGATTCTCACTGGTACCAGTCATCCAACGAGCGAAGCCTCGATGAGTTAATTTTATCTGAGCTGGCTGAATAATTTTTTTTATTCATAGATATATCCAATTCATTTGTGCATCTATCTTTTTGTTCACCAGATTGTAACTTGTTGTATTTGCTACTTCTCAACACAAGATTAATCATATAATTCAAAATTTGAAACAGAATTGTCACCCTTAACAACATAACTTGTCTGTGATCAGACTTTAAACAGAATTGGCGAACCGACCCAAGTCCTTTCCCGTTCTATTTTCAGGTTCATTCGGCTCGTTTAGCATCTTTTTTTTTTTTATAACAAAAACCAGAACAGGATAGTACAAGGTCGGAAACTCGGAATACAAGACTACATGCTTGCTCGTAAGAGAACTAATCAGCCAACAACACAAAAATATTGAATATACATCTGAATATATCAAAACTACACACATTTAAACACATCAAATAAATCAGCCATGAGAACCAAAGAAAGAAGGAACTAATTCAATAACTGAATATGCAAACAATCAATGATGACCATAGAACTGCCTCCTGTACCTGTCACTTTGGCTATTCTTCATAGCGCAGCACCCGATGGTGTAAACGAGAATAAAGAAAACAATAATGGCCACGTTGAAAATTGCAATTTCCTTCCATTTAGTCTTCAATGTTGCAAGAACACCGGCCTTGCACGAGTTGCAACTGTAGCACAACTTCTCTTGGTTGTTGCTCCATGCCTTGCAATCTGCATCAGTCGACTTGAGCCCGGATTTTGGTGCTTGCCAGTAGGTTGCGTTTACGTAATCATAACCACAGTAGGTTGGAGGTTTACAACAGCTGGACTACAATATCATGAAGATTTAATCAAAATTCATTACTTCATTATACTTTGGGAATTTGTAACTTAGGGTTGATAGTGATCACAAATCAACAATTAGCAAGACAAGAATTTTAAAGAGGTGAGAATATATATGCTCACTAGATTGTAACGGTGCTGAGACTTAATTGGTAATTTTGAGCCAAGAAAGGTACAAAGGTACATTGAGCTAATTAAAAATTGTACAGATGGCAGGTTTACTGTTTACTACAGTTATGATTGGCATTTTTTTAAAGGAGGAGCATTGCATGGGCCTGTATCAACTGAAGGAAAATCATACCAGTATTGAGAAAAAATATTACAGGGGTGTTTTATCTTGTGTTGTAAGGAAAAAATAAAAAAAAAATGAGAGAGAAAAATCTACCTGAATAGGCGAAAGATTCTTCTTGTAGAACTCATTAGCGCTTATCAGCTCCTTTTCAGTGAAACCATGGCAAACTTCTGCGCTCTTCAAGCAGCTCTCGATCTTCGACCATGTATTATAATTCCCAACCTGTTTCTGAAGCCAGCTAGAATAATCCCCGAGCCGATACTCCTTATATCCATGACCCGATATCACATCTCCAACCCCCTTATTCGTCACGATAAACACGAAAACCGTTAAAACGACCATTGCCAAGCTTAACATAAACATGGCAAATAGGTAGATCCAAAGAAAGAAGGAGACGCGGCAACAGGAGCCGATAATGCCTAAAATAGAGATGACAAGTAGGAAGATGCCGAGAATTAGCACCGGCCAATGGAGAAATTTCTGGCAAACCGAATTCGTTTGGAGTGAGAAATAAGCACCGACACCAATAACCACAAAAGAAACTAAGAGGGTGAGAATATTTATTATTGTTATCAAGCCATTGCTTATACGAGCCATTCTTTATGATTCGATTTTCTTTTAACAAAGATAGGGGGGAAAGGAAGAGAAACAGGAGGCAAGAGGTCTTTCTTTGTGTTTTTTCTCCTTTCTTTCTTCTCAACGTGCCTTTTTTTTTGTTTTCTTTTATCTAAGGACATGAAACGAGGGGCTGGATAGTGAAGGTGTATGAAGAGGTTTGAGGTGGTTTTTCTATTTTTAGGATGACTGCTTGTTAATTTCATGCGATCGTTACACACATTGAGTGTTGAATTGGATTCGTTGTATTTGGAGTTACCAGCTGAACTGTAAACAGCGTTGGGAGGGATTTCATTTCATGTGAATCCAAAATGAGATTTCGTTGTAGAATAGAGTTGATTACAGCTCAAAATAATTTGATCAATAACAGTAGGTAAATAAATTAAGGAATTCGATCAGGCAATTAATCACCATATAATTCTATATATACCAAAGGTTTAAATAGCGTTTATCGCGTCATAGCGGAACGGCTGAAAAAACGGCGCTATGGCCATATAGCGACGCTTATAGCGTGAAATAGCGTGCTATAGCGGCGCTATATGGCCATAGCGTCATAACTTTTTTGGTCTGAAAACGCTATAGCGCGCTATTTAGAACATTGATATATACATATATATATTCACATGCATGCACTTTGTTTTGTTTTGTTGGAATGAAATGAAATTAAGCAGGCGCATTAACGACCTTTGCAAAAAGGCTCCGAAATTTTTATTTATACCATAAAAAAAAAAATTTCATATATTGATATATAGTGTAGTAAAAGTGTGCGTTGACATTCAATCTGGACGTCTTAGGTTTGTTTTCCGTTTTCAGCAACTTTATGGTCAATTTATTTATTTTAGTAAAAACAATAAAATTATGTCTTGGCCGTGGCTTGAACACAGATCTCTTGAATGAGAGTCAAGAACACAAATCAACTATACTACTACAACTTTATAAAATTCTCAAATTTATAAAAGTATATAAAATGCTAGAAACGGGAGTCATACTCAAGACGTCTACATTGAATGTCAAGCAGTTTTTTTAATTTTGAATTATTTTTATGTTATAGACAAAAATTTCGGCAAAAGACTGGTTTCCAACGATTAAGGTTGTGTATTAATTATTTTCACAAAACGGACATGGCTCATCATGTCCTCCATCTATATAAATTCTTATCAACAATCCACTTTTCTGGTCGTGTTTGTTATAAAATAGAGACAAAGAATAATAAATAAGATAGATAGAACACATAAAAGTTGATAATATTTTTATTCATATATTTCTCATGTGTACAATACAAGATTACAAAGTCTCTATTTATAGGTCACAAATTGTAAATAAAAAGCCATTACAATAATAAATGGGGAAATGAATTCCAATAGTAGTGGGGTATGAATTCCAAGAGTAGTGGAGTAGTGAGTAAATGAATATGAGGATTAATATTGGAAGTTACAAATGAATGAATCATCCATTATATTCATAGCACCCCCCTTGAATATCTATTACATAAGAATATGCCTCATTAAAATCTTACTAGAAAAATTCTACAGAATAAGAACCTAGTGAAGAAAAAAAAGTACATTATTTTTCTTAATACGCAACTGCAACCTTATCAGGAAAACCCAATGGGAAAAGCCATGGTTAAATATAGTGCATATTAACTCCCTCTCATGACAACATCAATCAAGATCTTTAAGTCGACGAACTCTAATATTACGACCTAGTTTTTCGAATATTGCAGTAGGGAGCGCCTTAGTGAATAAATCTGCTAGATTCTCACTTGAACGAATTTGCTGAACATTAATAGCATTATCCTTTTGGAGATCATGTGTGAAAAAGAACTTTGATAAAATATGTTTTGTTCTATCTCATTTAATGTATCATTCATTCAATTGAGTAATACATGCAGTATTATCTTCATATATGATCGTCGGGATCATTTCTCTAGAAGACAAGCCACATGCCTGACGAATGTGCTGAATCACAGATCTTAATCAAACACATTCTCGGCTTGCTTCGTGTATTGCTAAAATTTCTCAGAGGTAGCGAAGTATATGTTTAATTTTATTCTAATGTTTTCACATAGGAGAAGAACTATATCTTGCTAATAAATTTACAGCAAATGATATATCAAGTCTTGTATGTCCAATAAGATACATAAGTGCTCCTATTGCACTAAGATATGGTACTTCAGGATCAAGTAATTATTCATCATTTTCTCGAGGTCTAAAAAGATCTTTATTCACATCTATTAATCTTACAACCATTGGAGTGCTCAATGGATGTAATTTTATTATCTATATAAAATTGTTTCAGCACACTTGCAATATAATTTTCTTGATGTATAAAAATATTATTTTTTAAATGTTCAATTTGCAATCCAAGACAAAATTTTGATTTCCCAAGATCTTTCATCTCAAATTCTTCCTTTAAACAATTTACTGTTTTTTGAAGCTCTTCAGGAGTTCCAATAATATTTAGATCGTCAACATAAACTGCAATTATATAAACTCATTTGCAGACCTTTTCATGAAAATACATGGACAAATTGTATCATTTTTTATATCCTTGTTTCAATAAATATTCACCTAGACGATTATACCACATGGGTCCAGATTGTTTTAATCCATATAAAGATTTATTCAATTTTATTGAATAATGTTCTCGAGAACCAAAATACATGCTTCAGGCATCTTAAATCCTTAAGAGATTTTCATATAAATATCATTATCAAGCGAGCCATATAAATAGGTTGTAACAACATTCATTAGGCGCAAATCGAGTTCTTCATGTATTGCCAGACTAATTAAGTACCGAAAAATTGTTGCATCCACCACAGGTGAGTATGTTGTTCATAATCAATTCCAAGTATTTACAAAAAAAACCTTGGCGACAAGCCACGCTTTATATCTTACAATTTTACCTTTCTCATTTCGTATTCGTGTAAATACTCATTTATATCCCATTGGTTTTACACCTTCAGGTATTGGGACTATGTCCAAAAACTTTTCGTTATTCAAGAGAGTTTAACTCTGCCTCAATTGCACATTTCCATTTTGGCCAATCATTTCTTTGTCGACATTCTTTAATAGACTTCGGGTCATGATCCTCAATATTTATTATATAGCGCTACATTATATGCAAAAATATCATTGACATCAATTTCATCTTGGTTCAATCTTATTCTATTCATGATATAATTTATCGAGATCTCTTCATTTTCATGAATTTCAGATACCTGAGTTTCTACTGGAACTCCAACATTACTTATAATTTGATTCTCTTCTGGAGTTTTATCTGAAATTATCATATTCTCAACTTGACCATTTTTATTCTTTGCTCCTTTTCGTTTTTGAGAATTTTTATCTTTGGAACCGATTGGTCTTCCACGCTTCATGTGTGTTATAATTTTATTAGTATGTCCAACAGGGATATCGAGTTTAATTGGAGCATTAGCAGTTGGTACATGTGGTTTGGTCACTTTCTTTGAGTCGGTAAATGCGTCTGGCAATTGATTAGCTAATCTTTACAAATGAATTATCTTTTGAACATTTAGTTCACATTCTTTAGTACGAGAATCAAAATGAGACAACGATAATTCATTTCAACTAATATTTTTTTCCCAGTTGATTGTTTTCTTCCCTAAGGTTGAAAAAAATGATTCATCAAAATTACAATCGGCAAACCTAGCCGTGTCATTAGTTCTATATACTTTATTATAGATGGAGATTCAAATCCAACATAGAATCCAACATATATTCTCAACCTTCTTTGAGGTCCCATATTAGTGTGCTGTGGTGGAGCAATTAGAACATATACCGCACATTCAAAAAAAAATTATATGAGAAATATTAGATATGTGACCAAAAACCAATTGTAAAGGGGAAATCTTATTATAACTAGTTTGCATGATGCGAATTAGTATTGTTGCATGCAAAATAATATGTTCCCAATTTGTGTATGAACATCTACAAGATGTTCAACATTAATTCCAATAGGCATGCATTAATCATTGAATGTTTGAGAAGTAAATTCACCAGCAATTTATAGACGTATTTTTTTAATCAAATAATCATGAAAATGTGCTCTTAATCGAATCAATTGAGCAAGTAGTCTTGCAACGCTAGGTTGCGAGTTAATAATAAGCATACATGTGACCATCTTGGTGATGCATCAATTAAAATCATAAAATATCTAACGGTTCACGTGGTGGATGTATTGGCCCACAAATATCACCTTGTATACGTTCTAGAATGAAAGCGACACATAAAAAATTATTAGATTAAAGAATCTCCTGGTTCTTTAATGAATATCCACATTATTTTTCTATTATTTTTCGCATCATTATTGATCCGGAATGGTCCAATCGGTCATGCCAAACTGTAAACTGCTGGTTTACAATAACATGTGATTCAATTGTACTAATATATGTGTAGTACAAGCCGGAGGAAAACATAAGCAATTTTCCAATATGCATTTTTTTTATCTGAGATTATGCTAGTAATATAAAAATATTCAATATTTTCTTCATTGGTTGTCTCAACATGATATCAATTTCAGCGAATATCCTTACAACTTAACAAATTTCTTTGAGACTTAGAAGAATATAATGCATCATCAATATAAACTTGTGTTCCTCCATATAACAACAAGGTAGCTCTTCTGGAACCTTCAATTATTTTTCTATTTTTTTATTAACAACAATTACAATTAATAAAAACCACCATAACAAAAATAATAATAACAATTGTAATTACCCTCTTTTATTTTTTTTGTACCCCACCAATTCCAAAAAATAAATTTAGAAAAGAAAAAAAAAACACAGCACTAATTGAAATGACCTTGTCAAGAAAAAAGTGTAATATAAATTTGTTTCTAGTGCGCATTTTAATGTACATCATGTTTGAAAACCGGTGACTTTCAAAGAACAAACGAGTTATTTCTAAAACTAGTATTAGAACTTTCAAAGAACAACAAAATTAATTTGTAAAACTAGTAGTCTAGTATCAATTTGAGTATCTTTTTCATGCTCCATGGAAAATGTCTCTGTGGCATACATAGTATGATAACGTGTTGTCTAATAAACATAATAACAATAATTACAAATAAAAATATACCATACATATTACTTCAACAATAATAAAAATAATATTTTATTCATTATTTATTACTATCATCATCAATCAAGTGATTATTATTTTATTATTTTCTTCGTTAAAGAAATCAACAACATCCAAATGAATAATGTCAATTTGACTAAGATCGAGATTACATTCATAAATAAAAATTTGTCTCGATCTTTTTCTCCTTATTTTTTTTCTTAGTGATGCTTCATATAGGTCAACATGATGTTTCGGTGTACTACAGGTACGTTGACGTATGACAGGTACGTGACCAATAATATCATGAATTCTCTTGTTTGTTATTTTTTTCTCTTTCTCATTATTTTCTTCATTATCTTTTCAATTTTGGTGGAAATGTGTGTTTTTGGAATAATCACCATGATAATAACCTCGATCTTGTCCACATCCACGAATTTGTCCAAAATTATTATTGTTATATATTGCTACATTCACTTCAAGGAATGAAACATTAACCAATTGGACGAAATTCATAATTTTTAATCAACAGCTCGTTATTTTGTTCAACCACAAGGAGACAATAAATCAACTCATAATATTTCTTAAAATCTTCAGGAGAATTAAATTATTGAACAAAAAAATAATATAAACATCATGTAAAATTTGCGCATCATATAAATTTTCTTAGAATTTCCTTCAGGAAAATTTCTTAAAATCTTCTTGAACAAATTATATTTTTTTAAATCTTCTTCAGAAAGATTAAATTATTGAAAAATAAAATTAATATGATTATTATATAAATTTTCTTGAAATCTTCTTCGGGAAGACATTCTTAATATCTCTTGAAATCTTCTTCGAGAAGATTAAATTATTAAAAAATAATAATACGAACATCATATAAAATTTGTACATCAAATGAATTTTCTTGAAATCTTCTTCGAGAAAATTAAATTATTAAAAAAATAATATGAACATCATATAAATCTTCTTCAAGAAGATTTCTTAAAATCTTTTGTACATCATAAAAATCTTCTTCAGAAAGATTTCTTAAAATCTTCTTCCAGAAGATTAAACTATAAAAAAAATTGCAATTCATATAAAATTATATGAACCATACTAAACATCTTAAAATAAATGTACATAATTGATAACTTATTTCATTTAGCAATTACTAAGAAGTATCATTTATTTAGATAATATTAAAATAAAAGATATCAAAGTTACCTCGAATCTTTAACTAGTAGAGCTCTCGTACTGATAACGTGTTATAAAGTAAAGACAAATAATAATAAACAAGATAGATAAAACACATAAAAGGTGACAAACTCTTTATTTATATATATCTCATGTGTACAATACAAGATTACAAAACCTCTATTTATATGCCACAAATTGTAAATGAAAAGTCATTACAATAATAAATGGAAAATGAATTCCAATAGTAGTGGGATATGAATTTCAAAAATAGTAAAATAATGGATAAATAAATATGAGGATTAATATTAAAAGTTACAAATGTTATGGACCATCCATTATATTCATAACAGAGTTATTATTATCAGTCATGTATTATTGTATATCCAATTATCCATTAATAACCTTACATAAGTTACATATGGCCCCGAACTCCAATTAATTTGCTCGAGAAATTTAGCTCTGGTGAGTGGATACAAATATGTAAAATCAGATATTTTAAAGGGGATATTTTAAACGGTCAATTAACTGTTGCATTTTGACTGGAACATCTGGTTTCTTGAATGTAAGTAATCTTTAAGATTCGAACCAGATTAAAATAAACGGTGCGGATCTCTAGTATCAGGTCAGGCACCTCCCCTGACCTGACTGCATCTGAATTAAACCCCGCCATCTCTGATTCTCTTCTCCTCCCCTGTTGTTCTTTCCTTTTTCACATTTCCTGTACTCTCCTCTTTCAGTGCCGCTCGTTTCTCTGCTAGGGTTTCGCATCGGCGCCATGGAAGTCGATACGAAGCCAAATCTCCAGGCCAAAGTGAGTAACCCTAGTTTTTTGCCTTTTCTCTTCCCTCCGAACCAGATCTCGAGATCGTTGCTCAAGTCTCATGCACTTTACCAGATTTAAGCGAAGTAATTGTTCTCACTTCTCTTTCTTCGATCTGTTCGGGGTTCACGGTTCTACTATAGCGTTAGTGTGTATGGTTATTAGTGTAGTGGTATACCCGGTATGATAGCGAGTTGATATTTTTGTAATTTTTCTTGTAATTATTTCGTGCAATTTGAATTTTTGTAGGCTGAACCGGATGAAGAGAACTCAAGCCAGACAACTGATGACCCGGCAACATTTGTAAGTTCACAGCATTAGTAAAATAATATGAAAATCCGTTCTATTAAATTGCTTGTCTAAATTCTATTTTGTGATTACGAGTTATGACCTTGCATGGCGTCTCGGCTCTGCATTTATGTCCATAGATACTTTAAAATAGGGAATGTTTTCTTGTCTACCGCTGCCAACCTAAAAATTTCAATGTACCACTTCAAACCAAAATATCTGGCAAGCTGTCTCACATTACCTTCAAAAGATGACCGAGTTACCCTTGATCCCTCTTTCAAGTTAGATACATATACTCTAATTTTGGTCCTTTAGTAAGGAAGAAGCGAGCCAGATAGCGACCCTTTTCTTATTGGTGGAGATTTTGTTTGGATATTTATAAAAAAATTACGGGAGGTTTGATATTGGATTTCTCATTTTGCAAGTGTATACAAAGATATTATAGGGTTAATAGGGCTACAAAAGTTATTATCATTAGTCCGCCAATAATCACCTCCCAGGCTCCCAATGACAGGCATCATAGTGGTAACGGTTTCCTAAAATGAGTTGCAAGTTTCAGAAAAATAAGGGAAGTTTGTACCTTGTGGTAATAAAGTTTGTGTTTTTTCTGGAAACCTTAAAAAAAGCATGTGGATTTTTAAATTTTTGTTAATGTGCTTCTTTTTTTCCTTTTCAGGTAAAAGATCTTCTTTGGAAAATGGCAAGTGTTTTAAAGATTGGTCAAGCTTTGTTATTCCTATCTGTATATATTACTGATGAAAATAAATGAATGAATTTTTCAGAGTTGCAATTTTGAGAAACTGGCTGCTGACCTTCTTTCAAGGAATATCCTTTGAACCATCTCTATTATTGTTATAGTTGTGTAATTTCTCGTACTGTGCCCTTCTTTCATTAAAGCATCTGCTACTATTTCTTCTTATATAATCTCAATCACTATAAAGAGAGTAAAAAAATAAAAAGATATGCTAGCACTATAGGCACACTACTAGCTTGGCAAACTATCTTAGTCAGGTTTAGCGTACAAATTACTGGGCGGGGTCAGTATCCTAATTTTTGGTCCAATAATATATTAAATTTGCTTGTGCTTAACATATTCTAACTAGACAATTTAGGAAAAAGAGTTAATGAGATGGAAAACAGCCTAAATGCCATAAGAGCTGAGGCAGAAACACAAATGCCAGTTAAGCCCAACTCTGACGAGCCCAAACCCGAAAGTGACAGGTCCAAGCCCGAAGCCGACTTTCCCAAGATGGAAGCTGATGTGCCCAGGCTTGACACTGATGTGCCTAAGCCTGAAGCTGATTTGCCCGGGCCTGAAGCTGATTTGCCCGGGCCTGAAGCTGATGTGCCCGGGCCTGACACTGATATGCCTATGCCTGAAGCTGATTTGCCCGGGCCCGAAGCTGATGTGCCCGGGCCCGACACTGATGTGCCTAAGCCTGAAGCTGATTTACCCGGGCCCGACACTGATTTGCCCAAGCCTGAAGCTGATTTGCCCGGGCCCGAAACTGATGTGCCTAAGGCTGAAGCTGATTTGCCCGGGCCCGAAACTGATGTGCCTAAGGCTGAAGCTGATTTGCCCGGGCCTGAAGCTGATGTGCCCGGGCCTGACACTGATGTGCCTAAGCCTGAATCTGACAAGGCTGAGCATGACTGTGATGAACCCATGCCTGAATCTGTTGATCCCAAGTCCAACTGTGACGTGCTAATGACCAGCTGTGACATGCTTAGGCCTGAAGCTGATGTTGTGCCTAAACCTGAAGCTGGTTTGCCCGAGTCTGAAGCTGATGTGCCTAAACCTGAAGCTGATTTGCCCGAGTCTGAAGCTGATGTGCCCGGGCCTGACACTGATGTGCCTAAGCCTGAATCTGACAAAGCCGAGCATGACTGTGATGAACCCATGCCTGACTTTGTTGATCCCAAGTCCAACTCTGACTTGCCAATGACCAGCTGTGATGAGCCCCAGACTGATCCTGCTTCTGCTTGAGGTTTTGTTGACATAGAAGTATCTGATCATTGAATCTCTTTCACAGTTCATATTGATATATTTTGTGGGTTTCTTTAATTTCAGCCATTGAAACTACTAACCAGTTAAATGGTTATACCTGCTATAGATGCATATCGGTCATTTCTTGAGTTCTCTAATTCTAATTGCCCGTGTTTGAAGTTTCCAGTGCTCCTAAGCTTGTCTAGGTTGTATAAAGTAATTGTTAATTGAATTATTCTCTTCAAGAGAAGGCAGTTATTTTTTTCAGTCAATCGTTTCTGGTCCATAAAATCATCACGCAAATGCTTTTGCATGTATGCTCATCTTTGTCTTCAAATGTTGGATGGTGTCACAATTCGCTATCTGGAGGAAGAGATGTGCTAGGATATTCACATAGAAACACAAATCAGCGCAGACCCTGGCTGAAGAAGTCTTCATACAAGAGAACAGCTTGGGTCTGATGCCCATCGGACTCAAATTTGGGTCCGATGGGTTTCAGAACCGTCCGATCTATTTTAAGATTCGTGTGCACGAATTTTAAAGCATGCGTGAAAGTTACGGGTGCAAATCTTAAAGCAGATCGGACGGTCTTCAAATCCATCGAATTCACTTCGAGTCCGATGGGCATCGGACCCAAATTGGTCCCCTTAATACAATGGCTCTTTAATTTTCTTATAGTTGCTTTCATTCTTATTTTAATTTTTCCCATACGGACCCAATCCTTTTGGACCCTCAATTCTCCTTTTTTTTTACCAAGGTTTTCTAAACAAAAACCTATGTATTGAACTTTTGATTCAATATATACGGATAAAGGATAGACCTTCATTCCTTCCTAAAAAAAAATGTCGGAGGGTACAAGTTGTGATTAGAGCATAAATATTGAAGTCAATCTGACGAATTGAATAGTATTGGATCAATATAGTGGTGGAGAACAGGAAAAAAGAACGCCACAATATAGTGGTTCAAAATCTCTTGTGAATTTATCAATTAGAATAAAGTTTCAAGCGAAGAACATCAATACTCAGTAATCGACATACATGAAATACCAGTTCTGTTACTGAACACGTGTACCTTCTATCATCAAGCTTAGCCCCAGATTACTGTTTCTATATTATAAAACCTAAGAGTGCTGGTATCAACTAATGCATGGCTGTATTTTTTTTTGTTTTTGCTCGTACTTCCTACAACAAATAATATCCCTAAGCTGGCCATCTTGAACTCAGTTATAAGAGGTTCTCCATCAAGAGAATTTCCCCGTTTTCTTTGTAGTCTCTGATTAACATTACTGCATTTTCAATCAAGGGAAAATTTTACCACTGGAGAAATATTTGCTTGTGATATTACCAAAACGGCAAAAGATACAAAAATCACATTGAAAACAGTACGTCACTGGGCATTTCATCCAGTAGTATTGAGATCACAGATGCCAAAACTAGTGTTTGAGAACCAAACCAACCAAAGATTTATAAATTTTGCATAAATCCATAGAAATAGATGATATAATTGGCTAATTTGATGGTCAGCACTAACCAAAAGTAAGACCTATCCAAGGTAAAAACAGAAGCAAGGTCTTTTGCCTCAACAAATTCTCCCCGTATTAGTGTGCACAAGGATGGGATAACTAAGTTTTAGACCTATCCAAGATCCCAAGTCTTTCAATACATCACTTCCTGATTTTTCTTTTTCTTTCTTCTTTTCTTCCACTCAACTTAAAAAATAGAAACAATACTGACAAGCCAAACACATTGTTTTTTCCTCCTGAAAACACTTCAAAAAAAAAAAAAAAACATCATTACCAAACGCTGTCAAGTTTTTCGACATCTTTTGTTCCACTCAGCACAGGAAAAATAATTGCATTCCCCATAAAAATGCAGTTCAAGAGAACTTTTTCTATCAAAATTACTGCACACTAATTCATCTACACTTTTGAATAAACCAATTCAATATTGCCAATAAGAAAACACAAGAAACACTGAGAACATCTAGCAGTTTCAAAGGTTCTCAACATCATGATCTCAAAACTCTACCAACAGAAGCCCTCTGTGAATCAGTTAAACCCTGCAATGATGGTATAAAATACAAAGTACATTGCTAAGCATGACAATTAGACAGTAAAGGCTAGAAAAATCTGCAAATATTGCTAGTATACATCCCTATTTGCGAGATATAAGGGCTAATAAGAACGGTAAAAAATTGAAAAACAGAAAAGTCCTCCAGCCTTTTATACAGAGACACTACTTAATTGAGAAATTCAAGATTAAGCCTCACTATTGATTACTTCGTAATTTGACCTAGTTGAATCAGAATTCAAATATGTAGTTAACTAAGAATGGCAAGAACATTATTATTGCATATTGAGTCCTTCCATGCATGCAGTCGACTAGCATAACAATTTGAATCAATTTTTTGACATGTGGGCGGTTAATTTTTTTAACCTATTTCAGTCGACAAGATGCCAACATTAGTTGTAGTCTTTAGACCAAATCATTTGGAGGGGCACAACCTTCTCATTGGCACATAACACATAATACAAAATCACTGGAGATGTTCTCTTTAACTTTCCACAAGTTTAGGAATATGGAATGCTATTTTTCTAATAATATAAATCTTATTTGTTAACAGTATTACCTGGAACAAATAATCAAAAAGGGATCTATCGCTTTCTGATACACTCTTAAAGAAATTCCCCAGATATTCAGCCAACTTTATCTGCCAAAAAAACCAACGATTAATTGCAATTCACATCTTATGTTTACAATAGTCAGCACCTTTTGTCAATAAGAACACTATTTTCTGACAAACCTCACTGAGTGGGTCATTTTTAGTCAGATCATCATCATACCCATCATCCTCATCATCCTAGGCAAGTCGAGAAAAGGATTTATTCAATTATACAATTAAAGCATCTATAGCCGTAGCGAATACTAAAAGAAGAAGTAGACAAATAAAAAACAAGAAATACCAAAAAAGATAAAGGACCAGAATTCCGTATTAAAAGTTCGACTAAAACCAACCTCATCAAGCACTTTAGCCATAGCATCCAAGTGTTGAACTGATGGATTAACACTTGATGGCACCATTGACGCATACATAATCTCATCCTCAGCGCAGGAGACCTCCAAGTCACTGTCCTGCTAATTGAAAAACAAACCAGTAAATAGAAAAATATATACAAGATAAAAGCATTTACAAAACAAGCCAAAAAGCAACTACTGCTAAAGCAGACACCTCATCATCATTATCCATTGCTTGTTCAAATATCTCAGACAAAGCATCAGCTAATAGTGAAAATATCTGCAAGAAGCAAGAAACACCAATGCTATTAAGGAGACAGGTACTGTTTTTAAAGATGATAATAGCTAATACCAGGAAAGTTGATGAACTATAACAAAATAGTACTGCAATACCTTTGTTGGAAGAGGAACCGCAGTCCACTGGTCTGGAGCCAACTTGGCTTTCGAGCGTGTTGTAATACCTCCAGGATTCTGTAGTTTCCATCATTAATCAAGACAACAGAAAACAAGTAAAACAAAAAGGAGGTATATTTCTATGTCATCTTTGTGCCAGCCACATTTAGTCTTTATTAAACTCCAAATTGTGCAAGGAGCACACTACTATTATTTTATTTCCTTTTTATTCGGTTTAGGAGTTTGACTGGGTTTGCAAGACCAAAAGGCCTTGAGCACTGTAACAGAATTACGAGTAGAAATGATAGTGTCACCTTTATTTGGTATGCTAAACAGATAATTAAAACAACTGTGTGCCAAACAGATAATTAGTGTTAAATTTTCTTATAGAACCATCATTGTTTTAATACCTTGATGAGATGCCCCTGGACTTGCAACTTTGATAACTCCGCATTGCGAATAGAAAAAAGAAGGGCCAATGCAGTTGTTGTCACCTTTATTTGGTATGCTCCCTGAATCTCACCTACACTTTGACATGAACATCAATTTAATACAGAAAGAATATTACAAAAAGAAGGTTTAGCATTCTTCTGCAATTTGCCCGGAATGTTTTAGTATAATGAGAGAAGAATGCAAGAAATTAACCTTGTAACCTAGTCCATTCAGACATCACAAAGCAAGAGCATTCTCATAACCAGTAGCAGGCATACTTAACAATAGGTTAATGAACTGATCAGTATTTGGAGCACTAAGATGTACCTAAGAGCACAACACCAAACACAGATCAGTAAGTCTTCCAGCTTATAACTATAGTTTATGATATAGGGAAATATAATACCCCACATTTTATGTATTTGATCTATATTACAGGTTAGGTGGTGTTTGGTTGAGCCTAAAATTAGGAGGCCTAAATTGTTATTTAACTTAGGTCGGTCTAAGTTATTTTATGTTTAGTGAGGTCTAAAGTTAAGGTCATCGCTTAAGCTATTCCTTGTTTGGTTGAATTTTGTAGCTCAGGTCATGACTTAAGAGTTAATTTTTAATTTTGGTCTCCTTTGCATGCAATTCTGATCAGAACAAATTTAAAATAGGTAACTCAATTAAAAATAACATTACATAATAAGAAAAAAAAACGACCCCCTAATATAAATTTGAAAGTAGTAGCACTATGTAGAAATAAATTGACAATCAAATTGAAAATGACTAAATTGCGACTCAATTTTTTTATAGCTCAATCAAGACCTTATTAGCTTAAACAAAAATTAGTCCTCTTTATTTTAGTTCATTTGACATATGCAGCAACAGGAGAGTTATTAAAGTTTAGGATAAATTGTCAATATTTAATAGACCATACCTTTTCAAAGATAGTGAAATATAACATGGTAGTTGAGGGGCATACAACATTCATTTTTCCTAAATAGCTTTCTTGGCAATAAAGCCCAGACTAGGCTTGTATCTCAAGAATGAAACACATATCAACCTTAAAACTAAACTGAAAAGAATGTGTTTAAATATGTAGCGAAACTCACAAGTCGTGGCAAGGATAGAAATCAAAGAACACTTCAAACCCCTCTATTTCTGAAGACTGGCCAATCGTCTGACTATGGCCAGCAACACAAATCTCTCAAGGGGGAGACTTTGTGAAGGGTAGATGTAAGATGAGTTAGCAGCGATATATTTCCCCGTATAAAGGACACGCGCTCTGGCGCTCTGGATCTAGAAGCCTATAGTGAAAAAAAACGAGGAGGTGGAGAACATAAAATATTTTTTACAATTATTTATTTTGTGTTCTTCTGCTAGTAAATTCTCAATCTGGTAATTTGAGAGCTTACTTGCTGCTTAACATCAAATATGGCCACATAACCAAAGGAACAAAGATACCGTACCTTGAAGCGGCTTCTAGAAGTCTTTTCATGATGTATCCAGCATCGCCACCCCAAGTAAGTATTTCTTGCCTCCCCAAAGACACAAAAACAGCTAGGCATTCTGTCGCATTCTATATTGAGATAAGTTTGTCATTATAAGCCTTGTTTTTAAGTTATAATACAGAATGTAATTTATTGTATTTAGTATTGTCATATGCCATAAATTCGAGGAAATGCATGAGACCAACTATTTCAGACCCATGCTTGGGTACTGTTGGTCATGACCAAGGATTACAATTCCATATCATACAGGTAAGTAGTGGTAGAGTTCCTTTAAAATACAGTTTATTGGGGTATCAGTGAGTATTTTTTAAACTTTTGGCATGTAAGCCCAGTAAAAGCTCTGTCCGTGAGCTCAATTAAAAACAAAAAGGCCAAGAAAAATATCAAATGATAGAACAAAAAACATCAAATCGGAATAACTACTAAGAGATCCTCACTTGCATCTCTGCATGATCTTCACTTTCCCAAAATGAGCTGAACCGTCGGATCAAAGCATTTGTCAAAAACTGCCCGAACAATTTCAATTGGGGCATTCTGAATTTTACAAGTAAACATTAACATATCAAAGTGCTTAGTAGGTGAATAAAGAAGGGTAAAAAGAAGGACAATAAAAAGATATAACAATCGAACCTTAAGTAGCATGGTTACGAGGTCAAGTGAGCCACCGACCAAACCCTCTCTTTGGTACCTAGGCTGTCTCATTCAACATAAATGGATGAGTGATGATAAAAGAATGCTGAAATTTAAGAAACTAGTAATAGGTACAAGAAAGTTTATTATTGTACTTCATCAATTTACTAAAAGCATGCCTTTTGTAAAATTGGCACAATGGTTGGTAGAATCCGAGAAACCAGCGGGTGGATGCAACCAGGAGCATTCTTGATTGCCTGAAAGCTGAACTTTTGTCAAGTAAAAGAAACTTAAGAATTTTGTTTTCTTTTATCAAAACTAATGTTATTGGTCCTAGTTTATTACAAATTAGCAAGGAACAACGATTTATGAGAATCACAAAACAAAACCCAACTTAGCTTGCACACCAATAAAATAACGGAAGAAGTCGATAATGATTGCTTGGGTCTTGATTTCACAATACTTGATGCAATTATGCACGGTGTGTTGCTTCTAAGATCCAAAATGTAATTACTGCTTTGGATTCTTACCCTCATTCCTTAATTATTTTTTGTGGAAGTTTTGCCATGATGCATAACAAACAAAAAATAAAAAGTGGAGCTAGGAAACGAATTTGTTCAAAAGTTTGTCTATTGGTCACTCTTAGAGTCAAAACGATCCTATCTGGTTATTCAAGTATATCTGAAAATGAAGAAAAAGTTCAATAACAGGGTTACAACTAAAAGTGATCTTC
>JAJGRW010000379.1:611679-671062 GCA_025461045.1 Carex parvula | reverse complement strand
ATGGTTTTATTTGACGGCTATGATTTAAGTTTTGATTTATTAACGTTTTAAAAAATAAAGACACAGTGAAAGCACAAAAAATAAAAGCATTTGAACTGAAGTTTTGTGGTCAATATAAGAAAGAAATGGACCGCCTATAAAGAGATGGAAGATTCAATTTTATATATCATAAATGTTAATTGTGTTTATATCCAACTGTCGGTTTAATAATTTAATTAGATAAATGATGATAGACCGTAGAGATGCCCATTCATAATTTGTAAAAGATACTAAAACAAATTAATGCTAGAGTTAACACAAATCTTTATATATAAAAAAAAGTGAGGATTTACTGATATGTAAAAAATTATATTTATTACAATTTTTTATACTAGTTTTTTTTTTTTTAAATTGATAGAAAACTACTACTTTTGAATGGTTTAAAATTTTAAGATCAATAATTTTTTTAGTAAAAAATTGTAATAATTATAAATTTGTTTACAAGTATATATTTATACGAAAATTGATTCAGCGGTTTGAAATTTAAAAATGAAAATATTAATTCACGATTCAAACAGATATAAGCTATAAACAGTACCATAACCTCACTTTATATAAGTTTAATGATCCATGGATGAGCTGGAGTGCTGGACATTACCAAGGGAAGACCTCAATAACGACAATTCCACAGGAACCACGTAACTACAAGTCAGTTCTCAGTTCTCAGTTCCATTGATTACGAGAACAGCTTGGGTCCGATGCCCATCGGACTCAAATTTGAATCTGATGAGATAGAAACCGTCCGATATACTTTAACATTCGTGCGCACGAATGTTGAAGCATACACGAAAGTTACAGACGCGAATCGGACGGTCATCGAATCCATCGAACTCACTTTGAGTCCGATGGGCATCGTACCCAAATTGGTTCCATTGATTACAAACCAAAAAGACCAAAAGAAACAACAAACAGTACAAACCCCATCCGAGCTGGGAATTTTTCAAACCAAGCGTGCGGATCTCCACTGTGTGGCACCTCTCCACTTCATCCAACTGTGCTCAGTCCAGTAAGCAGAGAGAGTCAGAGTGACCGAGAGACCGAGAGAGCGGTTATCAGAGAGGACTACATGGCGCTGTTTATCCGAGCGGCGGCGGTGAGCAAACCGTCGCTCCCGCCTCGGCCTACTAGCAGACCGACGAATTCACCAAGACACCAAATTAAATCCATCGGTGATCGGACATCTCCGTTGATCTCTCCAGTGCCAACGTCGCTCTCATTGCTAGCTCTCTTCTCCAGTCCCGGTTCCTTGTGCGAGGGCCCAGGCTGTAGCCATCTCCAAGGAAGATCTCGTCTCCTCTATCACCAAGGCATTTCCTTTCCCCCATGCCTTTTCTTCAAGTTTTATTTGATAAATAAATATTCAACAATGTACCAGTGTTCGGTGGCTGTCGAGATGCCAGTTGACTGGGGCATAATTAACTTCCTACTAGTTGCTATTTGCGTGTTTGTATTTAAATCAGATGCCGTTGACCATATTATAAAAATTGAACACAATGTTTTGCCATTAATTCTTGTAATTTTTTGGATATGTAGAAATTTTACTGTGGCTGATGGGTTAATTGTAGGTGGAAGAGACAATAGATCAAGGTTGGCCGGCGCAGGGGTCAAAGGCTGTAGACTTTGCCTCAAATGTTTTCAAGGTTTTGAGTGACGTGCTGAAACCTGGAGTGGATTGCGGCTGTGCCAGTTTTGCAAAGTGCTGGTCAAGAAGCCTTGAAATTGCTTCACCAGTGGTTTTTGATGCCTCCAAGCAGGCTAAAGAGGCTCTCCAGAGTGCTGGAGTTGATCCTAGCCCTGTCTTGAAGGTATTCTTTTTGTTTCTTGTGTTTCATTTTGTTTTGAAAATTTTGAATTTTTGCATTTTTTTTTTTTTTTTGCATTATTTGCCTCCTTTGGACATAAGGTCATGATAGAGTCGAATTGGCTGGGTTATAACAAAGAAGGTATATAACTGTTGATGCAATGAGCACAAATTCAAATTCTGACCCCACAATAACATAGGGAACAGAAGTTGGGAAAACGAAAAGAAAAAGAGGCACCGACAACCGCTACACATTTCTCTTGTAAATCATGGGATCCTTACATACTCCATCACATGGCAACGCCAAGAAAATTGATGGTTTGGTTAGCATATGCATATAAACTTATCCTCACTGAACTCCGAGATATATCTGTGATAATTATTGATATAGTTTTCTCAGTAGACCGTTTGCCGATGCGGCACAACAGACTACGAAAGTGATAGAAGGGGCTAAGCCCATTGCTTCAGCAACTGTGGAGAACCATCACATCTTCTGATCCTTCACTGTTGTTGTGGTCTGCTGGAGCATTGTTTCTTGCGTACCTTCTCCTTCACCGCTTTGGTCACTGTTCTTTCACATTTCGTGGTTATAAAGGTATTGGAAACCTTGTATTGGTTTGATACGTTCAGCTTTGGTACTTCTGACTTGTTTGCTAGATCATAGTATGAGAAACAAAGGATAAATTCAATTAGTACCATCAGATACCAATATTACTTTAATTTTTATTTTTTGAAGTGGGTATTACTTTAATACTTGTAGTTACTTAAATTCAATCAGTGAAATCAATTAAGCAACCTTTTTCTGGTAAAGACAAAGAGTTCTAAGGAAGCACGATTGAAATAGAAAACCCGGAAAAGCCTGGTATCTAGCCATGTACAAGTACTTCTAATACAGGCAAGACCAGGACAGGAATGATACGTTATTATCTGATGCAGACTTCAGAAGCTATGAAAATGATATTACACTATACATGAAGAGAATTTCCTCTGGTCCTTTTTGTGTGGTTTTGAATATGATTTTTTTTAACTAGTCTAATCTTGCAGGATCATGTCAAAATATTAACACTTGATCTTTCATCTTTTGTTAGGGAACTTAACCCCTGCACAAGCTCTTGAAGGAATATCCTCGCAAAATTATCTTCTGATTGACATACGTTCAGAGAAGGATAAGGATAAAGCAGGAGTGCCGCAACTGCCAGATGCTTCGAAGAAAAACATGATTGCAATCTCGTAAGTACTGAACGGATCATTCACATACTTTACTGTCATTAATTTTACAAAATGATGGTCTTACCATTAGAGAAGGTATATATGTCACAATGGGTATTTACAAAGTGGTTGGGTACAATTGGTTAAATGTGCCAGGTCTTGGTTGTAGATCATTTATTGTTAGCAAGTTCTGCATTTTCAAACAGCTTATTCTGAGACTATGTTTCTATCCTTTTGAAAGAATACAGGTCGTCAACTTTTCCCCTATATAATTTGAACTCTACAAACTTAAGAGAGATACCATTCTTTTGCTGGACTTTATGGCCCTTTTTTTTTTCTCTTTATATTTAGATTGGAGGAGCTACCTAGCAAGCTAAAAGGCCTAGTAAGGAGCACGAAGCAAGTGGAGGCTGAGATAGTTGCACTGAAGATTTCTTACCTCAAACGGGTCAACAAGGGTTCCAACATCGTCATCATGGACTCGTCAGTTCCTATCAGTTTCTTTTATTAAAAGCCCCATAGAAACTACACATCGCCCATTTCCCCAATCCCGATTTCCCCCCTGCTGGAATTTGAATGCGTCTCCATTATGAGAGACATATGCCCACTACCATTAGCCTAGTTAAGTCTGAATTGACTGTTAAAAATTGTTCCGTAATTATCACAACAACATGGGTATACTCCAATTACTTATCAGAAATGGGTTATTATTTCTCAATTTCACCCTTGTAGCAATCTGAAATTTCCTCGACTTCGTACAGGTACTCTGACATTGCAAAAATTGTTGCCAAGACACTTAATAGTCTAGGCTTCGGCAACTGCTGGGTAATGACAGATGGTTTCTCAGGAAGAAAAGGTTGGCTCCAAAGCCGGCTAGGCATAGACTCATACAACCTATCGCTTGTTGAGATCCTATCTCCTTCTCGTGTAATACCAGCTCGATTTGGTACGACAAGCTCAGCTTCTAATTCTTCACAGAGAAAGCTCCTCCCAGGCCGTTGATAAGTGCTCATTTTCTTTGGTTGGCAATATTAGCATCACCTGCTTCATTAGTTACTTGCAACTCATGCCACAAATTTGTTCATAAAAAATGTGTATTATGATTTTTTTTGTGGAGTGATGGATGAAGGCTAAAAAAAATTACATTATGATTTGTACCAGTTCAAAATACAAAGAATGTTGTAATGGTGATTTTTTATGTCATTTGGCTTCTATCTTGATAAACATTCAGAAGATCACTGCACAGATCGATCTTGTACTGTGGTTTTTGAATCTATTTTTTACAGCCATGTTAGGTTGTCAGAGCATCATCCAGTTGTGCTAGTAGCCTAGTATACCTTGTTCGACAGAGGATACGGGATTCATTCCTTTTTGGTTTATGATTTGTTTAACAGAGTATGCAATTTTTATCTCACCGTCTTATTTTGGTGCTATATAACACATCATTTGTTCAACAGTAAGGTACTCTTTTACTCTGTAGCTATTTTGTACTTTTTGCTAGTCTTATCTCTATCAATCAGTTTACATATGTTGCAATAAAATTTCAGCTCTGTGATGTTGCTAACTATCATATTTTTGAATTGTTGTGATGTATTAACAACAACTTGACTTGGTGTTAAGTGGCATGTTTGTGCAAACGTTAAAAAAAAAAAAAAAAAAAGTATACTTGTACCAAATTTGTTTAATTTGGTAAGTGGTTTAGCTGTTAGCCTGTTAGTAGTTTCTTATTTTCAAATTGATGTTTGAACATTTTTGCCCTGAACTACCAAATAAAGAAATTTGTTAATTGCAGCACATCGTTCAAGCAATTTCAATCACATGTGCTGTCATTGTTAATAGGGTAAATTTCGCTGGAGGTCACTAAACTTTGTCCTTTGTCACGAATTGGTCACTCAACTTTGATTTGTCTCTCTATAGCCACTGAATTTTTATTTTGTCCCAATCAAGTTACCCTATAACTTTTCCATCCAAAATATTAACGGAATATAACTTTTCCGTTAGTATTTTGGATGGAATAAGCATATTCCGTTAAATTTTTGGACGGAATGAGCATATTCCGTTATAATTTGGATAAAAAAGTTATAGGGTGACTTGATTGGGACAAAATAAAAGTTTAGTGACTATGGAGGGACAAATCAAAGTTGAGTGACCAATTCGTGACAAAGGACAAGTTTAGTGACCTCCAGCGAAATTTACCCTTGTTAATTGCAGCACATCGTTCCTTGCTGTCTCGGTACCATAACACACTACCGGTACCTGAACCGATAAAACACATTTGGAGTTATACTTCAGCTCCTCAATCAACCATTGCCATGATGTCAGCAGTGCAAAGACTAGTGCATCCTGCCTTCCAGATAGCTCAAATTGTGCAAATTGTACTAGTTGAAAGGGAAAGAAGCTTAAGATGGGGCGACCTTTCTTGCTCCTCTTTTCCAAATTCTTCATTCGGACCTTTTTCTTTTGCATTCGACAAAATAAAATTGGGCTATGCTCTGAAAATTACACTGTAGATCTCTTCACGAGCTTTCCAAATTGAAGTCAAACACTGAAATCAGAGTTTTCCATAAAAAAATATAGCCGTTTAAAGTTCGATTTTTTATTTGCAATTTTTTGTTAGATTCTTTCGAGCTTCAAATTAATTTATATTTATTACAAAAATTAATTGTCAATAAATTAATGTTTGTTGTTAATTTCATTCGACAAACACAATATGATATCAGAAAAAACAAATAATTGAAAGCCAATAGAATTAACAATAATAATAATAAATTAATATAAAAATACATCTAAAAGATTCCCTTTTACGGTACCGGATCTAAAAGAATCTAAATTTACGGTGCAGATTTGATCCGGATTCAAACTCACCTTCCGACTCCTCGGAGAAAGAATATTCTCTAGATACCGTACGGCACAATAAGATTTTAACCGAGGCAAAATAATCTCGGTGTCTATTTACATTACAGAGATATGTTTTAACATTCGTGCATGATTAAAAAGAACGCTGCAGATCTCATTGTACCGTGCGGTACTCAGATTGTATGCTTCCCTCCTCAGTGGGAATTCGTATCCTCTGCATTAACGGAACGTGCTTAGTAGATATGAACCGTCTGATTGAGATCCGCACTAATAGTAAAGGACCCCGTGCGTCATAGCCGTGGGCCGGATTGGCTCCGATCCTGATCAGACGGATGAGATGCATTATACTCAAAAGATGCTCTTTTGAGTTAATGCAGATGTGGAGACTCCCTCAGGAGTCAGCGGACCCTCTCCAATTATATACTGTTCAACTTTTTTATTTTTCTAATAATAATAAAATAAGTTTCTCTGCTTGGCCCAGATCTTTGCTAGGTTTCGACGGCAATTAGGGATTGCACAGGTTAGCATTGATCGAAGGTTTTTTTTGTTTATATTTTCTCGTTTTCATCTATTCTTGATAGGCCTGATTTGGTGTTTTATTTATTGGAGTTATTTCTCTGTGGAATTCTAAATACTTGTTTCTAACTCAATTGTCAAGTCGATGTGATTCAATCATTCGAGCCGAATCAGAGTCCAATTTTTTAGGTTTTTGAGTCCGTTTTTGAGTATTTCTTGCTTATCAGGTCTGAATCTATTTTTTTTTAAATACCTTTTTAATTGAAAATATAGCTAGTGTTCTGGATAGTTGAGGATTGGAACAGGAAGTATCCCGTTTCTTAATGCTCGTATGGTTCATGCTTCTTTAATTTTGAGAGTAAAAGGATGATATTTGGAATATAACAGTATACTTTTCTTTTAGCAAGAGGATTCATTTGTTCATCCAGTTCCTTGTCGGTCGTCAGTCATATGTTAAGACAGATCACTAATTTGGTTAAAGTTGTACAACTTCTATTACTTATTTATCTTTGTAATCAGTAAACAAGGGTTAGATTTTACAATACATTGCGGATTAATCCTGTTTTGGATGTAATGTCAAATCCAGTGAATGTGTTCGAAAAATTGTGAACTGCTGTGATCTACAGAAATGTGTGGCTTATCTAAATTTGGTGCATATTCATACTCACTAATGCATGCTAAATATTAATACGACATCTGGAGGCAAATTACAGTAGCCGAGGGAATTGATCGGTTATATTTTTGTAACTTATCTAATACTCGTTTCACACTATCCTTTTACAGGTTTGATATAACTCTCAAGTCTCAACCATGTCAGAGAAAGATTGGTTTCTTCCTCAAGAAATAATTTTCAAAATTTTCTTGTACCTCCCTGGCAGCTCCCTAATAAAATTCCAAATCTTATCCAAGAGCATTCGGTCCCTGATTAGAAGCCGTTACTTTATTGAATCACAACTAAATCATGCCTCTAACTCCACCAAGCCTCCCATAGTCCTCTTGTTTTACTCAAATTATATCTCCTTGGTTGAAACCAAAACATGGACTGTTACAAATAATCTCTCACTAAATCCTTCATACAAGGAACGAAGATTTGGCGGGTCATGCAATGGTTTAATTTGCCTCTATGATGGCTCCAGCAGGGTTGTTTCGGTCATTAACCCGACCACAAGAGAGTATCTGACACCACCGAGGCCATCCAATTTGTTGCAATATGGTTTATTTTCCTACACCATAGGGTTTGTATCTTCATCCAAGGAATACAAGTTAGTATATCTTTGTATGAATGAAGGTGAACCGCATTTAGAGGTGTGCTGTATTGGGGACAAGTCATGGAGACAGGTGGCGATTGGTAATTGCCCTGTTTCACGTTTTAGCGGAGAGTTGCTTCCCTGTGGGATTCTCTCTCATGGTGCCTTGTTTTGGGTAGGTTTTGGCTCATATAATAAGGTTTGGCTCATTCGCTTTGATTTAAAGGAAGAAAAGGTTACTTATATTAATCTCAACATCGAACCATTTGAGAGAAAATCAAATGACTTCATGCTAGGAGAGTTGGGAGGCGAGGTTTGTCTGACGATCATGCCTGATTTTGTCTTCCCAAAAGAGAAAGAGATGCATTTGTTGATTTTTGACGGGAAGAGTGATTTTAGTCAAAAGATGAAGCTTATGGTGCCAAGACACTCATATATGATGCCATTATTTATAAGTGGTGAGAAGATTTTGTTACAGGATCAGTGTTTTGATGCAGGGTTGTATTATTATGACTTGTCAAATTGTAGCTGCGAGAAGGTTTTTGTGGCTGATTATGATTTTTGCTACTCAGCACATCCTCATATTGATAGCTTGGTTAGTTTTGGAGGAGCAAGGGCACGTTAGGTTTTATAGAGGGATAATTTTATTGCATTCCTGCTAAATGATAGATTTCTCATATACCCATTTAAGATTTGGTAAATGCATTATCCATGTGCTGTTTCCAAATGGTCCTGCATTGCTCTTCCTCCCGAGTCACATTGAGCATCTTTTGTAAATACAGTGGAGGATGGGCACATATGATTTCGTGATGTTATGTAGGTTTCTTTAGGGGTTATAAAAATCGTGTAAGTCGTGGGCGGATGTTATACTTGAACATTTCTAGGGAATTAATTGAAACTTTCTGATCAATG
Source organism: Carex parvula (assembly GCA_025461045.1). Taxonomy (NCBI): domain Eukaryota; kingdom Viridiplantae; phylum Streptophyta; class Magnoliopsida; order Poales; family Cyperaceae; genus Carex; species Carex parvula. The sequence continues at coordinate 662,482 of JAJGRW010000379.1, read as the reverse complement.
TAAATAGTATCTATGGAACTTGAACTGGTTGTATATACTGTCTAGCATTGCTATGTTCATCTGTACTGTACATATTAGCTTTGCATGACTCATCATGAGACAAAAAGAATTATTCTGCATCTGTACTGTCTTTCTTTTTGACAACAGTTGTGAGTTGTGGAGTTCTGATTTTTTTACTTTATTTGGGTGCTCTTTCATATATTCTATCTGTTTCTATTTGAAAATTCCAACAGAAGTTTTGGACCATTAGTATCTCTTTGTCAGATCAGATATAACTGTCTATGAGTCGATTCTCACTGGTACCAGTCATCCAACGAGCGAAGCCTCGATGAGTTAATTTTATCTGAGCTGGCTGAATAATTCTTTTTATTCATAGATATATCCAATTCATTTGTGCATCTATCTTTTTGTTCACCAGATTGTAATTTATTGTACTTGCTACTTCTCAACACAAGATTAATCGTATAATTCAAAATTTGAAACAGAATTATCACCCTTAAGTCCTTAACAACATAACTTGTCTGTGATCAGACTTTAAACAGAATTGGTGGACGGACTTGAAAGCACAAAAGATTAACCGACCCAAGTCCTTTCCCGTTCTATTTTCAGGTTCATTCGGCTCGTTTAGCATCTTTTTTTTTTTTTTATAACAAAAACCAGAACAGGATAGTACAAGGTCAGAAACTCGGAATACAAGACTGTAGCTTGCTCGTAAGAGAACTAATCAGCCAACAACACAAATATATTGAATATACATCTGAATATATCAAAACTACACACATTTAAACACATCAAATAAATCAGCCATGAGAACCAAAGAAAGAAGGAACTAATTCAATAACTGAATATGCAAACAATCAATGATGACCATAGAACTGCCTCCTGTACCTGTCACTTTGGCTATTCTTCATAGCGCAGCACCCGATGGTGTAAACGAGAATAAAGAAAACAATAATGGCCACGTTGAAAATTGCAATTTCCTTCCATTTAGTCTTCAATGTTGCAAGAACACCGGCCTTGCACGAGTTGCAACTGTAGCACAACTTATCTTGGTTGTTGCTCCACGCCTTGCAATCTGCATCAGTCGACTTGAGCCCGGATTTTGGTGCTTGCCAGTAGGTTGCGTTTACGTAATCATAACCACAGTAGGTTGGAGGTTTACAACAGCTGGACTACAATATCATGAAGATTTAATCAAAATTCATTACTTCATTATACTTTGGGAATTTGTAACTTAGGGTTGATAGTGATCACAAATCAACAATTAGCAAGACAAGAATTTTAAAGAGGTGAGAATATATATGCTCACTAGATTGTAACGGTGCTGAGACTTGAGCCAAGAAAGGTACAAAGGTACATTGAGCTAATTAAAAATTGTACAGATGGCAGGTTTACTGTTTACTACAGTTATGATTGGCATTTTTTTAAAGGAGGAGCATTGCATGGGCCTGTATCAACTGAAGGAAAATCATACCAGTATGAAAAAAAAATATTACAGGGGTGTTTTATCTTGTGTTGTAGGCAAAAAATAAAAAAAAAATGAGAGAGAAAAATCTACCTGAATAGGCGAAAGATTCTTCTTGTAGAACTCATTAGCGCTTATCAGCTCCTTTTCAGTGAAACCATGGCAAACTTCTGCGCTCTTCAAGCAGCTCTCGATCTTCGACCATGTATTATAATTCCCAACCTGTTTCTGAAGCCAGCTAGAATAATCCCCGAGCCGATACTCCTTATATCCATGACCCGATATCACATCTCCAACCCCCTTATTCGTCACGATAAACACGAAAACTGTTAAAACGACCATTGCCAAGCTTAACATAAACATGGCAAATAGGTAGATCCAAAGAAAGAAGGAGACGCGGCAACAGGAGCCGATAATGCCTAAAATAGAGATGACAAGTAGGAAGATGCCAAGAATTAGCACCGGCCAATGGAGAAATTTCTGGCAAACCGAATTCGTCTGGAGTGAGAAATAAGCACCGACACCAATAACCACAAAAGAAACTAAGAGGGTGAGAATATTTATTATTGTTATCAAGCCATTGCTTATACGAGCCATTCTTTATGATTTGATTTTCTTTTAACAAAGATAGAGGGAAAAGGAAGAGAAAGAGGAGGCAAGAGGTCTTTCTTTGTTGTGTTTTTTCTCCTTTCTTTCTTCTCAACGTGCCTTTTTTTTTGTTTTCTTTTATCTAAGGACATGAAACGAGGGGCTGGATAGTGAAGGTGTATGAAGAGGTTTGAGGTGGTTTTTCTATTTTTAGGATGACTGCTTGTTAATTTCATGCGATCGTTACACACATTGAGTGTTGAATTGGATTCGTTGTATTTGGAGTTACCAGCTGAACTGTAAACAGCGTTGCGAGGGATTTCATTTCATGTGAATCCAAAATGAGATTCTCTGTGATTAATGGTTGATTCCAGCTCAAAATAATTTGATCAATAACAGTAGGTAAAGAATTAAGGAATTCGATCAGGCAATCACCATATAATTCTATATATACCAAAGGTTTAAATAGCGTTTATCGCGTCATAGCGGAACGGCTGAAAAAACGGCGCTATGGCCATATAGCGACGCTATAGCGTGAAATAGCGCGCTATAGCGGCGCTATATGGCCATAGCGTCATAACTTTTTTGGTCTGAAAACGCTATAGCGCGCTATTTAGAACATTGATATATACATATATATATTCACATGCATGCACTTTGTTTTGTTTTGTTGGAATGAAATGAAATTAAGCAGGCGCATTAACGACCTTTGCAAAAAAGGCTCCGAAATTTTTATTTATACCATAAAAAAAAAATTTCATATATTGATATATAGTGTAGTAAAAGTGTGCTTGACATTCAATCTGGACGTCTTAGGTTTGTTTTCCGTTTTCAGCAACTTTATGGTCAATTTATTTTATTTTTAGTAAAAACAATAAAATTATGTCTTGGCCGTGGCTTGAACACAGATCTCTTGAATGAGAGTCAAGAACACAAATCAACTATACTACTACAACTTTATAAAAATTCTCAAATTTTATAAAAGTATATAAATTGCTAGAAACGGGAGTCATACTCAAGACGTCTACATTGAATGTCAAGCAGTTTTTTTAATTTTGAATTATTTTTATGTTATAGACAAAAATTTCGGCAAAAGACTGGTTTCCAACGATTAAGGTTGTGTATTAATTATTTTCACAAAACGGACATGGCTCATCATGTCCTCCATCTATATAAATTCTTATCAACAATCCACTTTTCCGGTCGTGTTTATTATAAAATAAAGACAAAGAATAATAAATAAGATAGATAGAACACATAAAAGGTGACAATATTTTTATTCATATATTTCTCATGTGTACAATATAAGATTACAAAGTCTCTATTTATAGGCCACAAATTGTAAATAAAAAGCCATTATAATAATAAATGGGGAAATGAATTTCAATAGTAGTGGGGTATGAATTCCAAGAGTAGTGGAGTAGTGAGTAAATGAATATGAGGGTTAATATTGGGAGTTACAAATGAATGGATCATTCATTATATTCATAACACTCCACATTGGATATCTATTACAAAAGAATATGCCTTATTAAAACCTTGCTAGAAAAAACCCTACTGGATAAGAACCTAGTGAAGGAAAAAGAGTACATTATTTTTCTTAATACGCAACTGCAACCTTATCAGGAAAATCCAATGGGAAAAGCCATGGTTAAATATAGTGCATATTAACTCCCTCTTATGACAACATCAATCAAGATCTTTAAGTCGACGAACTCTAATATTACGAACTAGCTTTTCGAATATTGCAGTAGGGAGCGCCTTAGTGAATAAATCTGCTAGATGCCACTTGAACGAATTTGCTGAACATTAATAGCATTATCCTTTTAGAGATCATGTGTGAAAAAAAACTTTGATAAAATATGTTTTGTTCTATCTCCTTTAATGTATCATTCCTATAAGACAAGCCACATGTCCGACGAATGTGCTGAATCACAGATCTTAACCAAACACATTCTCGGCTTGCTTCGTGTATTGCTAAAATTTCTCAAAAATAGCGAAGTATATGTTTAATTTTATTCTAATGTTTCCGCATAGGAGAAGAACTATATCTTGCTAATAAATTTACAACAAATGATATATCAGGTCTTGTAATAAGATACATAAGTGCTCCTATTACACTAAGATATGGTACTTCAGGATCAAGTAATTATTCATCATTTTCTCGAGGTCTAAAAAGATCTCTATTCACATCTATTGATCTTACAACCATTGGAGTGCTCAATGGGTGTGATTTTATTATCTATATAAAATTATTTTAACACTCTTGCAATATAATTTTCTTTATGCATAAAAATATTATTTTTCAAATGTTCAATTTGCAATTCAAGACAAAATTTTGATTTTCCAAGATCTTTCATCTCAAATTCTTCCTTTAAACAATTCACTGTTTTTTGAAGCTCTTCAGGAGTTCCAATAATATTTAGATCGTCAACATAAACTGCAATTATAATAAACTCATTTGCAGACCTTTTCATGAAAATACATGGACAAATTATATCATTTTTTATATCATTGTTTCAATAAATATTCACCTAGACAATTATACCACATGAGTCCAGATTGTTTTAATCCATATAAAGATTTATTCAATTTTATTGAATAATGTTCTCGAGAACCTAAATACATGCTTCAGACATCTTAAATCCTTCAGGGATTTTCATATAAATATCATTATCAAGCGAGCCATATAAATAGGTTGTAACAACATTCATTAGGTACAAATCGAGTTCTTCATGTATTGCCAGACTAATTAAGTACCAAAAAATTGTTGTATCCACCACATATGAGTATGTTTGTTCATAATCAATTCCAAGTATTTACGAAAAAAACCTTGGCGACAAGCCACGCTTTATATCTTACAATTTTACCTTTCTCATTTCGTTTTCGTGTAAATACTCATTTATATCCCATTGGTTTTACACCTTCAGGTATTGGGACTACATGTCCAAAAACTTTTTGTTATTCAAGAGAGTTTAACTCTGCCTCAATTGCACATTTCTATTTTGGCCAATTATTTTTTTGTCGACATTCTTTAATAGACTTCGGGTCATGATCCTCAATATTTATTATATAGCGCTACATTATATGCAAAAATATCATTGACATCAATTTCATCTTGGTTCCATCTTATTCTATTCATGATATAATTTATCGAGATCTCTTCATTTTCATGAATTTCAGATACTTGAGTTTTTACTGGAACTCCAACATTACTTATAATTTGATTCTCTTCTGGAGTTTTATCTGAAATTATCATATCCTCAACTTGACCATTTTCATTCTTTGCTCCTTTTCGTTTTCGAGAATTTTTATCTTTGGAACCAATTGGTCTTCCATGCTTCATGCGTGTTGTAATTTTATTAGTCTGTCCAACAAGGATATCGACTTTAATTGGAGTATTAGCAGCTGGTACATGTGATTTGGTCACTTTCTTTGAGTCGGTAAATGTGTCTGGCAATTGATTAGCTAATCTTTGCAAATGAATTATCTTTTGAACATTTAGTTCACATTTTTTAGTACGAGAATCAAAATGAGACAATGATAATTCATTCCAACTAATATCTTTTTCCAGTTGATTGTTTTCTCTCCCTAAGGTTGAAAAAATTGATTCATCAAAATGACAATCGGCAAACCTAGCCATAAATAAATCTCCTATCATTAGTTCTATATACTTTATTATAGATGGAGATTCAAATCCAACATAAATTCTCAACCTTCTTTGAGGTCCCATATTAGTGTGTTGTGGTGGAGCAATTGGAACATATACCGCATATTCAAAAAAAAATTATATGAGAAATATTAGATATGCGACCAAAAACCAATTGTAAAGGGGAAATCTTATTATAACTAGTTGGCCTGATGTGAATTAGTGTTGTTGCATGCAAAATAATATGTTCACAATTTGTGTATGAACATCTACAAGATGTTTAACATTAATTCCAATAGGCATGCATTAATCATTGAATGTTTGAGAAGTAAATTCACCAGCAATTTATAGACGTATTTTCTTAAATCAAATAATCATGAAAATGTACTCTTAATCGAATCAATTGAGCAAGTAGTCTCGCAAAGCTAGGTTGCTAGTTGATAATAAGCATACATGTGACCATCTTGTTGATGCATCAATTAAAATCATAAAATATCAAACGGTTCACGTGGTGAATGTATTGGCCCACAAATATCACCTTGTATACGTTCTAGAAATGAAAGCGACACATAAAAAATTATTAGATTAAAGAATCTCATGGTTCTTTAATGAATATCCACATTATTTTTCTATTATTTTTCGCATTATTATTGATCCGGAATGGTCCAGTCGGTCATGCCAAACTGTAAACTGCTGGTTTACAATAACATGTGATTCAATTGTACTAATATATGTGTAGTACAAGCTAGAGAAAAACATAAGTAATTTTTCTAATATGCATTTTTTTTATCTAGATTATGCTAGTAATATAAAAATATTCAATATTTTTTCATTGGTTGTCTCAACATGATATCTATTTTGGCGAATATCCTTACAACTTAACAAATTTCTTTGAGACTTAATAAACTTGTGTTCCTCCATATAACAACAAGGTAGCTCTTCCGAGCCTTCAATCATCTTTCTATTTTTTATTAACAACAATTACAATTAATAAAAACCACCATAACAAAAATAATAATAACAATTAATTACCCTCTTTTATTTTTATTTTGTACCCCCACCAATTCCAAAAAATAAATTTAGAAAAGAAAAAAAACACAGCTCTAATTGAAATGACCTTGTCAAGAAAAAAGTGTAATATAATTTTGTTTCTAGTGCGCATTTTAATGTACATCCTGTTTGAAAAACGGTGACTTTCAAAGAACAAACGAGTTATTTCTAAAACTAGTATCATAACTTTCAAAGAACAACAAAATTAATTTGTAAGACTAGTAGTCTAGTATCAATTTGAGTATCTTTTTCATGCTCCATGGAAGATGTCTCTGTGGCATACATAGAATGATAACGTGTTGTCTAATAAACATAATAACAATAATTACAAATAAAAATATATCATACATATTACTTCAACAATAATAAAAATAATATTTTATTCATTATTTATTACTATCATCATCAATCAAGTGATTATTATTTTATTATTTTCTTCATTAAAGAAATCAAAACATCCAAATGAGCAACATCAATTTAGCTAAGATCGAGATCACATTAACAAATAAAATTTGTCTCGATCTTTTTCTCCTTAATTTTTTTTTAGTAATGCATGATATAGGTCAACATGATGTTTCGATGTACTACAAGTACGTTAGCGTACGACAGGTACGTGATTAATGATAGCATGAATTCTCTTATTTTGTTTTACTTCTTTTCATTTTTCTCATTTTCATTATTTTCTTTATTATATTTTCACTTTTGGTGGAAATATGTTGTATTTGAAATAATCACCATAATCACCTCGATCTTTTTCACGTTCACGAGTTTGTCCATATTTATTATTATTATATATTGCTACATTCACTTCAGGAAATGAAACATTAACCAATTGGATGAAATTCATAATTTTTTATCAACAGCTCGTTATTTTGTTCAACCACAAGGAGATAATAAATCAACTCATAATATTTCTTAAAATCTTCAGGACCAATTAAATTATTGAACAAAAAAATAATATTAACATCATGTAAAATTTACGCATCATATAAATTTTCTTGAAATTTCCTTCAAGAAAATTTCTTGAAATCTTCTTGAACAAATTATCTTTCTTGAATCTTCTTCAAGAAGATTAAATTATTGAAAAATAAAATTAATATGATTATCATATAAATTTTCTTGAAATCTTCTTCGGGAAGACATTCTTAATATCTCTTGAATTCTTCTTCGAGAAGATTAAATTATTAAAAAATAATAATACGAACATCATATAAAATTTGTACATCAAATGAATTTTCTTGAAATCTTCTTCGAGAAAATTAAATTATTAAAAAATAATATGAACATCATATAAATCTTCTTCAAGAAGATTTCTTAAAATCTTCTCATATTAATTTTTGTACATCATATAAATCTTCTTCAAGAAGATTTCTTAAAATCTTTTGTACATCATAAAAATCTTCTTCAGAAAGATTTCTTAAAATCTTCTTCCAGAAGATTAAACTATAAAAAAAATTGCAATTCATATAAAATTATATGAACCATACTAAACATCTTAAAATAAATGTACATACATTTTGATAACTTATTTCATTTAGCAATTATTAAGAAGTATCATTTATTTAGATAATATTAAAATAAAAGATATCAAAGTTACCTCGAATCTTTAACTAGTAGAGCTCTCGTGCTGATAATGTGTTATAAAATAAAGACAAATAATAATAAACAAGATAGATAAAACACATAAAAGGTGACAAACTATTTATTCATATATATCTCATGTGTACAATACAAGATTACAAAACCTCTATTTATAGGCCACAAATTGTAAATGAAAAGCCATTACAATAATAAATGAGAAATGAATTCCAATAGTAGTGGGATATGAATTTCAAAAATAGTAAAATAATGGGTAAATAAATATGAGGATTAATATTGGAAGTTACAAATGTTATGGACCATCCATTATATTCATAACAGAGTTATTATTATCAGTCATGTATTATTGTATATCCAATTATCCATTAATAACCTTACATAAGTTACATATGGCCCCGAACTCCAATTAATTTGCTCGAGAAATTTAGCTCTGGTGAGTGGATACTAATATGTAAAATCAGATAATTTAAAGGGGATATTTTAAACGGTCAATTAACTGTTGCATTTTGACTGGAAAATCTGGTTTCTTGAATGTAAGTAATCTTTAAGATTCGTACCAGATTAAAATAAACGGTGCGGATCTCTAGTATCAGGTCAGGCACCTCCCCTGACCTGACTGCATCTGAATTAAACCCCGCCATCTCTGATTCTCTTCTCCTCCCCTGTTGTTCTTTCCTTTTTCACATTTCCTGTACTCTCCTCTTTCAGTGCCGCTCGTTTCTCTGCTAGGGTTTCGCATCGGCGCCATGGAAGTCGATACGAAGCCAAATCTCCAGGCCAAAGTGAGTAACCCTAGTTTTTTGCCTTTTCTCTTCCCTCCGAACCAGATCTCGAGATCGTTGCTCAAGTCTCATGCACTTTACCAGATTTAAGCGAAGTAATTGTTCTCACTTCTCTTTCTTCGATCTGTTCGGGGTTCACGGTTCTACTATAGCGTTAGTGTGTATGGTTATTAGTGTAGTGGTATACTGGTATGATAGCGAGTTGATATTTTTGTAATTTTTCTTGTAATTATTTCGTGCAATTTGAATTTTTGTAGGCTGAACCGGATGAAGAGAACTCAAGCCAGACAACTGATGACCCGGCAACATTTGTAAGTTCACAGCATTAGTAAAATAATATGAAAATCCGTTCTATTAAATTGCTTGTCTAAATTCTATTTTGTGATTACGAGTTATGACCTTGCATGGCGTCTCGGCTCTGCATTTATGTCCTTAGATACTTTAAAATAGGGAATGTTTTCTTGTCTACCGCTGCCAACCTAAATATTTCAATGTACCACTTCAAACCAAAATATCTGGCAAGCTGTCTCACATTACCTTCAAAAGATGACCGAGTTACCCTTGATCCCTCTTTCAAGTTAGATACATATACTCTAATTTTGGTCCTTTAGTAAGGAAGAAGCGAGCCAGATAGCGACCCTTTTCTTATTGGTGGAGATTTTGTTTGGATATTTATAAAAAAATTACGGGAGGTTTGATATTGGATTTCTCATTTTGCAAGTGTATACAAAGATATTATAGGGTTAATAGGGCTACAAAAGTTATTATCATTAGTCCGCCAATAATCACCTCCCAGGCTCCCAATGACAGGCATCATAGTGGTAACGGTTTCCTAAAATGAGTTGCAAGTTTCAGAAAAATAAGGGAAGTTTGTACCTTGTGGTAATAAAGTTTGTGTTTTTTCTGGAAACCTTAAAAAAAGCATGTGGATTTTTAAATTTTTGTTAATGTGCTTCTTTTTTTCCTTTTCAGGTAAAAGATCTTCTTTGGAAAATGGCAAGTGTTTTAAAGATTGGTCAAGCTTTGTTATTCCTATCTGTATATATTACTGATGAAAATAAATGAATGAATTTTTCAGAGTTGCAATTTTGAGAAACTGGCTGCTGACCTTCTTTCAAGGAATATCCTTTGAACCATCTCTATTATTGTTATAGTTGTGTAATTTCTCATACTGTGCCCTTCTTTCATTAAAGCATCTGCTACTATTTCTTCTTATACAATCTCAATCACTATAAAGAGAGTAAAAAAAAAAAAAGATATGCTAGCACTATAGGCACACTACTAGCTTGGCAAACTATCTTAGTCAGGTTTAGCGTACAAATTACTGGGCGGGGTCAGTATCCTAATTTTTGGTCCAATAATATATTAAATTTGCTTGTGCTTAACATATTCTAACTAGACAATTTAGGAAAAAGAGTTAATGAGATGGAAAACAGCCTAAATGCCATAAGAGCTGAGGCAGAAACACAAATGCCAGTTAAGCCCAACTCTGACGAGCCCAAACCCGAAAGTGACAGGTCCAAGCCCGAAGCCGACTTTCCCAAGATGGAAGCTGATGTGCCCAGGCTTGACACTGATGTGCCTAAGCCTGAAGCTGATTTGCCCGGGCCTGAAGCTGATTTGCCCGGGCCTGAAGCTGATGTGCCCGGGCCTGACACTGATATGCCTATGCCTGAAGCTGATTTGCCCGGGCCCGAAGCTGATGTGCCCGGGCCCGACACTGATGTGCCTAAGCCTGAAGCTGATTTACCCGGGCCCGACACTGACTTTGCCCAAGCCTGAAGCTGATTTGCCCGGGCCCGAAACTGATGTGCCTAAGGCTGAAGCTGATTTGCCCGGGCCCGAAACTGATGTGCCTAAGGCTGAAGCTGATTTGCCCGGGCCTGAAGCTGATGTGCCCGGGCCTGACACTGATGTGCCTAAGCCTGAATCTGACAAGGCTGAGCATGACTGTGATGAACCCATGCCTGAATCTGTTGATCCCAAGTCCAACTGTGACGTGCTAATGACCAGCTGTGACATGCTTAGGCCTGAAGCTGATGTTGTGCCTAAACCTGAAGCTGGTTTGCCCGAGTCTGAAGCTGATGTGCCTAAACCTGAAGCTGATTTGCCCGAGTCTGAAGCTGATGTGCCCGGGCCTGACACTGATGTGCCTAAGCCTGAATCTGACAAAGCCGAGCATGACTGTGATGAACCCATGCCTGACTTTGTTGATCCCAAGTCCAACTCTGACTTGCCAATGACCAGCTGTGATGAGCCCCAGACTGATCCTGCTTCTGCTTGAGGTTTTGTTGACATAGAAGTATCTGATCATTGAATCTCTTTCACAGTTCATATTGATATATTTTGTGGGTTTCTTTAATTTCAGCCATTGAAACTACTAACCAGTTAAATGGTTATACCTGCTATAGATGCATATCGGTCGTTTCTTGAGTTCTCTAATTCTAATTGCCCGTGTTTGAAGTTTCCAGTGCTCCTAAGCTTGTCTAGGTTGTATAAAGTAATTGTTAATTGAATTATTCTCTTCAAGAGAAGGCAGTTTTTTTTTTCAGTCAATCGTTTCTGGTCCATAAAATCATCACGCAAATGCTTTTGCATGTATGCTCATCTTTGTCTTCAAATGTTGGATGGTGTCACAATTCGCTATCTGGAGGAAGAGATGTGCTAGGATATTCACATAGAAACACAAATCAGCGCAGACCCTGGCTGAAGAAGTCTTCATACAAGAGAACAGCTTGGGTCTGATGCCCATCGGACTCAAATTTGGGTCCGATGGGTTTCAGAACCGTCCGATCTATTTTAAGATTCGTGTGCACGAATTTTAAAGCATGCGTGAAAGTTACGGGTGCAAATCTTAAAGCAGATCGGACGGTCTTCAAATCCATCGAATTCACTTCGAGTCCGATGGGCATCGGACCCAAATTGGTCCCCTTAATACAATGGCTCTTTAATTTTCTTATAGTTGCTTTCATTATTATTTTAATTTTACCCATACGGACCCAATCCTTTTGGACCCTCAATTCTCCTTTATGTATTGAACTTTTGATTCAATATATACGGATAAAGGATAGACCTTCATTCCTTCCTAAAAAAAAATGTCGGAGGGTACAAGTTGTGATTAGAGCATAAATATTGAAGTCAATCTGACGAATTGAATAGTATTGGATCAATATAGTGGTGGAGAACAGGAAAAAAGAACGCCACAATATAGTGGTTCAAAATCTCTTGTGAATTTATCAATTAGAATAAAGTTTCAAGCAAAGAACATCAATACTCAGTAATCGACATACATGAAATACCAGTTCTGTTACTGAACACGTGTACCTTCTATCATCAAGCTTAGCCCCAGATTACTGTTTCTATATTATAAAACCTAAGAGTGCTGGTATCAACTAATGCATGGCTGTATTTTTTTTTGTTTTTGCTCGTACTTCCTACAACAAATAATATCCCTAAGCTGGCCATCTTGAACTCAGTTATAAGAGGTTCTCCATCAAGAGAATTTCCCCGTTTTCTTTGTAGTCTCTGATTAACATTATTGCATTTTCAATCAAGGGAAAATTTTACCACTGGAGAAATATTTGCTTGTGATATTACCAAAACGGCAAAAGATACAAAAATCACATTGAAAACAATACGTCACTGGGCATTTCATCCAGTAGTATTGAGATCACAGATGCCAAAACTAGTGTTTGAGAACCAAACCAACCAAAGATTTATAAATTTTGCATAAATCCATAGAAATAGATGATATAATTGGCTAATTTGATGGTCAGCACTAACCAAAAGTAAGACCTATCCAAGGTAAAAACAGAAGCAAGGTCTTTTGCCTCAACAAATTCTCCCCGTATTAGTGTGCACAAGGATGGGATAACTAAGTTTTAGACCTATCCAAGATCCCAAGTCTTTCAATACATCACTTCCTGATTTTTCTTTTTCTTTCTTCTTTTCTTCCACTCAACTTAAAAAATAGAAACAATACTGACAAGCCAAACACATTGTTTTTTCCTCCTGAAAATACTTAAAAAAAAAAAAAAAACATCATTACCAAACGCTGTCAAGTTTTTCGACATCTTTTGTTCCACTCAGCACAGGAAAAATAATTGCATTCCCCATAAAAATGCAGTTCAAGAGAACTTTTTCTATCAAAATTACTGCACACTAATTCATCTACACTTTTGAATAAACCAATTCAATATTGCCAATAAGAAAACACAAGAAACACTGAGAACATCTAGCAGTTTCAAAGGTTCTCAACATCATGATCTCAAAACTCTACCAACAGAAGCCCTCTGTGAATCAGTTAAACCCTGCAATGATGGTATAAAATACAAAGTACATTGCTAAGCATGACAATTAGACAGTAAAGGCTAGAAAAATCTGCAAATATTGCTAGTATACATCCCTATTTGCGAGATATAAGGGCTAATAAGAACGGTAAAAAATTGAAAAACAGAAAAGTCCTCCAGCCTTTTATACAGAGACACTACTTAATTGAGAAATTCAAGATTAAGCCTCACTATTGATTACTTCGTAATTTGACCTAGTTGAATCAGAATTCAAATATGTAGTTAACTAAGAATGGCAAGAACTATTGAGTCCTTCCATGCATGCAGTCGACTAGCATAACAATTTGAATCAATTTTTTGACATGTGGGCGGTTAATTTTTTTAACCTATTTCAGTCGACAAGATGCCAACATTAGTTGTAGTCTTTAGACCAAATCATTTGGAGGGGCACAACCTTCTCATTGGCACATAACACATAATACAAAATCACTGGAGATGTTCTCTTTAACTTTCCACAAGTTTAGGAATATGGAATGCTATTTTTCTAATAATATAAATCTTATTTGTTAACAGTATTACCTGGAACAAATAATCAAAAAGGGATCTATCGCTTTCTGATACACTCTTAAAGAAATTCCCCAGATATTCAGCCAACTTTATCTGCCAAAAAAACCAACGATTAATTGCAATTCACATCTTATGTTTACAATAGTCAGCACCTTTTGTCAATAAGAACACTATTTTCTGACAAACCTCACTGAGTGGGTCATTTTTAGTCAGATCATCATCATACCCATCATCCTCATCATCCTAGGCAAGTCGAGAAAAGGATTTATTCAATTATACAATTAAAGCATCTATAGCCGTAGCAAATACTAAAAGAAAGAAGTAGACAAATAAAAAACAAGAAATACCAAAAAAGATAAAGGACCAGAATTCCGTATTAAAAGTTCGACTAAAACCAACCTCATCAAGCACTTTAGCCATAGCATCCAAGTGTTGAACTGATGGATTAACACTTGATGGCACCATTGACGCATACATAATCTCATCCTCAGCGCAGGAGACCTCCAAGTCACTGTCCTGCTAATTGAAAAACAAACCAGTAAATAGAAAAATATATACAAGATAAAAGCATTTACAAAACAAGCCAAAAAGCAACTACTGCTAAAGCAGACACCTCATCATCATTATCCATTGCTTGTTCAAATATCTCAGACAAAGCATCAGCTAATAGTGAAAATATCTGCAAGAAGCAAGAAACACCAAATGCTATTAAGGAGACAGGTACTGTTTTTAAAGATGATAATAGCTAATACCAGGAAAGTTGATGAACTATAACAAAATAGTACTGCAATACCTTTGTTGGAAGAGGAACCGCAGTCCACTGGTCTGGAGCCAACTTGGCTTTCGAGCGTGTTGTAATACCTCCAGGATTCTGTAGTTTCCATCATTAATCAAGACAACAGAAAACAAGTAAAACAAAAAGGAGGTATATTTCTATGTCATCTTTGTGCCAGCCACATTTAGTCTTTATTAAACTCCAAATTGTGCAAGGAGCACACTACTATTATTTTATTTTATTTTATTTCTTTTTTATTCGGTTTAGGAGTTTGACTGGGTTTGCAAGACCAAAAGGCCTTGAGCACTGTAACAGCATTACGAGTAGAAATGATAGTGTCACCTTTATTTGGTATGCTAAACAGATAATTAAAACAACTGTGTGCCAAACAGATAATTAGTGTTAAATTTTCTTATAGAACCATCATTGTTTTAATACCTTGATGAGATGCCCCTGGACTTGCAACTTTGATAACTCCGCATTGCGAATAGAAAAAAGAAGGGCCAATGCAGTTGTTGTCACCTTTATTTGGTATGCTCCCTGAATCTCACCTACACTTTGACATGAACATCAATTTAATACAGAAAGAATATTACAAAAAGAAGTTTAGCATTCTTCTGCAATTTGCCCGGAATGTTTTAGTATAATGAGAGAAGAATGCAAGAAATTAACCTTGTAACCTAGTCCATTCAGACATCACAAAAGCAAGAGCATTCTCATAACCAGTAGCAGGCATACTTAACAATAGGTTAATGAACTGATCAGTATTTGGAGCACTAAGATGTACCTAAGAGCACAACACCAAACACAGATCAGTAAGTCTTCCAGCTTATAACATATAGTTTATGATATAGGGAAATATAATACCCAACATTTTATGTATTTGATCTATATTACAGGTTTAGGTGGTGTTTGGTTGAGCCTAAAATTTAGGAGGCCTAAATTGTTATTTCAACTTAGGTCGGTCTAAGTTATTTTATGTTTAGTTGAGGTCTAAAGTTAAGTCATCGCTTAAGCTATTCCTTGTTTGGTTGAATTTTGTAGCTCAGGTCATGACTTAAGAGTTAATTTTTAATTTTTTGTCTCCTTTGCATGCAATTCTGATCAGAACAAATTTAAAATAGGTAACTCAATTAAAAATAACATTACATAATAAGAAAAAAAAAACGACCCCCTAATTATAAATTTGAAAGTATTAGCACATAATTTAGAAATAAATTGACAATCAAATTGAAAATGACTAAATTGCGACTCAATTTTTTTATAGCTCAATCAAGACCTTATTAGCTTAACAAAAATTAGTCCTCTTTATTTTAGTTCATTTGACCATATGCAGCAACAGGAGAGTTATTAAAGTTTAGGATAAAATTGTCAATATTTAATAGACCATACCTTTTCAAAGATAGTGAAAATATAACATGGTATTTGAGGGGCATACAACCATTCATTTTTCTAAAAGCTTTCTTGGCAATAAGCCCAGACTAAGGCTTGATCTCAAGAATGAAACATCAACTTAAAACTAAACTGAAAAGAAATGTGTTTAAATATGTAGCAAACTCACAAGTCTGGCAAGGATAAGAATCAAAGAACACTTCAACCCCTCTATTTCTGAAGACTGCAATCGTCTGACTATGGCAGCAACAAAATCTCTCAAGTGGGGAGACATTTGTGAAGGTAGATGTAAGATGAGTTGCAGGATATAATTTCCCACGTATAAAGACACAGAGCTCTGGAGCTCTGGATCTAGAAGCCTATGTGAAAAAAACGAGGAGGTGGAGAACATAAAAATATTTTTTACAATTATTTATTATTGTGTTCTTCTGCTAGTAAATTCTCAATCTGGTAATTCGAGAGCTTACTTGCTGCTTAACATCAAATATGGCCACATAACCAAAGGAACAAAGATACCGTACCTTGAAGCGGCTTCTAGAAGTCTTTTCATGATGTATCCAGCATCGCCACCCCAAGTAAGTATTTCTTGCCTCCCCAAAGACACAAAAACAGCTAGGCATTCTGTCGCATTCTATATTGAGATAAGTTTGTCATTATAAGCCTTGTTTTTAAGTTATAATACAGAATGTAATTTATTGTATTTAGTATTGTCATATGCCATAAATTCGAGGAAATGCATGAGACCAACTATTTCAGACCCATGCTTGGGTACTGTTGGTCATGACCAAGGATTACAATTCCATATCATACAGGTAAGTAGTGGTAGAGTTCCTTTAAAATACAGTTTATTGGGGTATCAGTGAGTATTTTTTAAACTTTTGGCATGTAAGCCCAGTAAAAGCTCTGTCCGTGAGCTCAATTAAAAACAAAAAGGCCAAGAAAAATTATCAAATGATAGAACAAAAAACATCAAATCGGAATAACTACTAAGAGATCCTCACTTGCATCTCTGCATGATCTTCACTTTCCAAAATGAGCTGAACCGTCGGATCAAAGCATTTGTCAAAAACTGCCCGAACTATTTCAATTGGGGCATTCTGAATTTTACAAGTAAACATTAACATATCAAAGTGCTTAGTAGGTGAATAAAGAAGGGTAAAAAGAAGGACAATAAAAAGATATAACAATCGAACCTTAAGTAGCATGGTTACGAGGTCAAGTGAGCCACCGACCAAACCCTCTCTTTGGTACCTAGGCTGTCTCATTCAACATAAATGGATGAGTGATGATAAAAGAATGCTGAAATTTAAGAAACTAGTAATAGGTACAAGAAAGTTTATTATTGTACTTCATCAATTTACTAAAAGCATGCCTTTTGTAAAATTGGCACAATGGTTGGTAGAATCCGAGAAACCAGCGGGTGGATGCAACCAGGAGCATTCTTGATTGCCTGAAAGCTGAACTTTTGTCAAGTAAAAGAAACTTAAGAATTTTGTTTTCTGTTTATCAAAACTAATGTTATTGGTCCTAGTTTATTACAAATTAGCAAGGAACAACGATTTATGAGAATCACAAAACAAAACCCAACTTAGCTTGCACACCAATAAAATAACGGAAGAAGTCGATAATGATTGCTTGGGTCTTGATTTCACAATACTTGATGCAATTATGCACGGTGTGTTGCTTCTAAGATCCAAAATGTAATTACTGCTTTGGATTCTTACCCTCATTCCTTAATTATTTTTTGTGGAAGTTTTGCCATGATTGCATAACAAACAAAAAAATAAAAAGTGGAGCTAGGAAACGAATTTGTTCAAAAGTTTGTCTATTGGTCACTCTTAGAGTCAAAACGATCCTATCTGGTTATTCAAGTATATCTGAAAATGAAGAAAAAGTTCAATAACAGGGTTACAACTAAAAGTGATCTTCAATAGAAACACTGCATTCTGTCAATTTAAAATGTCATGAAAATCCAAAGCTTTCCTTAAAAACAAAGCATGTTTTATAGAAAAGAACCATCAAACTGACCTCCAAAACGTCAACTGCATCAATGCTAATGAAAGGATCAGATATATGCTGAGCCCAAACATTTAGGATGATAGGAGAAAGAACTGATTCAACCAATGCAAACTGTTCACCGGCTACATGCTCAAAAGGAGATGTAAAGATAAAATGGGATTAATTAACTTAAACATGGTAACATATAAGAATTTAAAAATAGGATCAAAGCTAATTGCAATAGTCAAATTTAAGGATCAAAGCTAATAGAGGATGCCGAAAATGTAAGGATCAAAGCTAAATGCAATAGTCAAATTTAGCGTGCCATTTTTCTGCCTTTTATATTTTGTAGAAAACAATATAAAACATTTGCAAATTTTTTTTTTTGCCCACACATAACTTGTGAAGAAAATCACATTCAAGGTTTAGATATGTCACTTAAAATTTTGAGTTTGGAACGTTAAAAAAAAATATGTAGGCATTTATTGCACCAAATGTCGTTTCCCTGGAAGCCTCCTCTATAACAAATCCCACATTATATAACAAAAAATTCCCCAATGTTCATTCCAAATTTTCGTAGTCCATGTAACACACAAATTGACCCTTTCAAAGGCCATTTTTGACATTTTTAGGTCTCAAGACTATAGAAGCCATTTCACCTTTCTATAAATGAAAACAAAAGCATTATTAGCACAATATATTAAGATGGGAAAAATACCAGCTTTAATGGCTGCTTGAAGAGTTTCTAATACAAGATGCAGTGTATCTTCAGACGCCTGTTGCCAACATTATTTTCATTTTCTTCATTTTTCAATTCAGAGAATGTATATTACTAATCCAGAAAGGTAAGATAGAGTCTGATCGAGGTTTTGCCAAAGCATTTCAGTGCAAATTAAACCATACTGCCCTATGATTCAACCCCCTGTCCAGCTGTTTTTCAGATTTGGTCAACGATTACTTAAAAACTCATTTGGGCAGATAATAAGCAAGACGCCCAGAAATAAAACACTTAAGAATTAAGGCCCAAAGAAGATACCTTTGTCAGGATATCAGTAAGAGAGGACAATAAGCTCATTATATTCGGTAATATTGCCTCCTGTTTAGACTCTGGCAAGACTTGCGACAATGCCCGACAAGCTCCAACTTTAACTGGTGGAGGTCTGTCAATTCATTTTACCCCTTTCAGTTCAGATCATTCCAGCTTATTTTCTTTTTATGAACAGCAAAGAAGATTCCAGAAACTTTTTTAGAAGAAAATCGTGATCAGCATTGATGTAGCAAGAGTCATTTTGATGAGGTATCTGTGTTAAATAATCACTCAGTCATGAAGGCTGACCAAGTGTTTGTAGGATCTTAGGAGGAGAAGATGAATTCAAGCATAGCTGAAACAATATTGCTTCAATTATCTGCTCTGCTATTTTGCTTTAAAAAATTCTTTATTAAAAAAAAAAATCAAAGATTTAATTATGATCAGAAATGAAATTTTTGTGTCATTGTACATCATTATCATGTTCACCGTACATGTTGGAAAAGTTCAATCCAAAAGAATTGTGCTTCACTACTTCATATTGATAGTGTGTTTGTTATGCAATTTCAATAGATTTTGCAATTCAAAAGAGTCTTTAGATACCAATACGAAAAAGAAAAAAAAATGGTCTGTTTCTAACAAAAGTATGACAAAACATTAAAAAAATGCAATTACGTGGGGGCAAAAATAAACTATCCAAATTTAGGGGCAAAAATAGGTACAGATACATTAAGGGCAGTCTATGAAATGTAATAACAACAAATAATATAAAAATGATGCTGTACATACACATCTAAAGTTATTGCTTGGGCAGCTCTATAGAGAAATAGTTCGCAGGTGCTCTTGCTTATCTGGTCAAAAGATTATAATAAAGACCAAAACTAGTCAGTAATCAGATAGAAACAGCAAACAGCTAAGAAAATTCAGATATGGCCAACATCCAACCAAAATCAACTATGGAAACAAATTGTTAATGAAGTTAATTAGGCAGTTACCACTGAATGGAATTTGGCAACCATGGCAAATGCACGTGCATGTAGAAAGGGATGTATATCAACCCCTGTAAGCCCAAAAGGCATTAAAAGATGAACTAATGCATAATGACTTAAAATATAAGAAGGTGCAGGTGTACCGGCTCCAGCGCTTTCAGTTACCATTCGTTCAATCAGCTCCCCCAAGTTGTAATTTGTTGGTTCTGAATCCTGAACAAAATCACACTAAAAATAATGAGAACTGATAGCATTTAAATGAAAAGATATCAGAGAGCGAGACACAGAGAAGGAACGAGGGAGGACCTGTGCTTCAAGTAGTTCATCAGAAATAGAAGAAAGTGCAAAAAGAGATGCTTCTTGCAACTGCCATAAAAGTTGAAAAGAACCTACTTGTTAAGTGTTAGAAAATAATGTTACAACGAGTGTCTCATGTCAAGGATGTTTCAAATGCCCTTAATAAACCAACTGGTTTGTGTTTACAGGAATACTAGCTGATACTTATCCTTGCTATAAAGCACCATACAGCCATAGTTTATAGCAAATTTGCATACTGGAATTAAGGAAACTCACTTTCCACCAATCAGAATGGCCAGAAACTTTTGCTTTACAAGACTCATGAAATCGTGCTTGAGAAGCCTCCAAAATTGAATCAATGCCTTCTTGACCATAAGTATTTATGATCTCTTCCAGCAAAAGTATACCTTAGTGTATTGAAGAAAAAAAATTCAAATTCATGAACCATATAATTAAAAGAGGCCAAAACATATAAATAAGTACCCATTTCAATGACCATAGAACAAAATAGCATATGTAAAAAGGTAATCTTCTAATTCTGAGATAGACAAAATTCTGAGATAAACAAATCAACATCTCAAAAGATGTAATAGGAGTGTCGATTCTGTGTATAAATTAATATCCCAAACCATAACTAGGTATAAATGAAATACAAGTAGTACTGTGCACTGTTATGCATTTACCACTTACCAGAGACCCGACAACTATAGGTAGCATCATTTTCATCTGCCACATAATGATTAGCGTCAAGAGACCAAGAGTGCTCCTACAACATGTCAGACCAGTGGAGAAGTTTCAGAGGGATTATAAGCATGACAAATTATTTAGTGAACTCACCAAATATGACAAGTTATGTTACTATGATTAAATTCCAGATATTTAGCATCTCTCAATTTTTTTTCCAGGAATCTTAGTTTTCAAGGCCATAAAAGCTAAAACAAAGAAAAATTGCAACTGCCATCAACTGGTAAGTTTATAACCTGTGTTTATTAGATTAGACAAGCCAGTTGGACTGCAAAAAAACTGACTCACAGGCTTTTCCAGGTTATCTGCTAAAAAGACCATGTAACTGAACCGGTCAAAACCAGGTTAAATGACCAGCTTTTACTAAAACCCAATGACCCAAACATTAGGAAATCTTGGTTTTCTAGTAGGTTTAATTTAATTCTTAGATTTTAATCTTTCAATTCCAGATCTCAGATTTATTTCAAAACTTTTTAGTTCCGGTCTCTAGTAAGAATGAAAATGATCCAAAATGTACAATTGTTGGAGAGAGAATTATGTGATTTTTAACAACCCAAAATCTTATGTACAGGAATGCTAAAGTCTAAAGTCTGGTATCAAACTATATTTTACTAACAATTAGATCCCATAGCATTCATTCAATACATGCGTGTGAACTTCCACAGATAGTATGCAGCAGCATGATTATTTTATATATGGTCTTAATATTCATAAATATCTAACTTTTGAGACAATCAGCGGTCAAGCCAGTTGGCTCACCGGTCTGACCAATGAACTGCTGAACTAAAGCTTGACCAGGTCAATGTCCTGTTTGGTTCTAATAATATTGCTGTAAAGCGTAAAGTGATGAAAATGTAATATTGACATCAGGAAGTGGTCCTTGGTACAGAGCATTACTTAGTGAATGGAAGAGAAGAGGAAAAGACAAAGAAGCGCACACAAAATGAAATACCTGTTCTTCGGTCATTTGCTGAAAACCCACTGTATAGTACACTAGTTCCTTGATGCTGCCTCGAATAGCCTGCATATAATATCTTTTTAGTTACAAACTATTGTACGCCATAAACATAATGTCGAACATTACAAAAAAATGTACCTTAGCCAATCTTGAGTTGTAAACTATGGTTATCAAAAGTTCAAACAGCTGCAATGAATGAAGACCATTACAGACTTGTTACAAGGTTGTGCGAGAAAAATAAATTGTTTGAAGAACTGAAAGCATTACCTGAAATTTTAATCCGGACAGTTATTCTAAACGCTTGAGCTGACTTAACACTAAAAGGGGTTAATGTTTTGTTATTAGACATCATTAACATGGAAATTACCTGAATGATAAAGGCCTCAAAACTTTGTTCAGCACCATCAGTGTCATACCTACCCGAATGGGAATCCTCTGTTCCCTGTACGCACGACAACTGGTAGATTTTGAATGAAGAAATAAAGGTTTGCCATAGAGGTGCCAATATACCTAAATTTAAAAACAATAAAAAGGTACAACTCTTTTAGATATGAAACAGGAGAATCAATATTTCACTAAAGATTCAATATAATTTTGGCAAAGTTCAGTATGAACTAGGTATGTTGCCATTCAGTTACTGGCTCCACCGTTGTTTTGGACTCTTTTGTTTACTTTACTCATATTCTTGGTTTTTCCTAGGTTTGCCTGGTGTTAACAACTAGGTCAAACATTTGAGGTTTTTTGGTTCAATTGAAGGTTAACGGTTAACACAGGTAAGTACAGGTAAAGTAATTACACAATTGGGTCTCAACAGCGAAATTGAGGGTTCTTAGAAGCTTTATTCCAGGTTAAATTGGTGCTTATTGAGGAAACAATACCATCTCAGTCAATGTACCACTAAGTTCAATTACGCCAGCCAAAATTTTAGTGTATCAATTAATGTAACAACTCTCACTCTTTTTTAAATTATAGTAACATACCTGAGAAAGGTCCATCCAATACGGTAGGAAAACTCTGAACAATCTGAAGCAAACATTTCAACACCTAAAGAGAAAGAAAAACAAAGCAACAGTTGTAATATTGATTGTTTTTAAGGTGTAAATGTAATAATTAAGAGTTGATCTCAAGTTGGTGAACCTACCTCCATTCTAAGGCTCCAGTCATCAGGATCTTCTGATTGCACAGGAGATTGCAATATAATTGAAAACTGCTCCATTAAGGGAGTAAGGATTGACTTTACCATATTAATAGCTTCTTTCTGCTCCAATGAACCAATTCAAATAGTTATTCAGATAAGAAGTTAAGCAAAACACACTATAACACTGTAGGTAATTATATCAACTTGCATTATTGAGACTAATCATGCTGCCTGAATCAATCTTTGCTTTATTTATAAACAATATTTTATTATTCTAGTGTTCTATTTTCTTTCTGTAGATGATGTTGAAGCCTCAACAAATGCAGACAACTTCATTTGAAGTTTCAAAGAATAAATGCAACAGAATGCTGGAAACCAGGTTTATGGGTATGAAGCAACAGCTAATTACTCTTTGTTCTGGACCTGACCATTATAGAATGGTAATCCTTGGTTATATATTACTATTGCCTTCTGAAATAAAATAGAAGAGCCAAAGTCCATAAATACATATCCAATGAGGGGGGAGTACATCAGATAAAAATAATATCTACCTACCTGATAAACACCGCTCATAGAACCCAGGACAGAGATGCAAACATGAACAATGGAAACAGCCTTTGCACGTAATATTTTCTCATACATCTGAAAAAAAAAAAAAAAAAAAATCAAATTCCAAGACTAACTAAGGTAAGTCATGTTCAATGTCCTTTCTTTTACATTAGTCGGCTTAAACTTTGAACTCACTTCTGGTGATGATATTATTTTGTGCATAGATGAAAACAGCTCTGGCATCAATTTTGGAACAGACACATCATCCAGATCACCTGACAGAAGGGCCAGGCATCTCAAGGCTCCTCGAACTGACACAGACACAGACACAGAGAGAGAGAGTCTCAGAGAGAGAGAGAGAAGAGTAGGGGACAGTGAGAGTGACAGTGTAAAGGATATCAATGAGTTCAATAAGAGTCTCAATGTTACTACACGACCAAGTACTTGCTACTGTATTAGTCAAATATTTCAAAACTTGAGCAGTACCTATCATTGCATAGCTGTTTAGTCCAGTAAGGTACAGTTCGATTTATGGTTCTTTGTGGTGCTATTTGGCCATATAGAGACCACAAATTGAGCCTTGATAAGGGATTAAACAATGAGTTGACCATCAATAGGAACAATTAGCATGCAATAGGCAATAGGTATTTAAGCTGGCATACACCTGTACCAGACCATTAAAACAGTATCCATGTTAAAGATGCTTGGTATCAGTGCATGCATTGGTAACCTTTTTGAAGAATCTGTTTGTTTTACCTCCATTTTGATTGCTTTCATCATTAATTAGCTTTATGAGAAAGGGAATCAACTCAGGCCACTCTTCTGGCCAATCATACTGGCCAATGGCAGCCATTGCCATGCCGACAGCTGTGCGAATCTTGCCATGAGAGTCATCTAAAGATAGCATCAGAAGTTGCCGAATCACACCCTGATGAAAAAAAAAAAATTAGATACGGGATCAGAAAATATCCAATCATGAAATCGTAACATGCATAACTACAAAATTGAGATCCGATGGCAATTTCTTAATAAAGCATATAACTGTGCAGAGAGGAAAAACAAAATCAAATTATGATAGCAGTTATTTCTTTGAGAAAAAAGAAGAAATTATGCCAACACTTGCTCATAGTACAAGTATTATATTTTTTAACCAGCCCAAAAGTACAGTAAGACAGAATCTGAATTTAAAAGGTCTGAAATAACCTTTTCTTCAGCAGAAACAATTGGAGGCACAAAATTTTCTTCATCTTCCTGCCAGTGCTGCTGAATAAACTGTTTCAGCAAAACCGCTGACAGGTGATTAAAATTAAGGAAAACATTTTTTCTCTGTGTTTTTGAGCTGTGCTTGTTACGGCAATTAACCGTGTTGTTCTCCATTCTATCAAACTTCAATGTGTAATATATGTGCAGATTCCAGGGGAACAAATAGATGACAAATTTATGTCAGTTTCATAGAATGAAGTGGGTATATATGTTCAAATTTTAAAATAGGAAATAGGAATCATTATCTGGTCAATGAGCCCTTTTTAAAAATAATTTGTCATGACATTTCTTATAAGTCGGAAACAAATGTTTGGTCAACATCAGGGTAAAAAAATATTAAAAAGGATATCTGACGCAACCCAAATGGAATCTCCTTGTTGAAAATAATCTTGGCAAGAGCAGCACCATATCCTGGAATTGGAGACCCCAACAATGTAATTAGCCCCGAATAATCTTAAATTAACAAGCATAATCTCATATAGAATCACAATGCTACATAAAAATACAGGAGTTTGAATTGTCTCCATTGCGCTCATAGTTGTACTGGTCCAAGTACTATGGAAAATGTTTAAAAAAAAATTAATAGGAAATAAGAATGGAGAACCGGGATTGATGGAGGCTTGCTTCAGAGACTCCTCAGCAAAGGATCTGATATCATGGTTTGTGTCGAGGGTGGCGCTGAGGCAATCGATCAAGCATTTCTGGTCTTGATCCAAGCCCGACTCCATTCGCACGAACTTGAATTTTGTTTCCGATTCCACTGAGAAATTGTATTTCTAGTGTATCTTGGGAGAGAGTCGAGAAAAGAGTAGACGATGGAAATGGAGTGGGTTCACTTTTCCCGCGAACTCTGTATGGAATTGGAATCTGAGGAGCGAGCGAGGGTTTTTAGGGTTTTTTTACGGACTTAGATTCTTTGTTTATTTTCCATGAATCTATTCCTGTGGCAAACTGCTGATTTGGGGCTACCCCAGGACTTAATTCTTGGGAATATCATAAGTTCATAATAACTACCTCAAAGTCCTCGTCCTCATATATTCCCTAATTTGTTAACATAATTTTTTTTTTATGAAGTGTAAGAATGTTTATTTTGAAAAATAATTTGAATTTAACTGTAAACATGAAAGTTTAAAACAGTATATGTATATTATGCAATTGTTATTTTAAAATAGTTTAGAATTCATTTTGTTATAGTCCGTAAATTTTAAATTTATTAATGACTAACAATTAAAACTTTCAACTAATTAAAATTCTAATTAATTAATTAGGGAAAATAAAAAGTTAGTTAATTAAAAGGATAATTTAAATTATGTAAGTTTGTTTATTAAACCAATTTAAAGATTTACATAATTATATATTAATTTTAACAAATGAAATTCATGATCTTAAAATATAAATTTTGTGGTATGTTTGTACTAAGTAAGTCATTAAATAAAAATATTAATAAAAGCTTTATTAGAAATTTAATAAATTCGACCATGAATATTTGAAATTTTGTATAAATTTATAAACCTAAATACCAACGAAATTAGTTGATTAAACGTAATCTGATTTATCCAAGTATGATCAACCTATATTGTTTCTATTATGATTATTCTTGGAAATATCTCAACCATTTACTTTAGGGCTGCACGGATCTTAAAGAACCTTCTCCTTATTAATCCCTCCCTTTCCCCTTTCTGTCTCTCTTTTGTACAAGCCGCTGGAACCCCACCCCTTCTTTTCACTGTCTGATGTTCGGACCCCACTGTCGCTCTTCCTCTTTCTCGTTCCTTCCTGGAGAAGGAACTGGGACGATATCTCTCTCCCACGCGCGACGGTACGATAGTCGTTGCTGTCCCGTCTCTCGTCAGATGACCCACGCGCTCGCAACGACTTCGCGCCCGCGAAGAATACAAGGCCACGAAGCCGTACCCGCGCCCTCTCCCTCTAGGCTTGCGTTTTCTCTATATCTTTCTCTCACTTCTTTTCTCTCTACTCTCTCTCTTTCTCTAAGAAATTGCTCCATCACACTTTGATTTTCCATCCACTATCTTTTATTTGTCTCAAACCCGAATTGAGTTTGCTCTTGTGCCCTTTTCGGTTTTGCTTGTGTCCGTGAAGCTTGAGGCAAGGTCGGAAGCGAAGAGGGAGATGGTTCCAACCGCTATCATGGTACCGACTTTCGCCACGACGCGATTCGGAAGCACTATTCGAATCTGAAATTTCTATGCTTAGTTGTACACTCGTACGTGTAGCTCGTGACCGGTTAAGAAGGAAGGTGGTGAAGGCAACAACCGACCTTGCCCGCCTTGGTACCGACAAGCTCTCGCCAAAGCACGATTTGGAAGCATATACGGGTAAATTATCAAATGCCTTGTTGTTTTCTTTTCTCGATTGAATGTGGGCTGAGCTTTGTGGCTCTTTTGCTTGTGAATTTCAATAAAGAAATAAAATTGGAAATGAGACTTTGTTCCTCTGTCAAGGCTGGACTCAAAACAGATTCACACTTAGTTAACGTCTTAATTGGCAACTTAAATAATTGGGTTAGGATAAAAACGTAGCAAATATCACTTGGTACCAAGACAAAAATGCCTCATACTGGTGCCTTAATACCTTTGTTGAATTTCTGACATTTTCATAACCTTGGTACAGCCATTTAAATTCCAATCTGAAAACTGGTACCAGTCCAGCTATGTACTTGTGTACTGTTCTGGCCGAATTCTGATAAATTCAGGGGTTGTTTGTAAGTTTCCCATTTTCTGCATTTTCTGTGCTATTCTGCAACATTCCAGGGTCTTCTCTGTAAATTTCAGTATTCTGCACAACTGTGGGTAAATTCTGGTAAATAACAGGGTCTATGGTGCAAAAATTCGGATCTGACAGGGTTCAGGGACCAAATTATGACAGAAATAAAACTGGTTTAGAAAACAGTCCCTGAACAAGGACCTCTTTGCGACAGAATGTAAAAATTTGTATGATAAGCCTTTTCTAATGGGAATTTCATAGAAATGTTAGTTTTAAAATGTTGAAAACGTAAGTAATAGTTTGGAGCAGCAATTTGCATTCAAGAAAAGATTATTTGAGGTTTAATTGATATTTCTCTTCTATGAATAGTTATTGGAAATAAAAATGAAAGTGGTCAAGTGTTCTTAAATAATTAGACAATTGATCAACTCAAAAACTCCAAACAAAATAAATTGTAAATAACAATTGTAACGTTAATGTATAATTATTAAACAAATATAATTAGTATAACTAATTTATTATAATTATAATATAAATTATCTTATATACTTATCTAGTATTTTGGTATGTTAATGTATATTCTAATGACATATAAACACAAGTATAATGTGGAGTCTGATCGTATGTGCAAATAATTCTTCATTCAAAATAAACAAGTGACACGTCATAAATTATTACTAGTTATTTTTAAACTTCAAAGTAGTATACGAATTAAATTAAAAGACCCCATACTGTAGTTAATTCAAAACAATAACTAAAGTACGTTAGATTAATCTAAACAGAATTAGACCCAATTTTACGCTCAATCGGAATTGAGTCAAACCGACCGAACTGATTGAGCAGATCTGAACCTTAGTTATTTAATTAATTAAATACGAACACTTAGTGGAAATGATCAAACGGGATAATAAAGGTTATGAATATTTAGTTTAGAATTTAATTAAGTTACGTATAAACTACAGGTCAGCCGACCTACGTAGATTTCGACCCGTGGACCTATCCAGCTGACGCTTATATAGGAGCAGGCGAGGATTACGTGGATCCCGGAGGCTATTAGCGTGTACAACCACTACTGCCCTACAGGTGTGGGATATCTGCATTATTCTTTCGTGGCGTACTCTTACCAGTCGACCACTTGACCTGACATCTGCACCTTTATTGTTGTAGTTGCATTAGAGCATGTTTAATCCTTTCTGAACTGTAATTTAGGATTTGCATAATCCCTTCTAAATGGAAAATTTACTGCTTTCTTAGGAGTAGAGTAATTTAATTAATATTGTATTAGATTAGGTTATTAGTTGTACTCTTCTCGTAGAGGACAACATAGTATTTTAGTTAAGCATGTGCATTGGTGAGAGTGAGTAGAAGACCGAGTGACTGCGTTCCGGCTGGTTGATATGGAACCGGTCGGCCCGTTAGCCATTGAGCCGAGGGGCCACTTGGTTCCTCGGGTGGTCTTTTAGGAATATTATATTATTATATGCATTAAGTTGGAACTATATATTCTTTTCTATCATTTTACTATTTACATGCGGACCGATCTCGAGCCCAGAGGCACGAAAACGATTCGAGCTATGTCTTCTCTACATTAGGAGCTATCAGTATAGTACGGCTTACCTCGTAGCCCCAGGTCGCGTGTTGGGACCGTACGCCTCTGGAGGTCTCATACCCGGCGAGGATGACACGCTCCAGAGGGTCTCATGCCCAACGCACCAGTGTGCTGTCCTGGGGGGTGGCATTGTGATGTAAGCTGGGGTGACACGTCACTAGAGGTCGCATACTCGTCCTGGATGCCACGCTCTAGTGAGTCTCATGCCCGGCGAGGATGACACGTCACTAGGGGTCGCATACTCGGCGAGGATGACACGCTCTAGTGGGTCTCATGCCCAGACCTGCGGCAAAAGGGTCTCACGCCTTTGAGGGTGACACGCCTATTTGATTCATGTCTATAGCCAGACAATGGAGGCATCATTGCTCATGAGGAAACGGATTAACTTATTCTTACGTCTTGCATGTATGTTTTCTCCTATTGAATTATATTGGTTTGAATATATGAATTTAAATTGGCACGACACCGGGTGATAAAGTTATCCGTATTATTATTATATTAGTTTGTACACACAGTACTTATTGTACTGGACTCCGATTGATTATAATATATTCTTCTGCTTGTATTTTATTTTGGGAAATTTTAATCATGTTGGCATAATAGGATAATCGCATCATTTCATTTATTATATGTATTTTCTTTTGTAGTTATTATGATAAGTTTTATTTCCGCAACATGTGCATTAAAAGAAACAATTACCGACTTTACGTAGATTTCAAATTTAAAATGTGCTTTGACTTAGAGAATCCCTGAAGGGATAATACTGGGTCACATACTGGGCGATCATTCGCTCACTCACCTTTTTTTGTGAGATTTCAGGTACAGGGACTGGCGATCTGCAGCAGGAGAAGTCAGGAGCTGTCCCCGAGGGCTACGCCGTTTGATATAGTGTTTAGAATATTTTGTTTAGGATTTTGTGAGTCTGATGTTTTTGTTATACATATTGGACTTGATAGATTATGTATCCCATTGACTAGTTGTGTTTATTTTATCCCGATGTGGATTGTATGGATATCATGTATGTATACTTATATTTATTTGATATTTATGACTTTTGCTTGATCATTTTATTATTGCTTCCGCTGTGTGATTATTATTTCTGTTTAGCCTTGCGTGTCTTTATGATTATTAGACACGAGGCGGGGATTAATCACATCCTAATCCGGAAATCCTGGTTCGGAGTGTGACACATTTTGTAGTAGTCAAATCTACATCTTAAATATTCTTTTTTAATAGTTTTTTTTAAGGATAAGGTGGCAAGTTGCTATATCCCGATATTTTTATTAATATCCAAATTTAAATACAAATTAATATTTATATCTAGTTTAGCTTGGATATTTTAAGAATATCCAAACCGGTCATTTAATGGTCGGTTCGAATTTTTTTCCCAACCAGTTAAAAAATGGCCGGTCCCAATTTAAATTTCAACCGGCCAAAAAATGACTGAGGGTATTGAGCAGGTGAAGCGACTGGGATCATGAGGGACACCATGATAAAGGAAGAAGCAATTGGGATGGGAGGAGAGTGAGAGACAAAGAGATGATTGAGAGCGGGAGGGAGAGCATGGGAAGTGATAGGAGAGAAGAAGATGCAATTGGGACTGGGAGCGAGAGAGCAGATGAATCGATGGGAGAGAGGATCAGACTCTGACGGTAACTTAACGAAGCACTCTGTCAAGTAGAGATCCATCTGATCCATCTGATGACACAAATTTTAACTACGATTGGATGGTACAAATGCCCATCAAACCAGTTCCATGGGCATCGGAACGCCCCAGGATAGAATGCAAAACTCTCCTTCCTCTTTCCCTATCTTGCCACTCATGCAATACTTCTTCAAATACTAATTTTTCAAGAAAGACTTAATCACTGATATTAAATATAAAATGCACACAGATCATTTCATTTGATTTCTCAATTATAACTATAGTAAATAATGCTTCTCCTTTCATTTTTTTCTTGCTGTTCTTATACTTAACATCATGAATGACAATAACAAAGAGATGAATTAGACACTCGTTGCAAAGCAAGAATAACTAGAATATTTTCTTTTTTGAATAAAGATTGAAGGTTAACTCATGTATTTAATATCCACAAATGATTGTCCTTTTCAGATTTCGAACATGCGACATTTCACATGGAAAAGAATAACTAGAATAGTTCTTTTGCCATTTGTCTTATTAGAATAATAAAATTCAACTTTTTATAAAAATAAATTATTATAATAAGACAAACAAGTTGAATTGTCTGATCTAGCTATTCAAATTTAACCAAACACAAAATAAATCATATATAAACAATGCCAGAACCAATCATTTGATGCGCACCAACGTGGTAAAGAGTAAACAAACATTTATTTGATGTATGATGCTGATTTTTCAATGAGTGAGGCTACGGTACTATGCATAGCACGGTTTGGTCCGTGCTACGGCTCAATATTTGAGTTTTCAAAATCCTAACGGTCAATCCGAACCGTTCAACATGATTATAAAATGAATATGTACTTGCAAACCAAATTTTACATTTTTTCAAATTGTTTTACTATTTTTTTAGATAGGTAGAAAATCACTTGATCTGAAAATTCTGTACCATTCAAAAACAGTGATTTTCTACCTATCTAAAAAAATAGTAAAAAAATCAAAAAAATGTAAAATTTGATTTGCAACTACATATTCATTTTATAATTATGTTGAACAGTTTGGATTGACCGTTAGAAATTTGAAAACTCAAATATTGAGCCGTAGCATGGACCAATCCGTGCTATGCATAGTACCGTAGCCTCACTCTTTTTCAATCTTGACTAATCTTATAAATTATATAGAAATTTAATTTGTGATAATGAATGCATCAATTAAGAAATAAGCTACCAGCTCGACTTTTCCCTTCACCTAGTTGGTTACAACAGTCAATTCCAGAATACTCCATCTTATCATCTAATCCTGCAAATCTATCTCCCCGGTTTATTATCTTGTTTCAACAAGAACTGTAAATCATTCTTTCTTAGCGTACGTATTGCGTCAAAAGTACAGCTCTTTATCCCCGTATACTATGTTGAAAATAAACATGTATATAGGCATACATGGACAGCTTGATAGAAGTACAAGATCAGAGTTTTTTTTCTTCTCTAAACTCGATAACCTGACAAACCTTAATAATTGCATGCCAAAAATTACAAAACTGAGCTTAATGCTGATAAAAAAATCACAACAGAAGTCAATAAATCCACTAAATAACCCGATGTGATGAAGAAAAAAAATAATAAAAGTAATGGCCAGGGAAGAAATATACTATCCAGGATGAAGAAAATTACAGCATTAATGCTTCAAGTTTTGGCAAAACAAAATTTAACAAGGACGGAATTTCCTGGCAGCTCTCAACTCTTGTATGCGCCTTTTGTCCTGCTCGAATTTCTCCTGAAGCATCATTAACTCTGCAGCACAAATTAGAATAATAAGCTCACACACTTGTTAGCCTTGTTAAACATAAGGGCATTTTGTCGCTCGATTGCTTAATGGTCAGAAAATGTAATTTAAAAGAAAACATAAAAAAAGGAAAAAATGATTCATCCATTTACTGCGGTGTTGATACCATCCCTTAACCAACCAAATCTCAATCAGTACCTATAGTTCTAATTGCATTCTTTCTGTTAATTTATTTAGTTATTGTTTTCATTGCATAGCTCAATTGATACCTGAACACTAATATACAGGAAGCTACATCAAAATACACTAGCATACCAGTACCAACTGAGGGGTCCCAGTAGATGAAGCTAACTGAAAGTCACAATTATATTCCCGTGGAAAAATAAATATTAACGGACTTCACAACAAGAAAAGAAGTATACCGTTTCTCCGGGCATCTCGTCTTTGGAACCGGTAGAAGTCGAGAGTGACCTCCTTACTCTTCTTCTTGGACATTTTATCAAGGACAGCAGCTGGTGCAACTGAACCTACTGTAATTCCACTTTCAGCATCTGTTGTCTTCTTCCTGCCTTTGTGGTGTGCCACAACTGTCCAGCCCCCTTCTGCTGCTGCTGCTTCTCTCTCTTGTTTTTCCTGTTTTCAGAACAATTTGTTATATTCATTCTTCAAATTTGTAGAATTCCATTTTGTTTTCAGGACACTGTGGACATTTGTGTATGCATGTTTATTTTCTCTCTTTCTTTTTTGAGCTTTATTTTTTAACTACACATTGCCAGAACTCTCATCTTCTCATTTGGGGATGGGCTTTACCGTAAAAAAAGAAATTAAAGAACAGGAAATTATAAGAAATAAGAAAACCACCTTAACGCAACTCTTTTTTTTTTTAAAGTAAAGAAAAACTGGCTGTGTGAGCCAATGAACATTTACCTGCTCAAGTTTTGCCTCATGATCAGATATGAAATCATCTATTCTTTGTTGAAGCACATCTATCCCTGGTCTGCTCTCCTTGTATTCCATAAGCCATTCTGTTGAAAATATCCTCTGTTAAGTCTGTTATATTATACACTTACAAATTGATTTCAAATATAATGCACAACAGTGTCAAATCTACAACACTACAGCCTATAATTAGCGTGCCACCTAGTTACCACTACATGTTGTACACTGCCTGTCACATACTAGTAAACTTGACTGGTATACAATTTTCAGTATCTGGAATGTTAATTCACAGTGATAACAATAATATCGGAAGTTAAAAAAGCGTGCCCAATTGAATACTTTATATATCCAATTAAGTCCCACCAATCAAAGTTCTAATCTCAAAATTCATACTTTTCATTCCTCTTGAATAATCTTCATCGACTGATGAGATCTCTTCGGCATTTTCCTCATCCATCTCAATACTTTCTTTTAATTTCTTCTCCTTAAGATCCTGCTTCTCAGGCTTTGATTGAATATCCTGCTTCTTGCTAATTTGGTTTTTCCCTTTCTTTTTCTCCTTTTCTGTCAAAAGTTAAACACAGCAAAACATTGCTTTGAAAACTTACAAGTTGGAATATATTTTTTTTTTTTGAATGGACCATAGGGTCTGGAACTTACTCAGTTTCTTTTTTGTCACGCTGATTGACTCTCCCTGATTACCCAAGTCATCACCTAACAAATAAAATTTGACAAACTTTATGTAATAAGACATCGATAGGAAGAAAACACATAAACACTTAACAGTATCAATCCATACCAGGTGAGACTGCTTTTTCTTCTTTCTTGCCAGAGATTCTCTCTTCATTGTCAGCCTCTGTAGAGCTCTTAAGCTTACGCAATATTTTGTCTTTCAATTTCTTTTTCTTTATCTTAGTCGATGCATTTTTCCCAGATTTTACCAATTTTAGACCTTCAGTATCTAACAAATATGGAGTAGGAATTAAAGGTCATCACAAAGGTCATATATAAAAATATTTACGAATGAACGTAATAAGTAATCATTTTGCAAAAAAGAGAAAAAAAAATAATACTACAACTAACCCTCGGTAAAGTTTACTGGCTTAGCAACTAACTACTAAATGACAGATACTGATAACATGCTTGGTTCAGTACCACTTCAATAGTTCCAGTACAAGATGCGGTCCCGGCAGAACAAGAGAACACAGGAATCTTACCAATTCAGTCCATTGTTACGCCCTTTTTTGATATTTTTCTCTAAATTCTCAGTGTGCTGGTCTTTAAGCACAACTCAGGTAAAGTACCAAATTGATCAGTTCAAGGCTTAATCACTCAACTAGGTTATAATTTAATTTGGCAATATAAGATTTCCTGATACTGGTAGTGTATGTATCAATCAAAATTGCGATCTCGGGTCTCAGGGTTTAAACTAAAGATATTTAAACTAAACCTTTTGCAACTACTAGACGGTGCTTGCTCTCATCCATGGCAAGGTTAACTCCTGCCGCTTCATTCACAACTTTTTTCTTCTTAAATTTCTTCTCTGGTTTCAATTTAAGCATCCCCTTCTTCTTCACTTTTTCTTCTCGCTTCTCTTTCTTATCTAAATTAAAATCCGAAAAAGACGCAATTAGCATTTAAAATTCAGCACCCAGAAATTACAGTACTACCAATCAATTATTGTCGAAGAGCAAAATAACAGTTGAGAAAACAAGGACCTTTTGCCATGGGTTTAAAGCCAAAACGGAGAGCTAAGCTTTCAGAAGTAAAACAACAGCCACTCCAGGTTAACTACGGCGCTGGTTGGGATAACAAAGGGAGACCGAAATGGAGAGAAGGAGTCGTGGAAAAATGGAGAAGATGCGGCGGCCGGCGGCTAGAAGAGTGGGAAACTGGAATACACGTTCATTATGTATTTCCATTCATGAAAATAATATATGGACAATTAATTTAATGCAGCCATTTCAATTCATGAAAATTTTGAATCAGCAACTAAATATAGCAGATTTTGAATTATAACTAATTGTGAAACTAATTGGAAACAGTGCAAAAAACCAAGTCGATCGACCCTTCGACCGAGTTGGAACCAGATATTAAACCAAAGTTCTAAATTTTTTTTATCTATGATAGTTTATATGTATGAACTTGTAAAAACTGTCAAGAGGATTCATTAATTGCACACCTTATAGCTAGTACCAACCGTGGCCTGATGAAGTGACAGCTTCACTACAAATTTTTGCTGCAATAAATTAAAAAAAAAAACTATATTAATTTTACCAAATTGAACCAGCAAACACAATTGTGCATTTGTATAAAGAGATGTACCTAGTTGCATCAAAGCCACTGATATAACAATATTTGGAAGAACTTATCCCACCATCCGTCCCCTACAAAAATTTAAAATAAATTATAATGTAAGAAAGTAGAGCTCAATGAGAAGGCTTAGGTTCTTTGCCAGAAACATACAAGTCATTGCGCAGCCATAGGTTCTTCAAAGTAAAACAGTACACAACTACAAATATATACAATGTATAAGTCATTGCTTGGTACTAAAAAAAACTAACCCATAGGTTCTTCAAAGTTCAGTTTAGTAACTTTTCTGTGCACAGCCATGAAATAATGGTAAATAAAAGAAAAAATATATATATGTCACCAAATTCACCCAAATCTCAATATTCTCAGATTGAGAGTCAGAAATCACAATTTAATATTACAAACAATTTTATAGTACGTCGAGGGATACCTCAGAAAAAGAAAAATGCTTGATCTCTTCAATCTTGTTACTTCTCGTATCTGTGTTGATCTCAATCTTATCAGATCCTTCTTCAAAACCTCTATAAATTTTTTTTTGCTGCAATAAATTAAAAAAATATATATATTAATTACACTTTCACCTCTTAACAGTTAGCACTATTAATTTCGACCCCAAAAAAATTGAGATTAACAACACAATCACATGTACATTGGGTGGTGCTGACAACATGGATTGCATTGACTTGTACATACAAGGTTGTAAAATTAAATTTTCAGAAGTATAACTGTTTTTCCTTTAAGACAATTTTCAGAAGGCAAAAATAAAATAAAATATTCTTTTCGCAACAACGGAAATGCAATAAAAAAAATTAAAAATCAAATAGATAAATTCCTAACAATTACCTTAACACTTAGCAAGCCTCCCAGAGAGTGGTATAATTCTAGCAGTGAGCTTGCATCCCTGAAAAACAATAGCAGAAAATAAATCTTTAATGACTTGCATCAAACTCAAATACTCAATCGATTCTGTTGAGCAACCCTATCAAATTGATTCAATGACTTGCATCAAACTCAAATACTCAAATACTCGAATATTCAATCACTTGCATCAAACTCAAATACTCAAATACTCAAATTGATACTAAACCAAATCACACAACGCTAAAGACCCTAAACTTCAAATTGATTTCTAAGTATGATGTGTGAAAAGGCGAAACGGTACCTGAAAATGTGAAAATTGCGCAGCGGCTAAGAGACGCAGCAGAGGTGGCGCGACGGATGAGAGGTGGCGCGACGAAGGAGAGGTGGCGTCGGCAAGAGAGAGATCACTTTGCCGGGAGACTGGCGGCGAAGGGGGACTAAGAGAGATAGAGAGGCGATATCGCATTATCGCGAGTCGGTCTGCTGGCTGCTGCTCAAAACCTTTTCAAACGGGCTGCTCAAAACATATTCAAACGGGCTTCTCAAATGGGCTGATGATTGTACATAACCGAACTTTGTTCAGGTCCTGTTCGGATTCGGTTCGTAAATGTCCGGATCGCTCATTGCAAATGCTACATCAGATGACTTGAGAGTAGGTCCGATGGGCATCGGACCTACCTCGGTTCGATGGGTTTAATCACCATCGATTTGCTTTTAGATTCGTGTGGAATTCTTTAATCCCCGTGCATGTATGTTTCAATTTCGTGCGCACAAATCTTGTACTAAATCGGACGGTCAGAGTGGCGTTGAACCTAAAAGTAGGTCCGATGGGCATCGGACCTACTCCGTTCTCACATCAGATAGCTCTATAGGGGTATCAAGGTCTTAATGTACTCTTTTTAACTCTTTGGTGATAATTCTATGGTTTCCAAATAATCTTTATTTCATCTATACTACTATATGGACTTATTGTCCGTCCTTTGAATTTAACTCATTGCAATGTAATTTGGCACGGGATGAGGCAATCTCCAATTAAAATTAAAAGGTTATATTTGTCAATTCAAGTTTTAAAATAATTAAATAAAATGGTGAATAAATAGAAGGGGATAAAAAAAATAATGTTAAATTTTTGTAAGAATGTTAGATATTATTGTGTTTTCATGAGAATATTAGCTATTTTAAAAGTTTACATAGACACTAGAAATTCTCCTTTATTCTAAAATCTAAATACTGGGATTATACAATATACAATATCTTATCTTAAGTTATTTTAAAATAATTGCAACAAACTCTAAATGGAAAGCCCTCTGTGGAAAAGCCCAAAACATAAATGGTATAAAGCCCAAAACTGGGCCCTAATTCGAAATTAAAATAATTTCATTAGTTCCGACTCAAATCTTCTTCTCCGAATAGCACAGCCAGTGTAGTAAAATTCGGTTTATTCGGCCGTATATTCGTATTCGGTTGTAATAAGTGTTTTAAAATTCAGTTTATATGCGGTATTCGGAAGGCCACCGAATACCGAATATACGGTATGCGGTCAAATATATGGATTTTTATTCGGATGTATATATGCAGATTTAAAATAAAAATTCATATTAATAGTTAGCAGCATAGCAGAAAACAAGCAGGATAGCCAAAAAACAAGCAGCATGATCCTATTAAAAAAAGAAATGTTCATATCAGAAGCATGTATCAATTGCTTAATGTTTTGTAACCTTACAAGTCAGTTTGGGTAGAAAACT
The DNA here is from genome assembly GCA_025461045.1 of Carex parvula. Classification (NCBI taxonomy): domain Eukaryota; kingdom Viridiplantae; phylum Streptophyta; class Magnoliopsida; order Poales; family Cyperaceae; genus Carex; species Carex parvula. The sequence goes on along the minus strand of JAJGRW010000379.1, from coordinate 623,748 downwards.
ATTGCTCGAGCTCGGTTATTTTTTGTTTTTTAGTCTAACATATTGCGGGTCAGTTGGGTGAGGGTTGATTTGGGGAGAAATTTGGGTCCGATGGGCATCGGACCCAAAATGAGTTCGACGGGTTCGCTCACCGTCCGATTTGCTTTAGGAAGCTCGCCCGCAATTTCGCGTCTGCTTTAAAATTCGTGCGCACGAATCTTAAAGTGAATCGGACGGTCCGGAAACCCGTTGAACCCAAATTTGAGTCCGATGGGCATCGGACCCAAGCCTTTCTCGTTGATTTGGGTTTGGTTAAGTCTGGATCAGGCCAATAATTCAATCTGTCAGATTTTACAAGCTCTAACAATACACGTCTGCTGTCTTCCCATATTCTAATACGGGCCGAACCAATGGATAATGATAACACGTAACAAAAGGAGTTTTATTACATCAGCTTTATAGATGGTACCTGATTTCTTGAAATCAATTATGTGCCTCCGTATTTCATCAACTTTGGCCCAGCCACACGAGAGTGGATCTATATGAAGATATATACCAGATATACGAGGATCATATGCTGCCTTGTAAAAATTTTCACAAATTTGAGGTAGAGAGAGCCCTGATGCAAATCGGGATTTTAATTGATCGGATATCTGAAATTATTAGAGAGGGTTTGTTACAGGATAACTTAACATAAAATTGACAATTTTTTTTACATCTTTATTGGTAAGGCAGACAAAACCACAGATGACATATATTAAACAGAGTTTGAGTGACTTAGTAAATTGATAGAAAATCACAGAACAACAATTGAATTACATTACTGATCATGCGATTAGCTTCAATCAACTACATTTTTTTCTTGGCACATTATGGTGCTTATTACACATAATTTAGGCTTAATTTATTATCGCAAGCCAAAATGAAATTTAAACTCCATCCCCAGTTCCAACTAAATCAATTAAGTTTAAAATATAATAACCTGCCCACTGAGCTTCATGGAAAGAACGCTTCCCTTTCTGACACGCTGCCACGGAGGGGCTATAAGCATCTTCAGCTGGACCAAAGATTGGCGCCATAACATGACCTCCTCCATCTCAAACTCCCCGCTGGGAAACTCCTCGGAAGCCTTGCTAGCATAGACCGATCGAAGAGCGCCATCACCAGCCTTAACCTTCGCCTCTTCTATCTCCTTTGAGGAGGATTCGCCTCTTCTGGTTCCAAACCGAACTGCGCCACCCATCTCTCTCTCTCCCGCTCCCCCGTACCGCCTGCTTCACTGTTTCTGGTCGTCGTCTCTCTCTTTGCACAGCCCGTTCTCTTCCTCCTTCTTACTGAGCTGGTAAATAAACCTGACTGTAAACCTAATCCTAGGTAAGATGGCGGATTTGAAAAAGTGGGTCGAAGACAATCTGATGCACCTAATGGGATACTCTACCTCTCTCCTCTCGCAGTACGTCATTCGATTGGGTAATAACAACTACATTTATTACTTTACATGACAATTCTCCTTATAAAGTCTGTTGCTTTTGCATTACAACTACTTTTCTTAATTAATGCCTCGATGAATGATTGATTTCTATTTGTATCAATTGCAGCTAAGGAGGCTGCATCCCCAACTGATTTAACTGCTAAGCTTCTCGATTGTGGTTGCTCGTCGTCAGATGATTTGCGCACCTTTGCCAGTGGCCTTTATAACAAAGTTCCCCATAAGCAGTCCGGTTTAAGTGTATGTTTCTTCTTACTCGCCGCTTCTTCCTCAATTTTTTTTTTTAATCATTTGGCCAAAATTGAACTGGTATGGTACCCACATTTTCTCAAAGGCACCTGACACAAGTGGTCCCCATGGTTGCATCTGTACCAGTGATCCTTGCTGAACAGTAAGGTACAGGTGCTTGGTACACGGGCGGAAGCATGTATTGGGGAAAGGGGCTAAGCCCCCCCCCTCCCTCTCAATTTTCTGGTTCCACCTCTGGTACAACAATATTCCTCCTGTATTATGTAAAGACAAGCTCTTACATTGTTGCCTCCATTTGTGTTTACTTTTACTAGGCGTATCAGAAAGAGGAAAGAGAGACTGCTAAGCTTGTCAGAAAACAAATGACATACAAGCTTTTAGAAGGAGACGATGAGGATGCCGATGAAGCAACAAATTTGAATTCAAACTCGAACTCAAAAAAGGAGAAGGTATCATCTTCGTCGAGTAAGAAGCGGTTCAGAAAGAAAAGCGAAGTTGAAGAAACCGGAGATGATGACGAGGTATGATGAAACGTTTCCATTTTAAAGGATTTAGGAAAGATATAGAATGGAATTGTATTTCATTGATTCAATCTTTAGTACAGATACATCATGTATTTATAGTCACGGTTTAAAAGTAAAACAATCCTATAACTTAACTACCGTTAAGAGTCCTAATCAATCTTGCTTGCTCCAGTTTGATTTGGTCATATCTTGTTTGCTCATGTTGACTTGGTCAATACATTTGCTTCATTGTTCTGGGTTGGAAATTGGCCCCTTGACCTTTGGGGTTCCATATCCTCTGAGTTATCTCAACTGCAGTTGATGTCAAAACCGGGTCAAAAAGTATATTCGGTGCTTATTTAGATGCACGGGGCAGTATTAATATAAAATGGGTTGCTTTAAGATTTGTGCTGAACGGTTCAGATTTTGTATGGATGAACCCAAAATTTGAGATATCTTAGAGGATGCGAATTCCAACCTTTGAGCTTTCTCATTGTACCGGATGAACTGCATTTTGTTCCACCCCTTCACTGTTAAGTTTTGTCAATCTTATTTAGCTGTCATTTCTATCATATTGGCTGATTTCTGTGAAAGAGACACCAAAATTTGAATTTTTGGGTAATCTATTTTCTTTTATATAGTATAATTTTGAACAAAACTTATATGAGCCCAATGTTTAAACAGCGAAGAAGATAAATTTAATGGGCACATTGAAAGGCCTAGGATCTTGGGAGCTAGTTTTTGACTTCAATATTTGTTTGCTTGTTTACAATTTACTGCTTATCCTTTCGTATTTCCAACCTTTCATAATTACGCTTTGTTGCCGACAATTTAACTCAATTTTATGTTATGTAGGAATTGGAAATTGCAGGAACACGACAAGCTGTCAGAAGGCGCACCGATGAAAATGATGAAGATTTGGAGGTGAATTTATACTTCTTTTGTGAATAGATTACAAGCACAGTTTCGGGGAAGAAAATTAGTTGATTTTTTAGTTCTTAAATTGTAGTCCGAAGAAGCTCTTAGGAGGGATCAAGAAGAAAGGGCACAGTTGGAAAAGAATATGCGAGAGAGAGATGCTGCTAACACGCGAAAGGTATATTTATTAGGGCTTTTCTTTTCTGCTATTTTGCTTAAGCATCTGTTAGTTTTTATATCTTTGGTTTGAAATGGAAATGAAAACTTCTGCATCGTGCCTCTGTAAGGCGTAACAATTGTTTCCAGCTGTTACCAGTATCATTCCACCAAATAAACTTCTGAATAGGGGTGTTCATTGGGTCGGTTCGGTTAAAACCGAATTAAAATAGTCAAACCAAAATTTTATTTGGTTTTCAAAAATATAACCGGACCAACCGAATAACACCAGAACCAAAATAACCAAAGTAAATTTTGGTTTGTTTGGTTGAACCAGAAATAAGAGAGTTTAGATTTTAAAAGGTCAAAACTCAATACATACGCCAATACATTTAATAATCATAGATAAATATAAGTTTTATATATATGTTGCTGATATTACATGCATTCTTTAATTCCTATACAAAATATGAAGATGTTATAAAATATCCAAACAAAAATTTAAGTTGTTGATATTACATACATTATATATATACAGCATGGATTTGAACCATATAGAGTTCAGTCGGTTCGGTCTTCTCAATTTTGTAAAATCAAAACTGAACCAAATATAAAAAACTGAAGTAATTCAAAAATTCAACCGAACTTATCCATTTAAACCAAAAACCCGAATCATTTAATCCAAACTTTTTCGATTCGGTAGAAAATCAAATAAACCAGACCCAATAAACACTCCTATTTCCAGCTGGTACCTGTATCATCCACTGAATAAGCTTCTGTATTTTATCTGTCATCAGATGAAGTGTTTCTTTCTTGCTTTTTCTTTCTCTTCGTATTTGTTTGTTTCATAAGTTTCAGTATCGGTACCCTTTTTTTTTACAATATCACCCCTTCTTTTTGGATGTTTAATCCTTTTCATTGTTGTTGCCTTTTATAACAGCTGACTGAGCCAAAAATATCCAAGGAGCAGCAAGGTATGATCAGTTGGAACTGTTATTTTTTATTACAGGTTATATCACTCTTTTTTTTTCCAAGGAATTATCAGTAGATTATTTACCTAACTCAGATTTATTGAAATGGCAGAGGAGATTGTTCGCAGATCAAAAGCATATGAAAAGGATGACATAAATGATCTACGGTATTTATTTTCACTCTATTTAAGATTTAATTTTTTTTTCTATTAAGATAAATTCATCTTTACTTTTTCTCCTTATCCTTTTTTTTAATAACAGAAAGCACTCGAGACGAGCATATCTTGACAAAAGAAAAGAGAAGAAGCTATTAGAGATTGAGTAAGTAGATACTTCTTTAGTACAGTAAGCAGCTGTTTTTTGTACACCACTAATCACTGAACCTTGACTTGTATTTATTCTTCTGTAGAGATGAAATAAGAGATCATGAATACATATTTGAGGGTGTGAAACTGACTGAGGCCGAAGAAAGGGAATTAAGGTAACAATTTTCTCTTTCTGTTTCCCTTTTACAAGTATTTGTTTCTTGAATTATCAGCAATGAAATAGTTGAATCGACTGATAGGGAGGTTCAGGGGCAGAAGTAGACAGAGAGAAAGGGGTGCTGAGCACCCCTTATAAATTGGAATTTTCAGTTTTGTCCCTTGAAAATTTTTTTATACAAAAATTATACTATTAGTTCCCTTCATAAAATGAAATTACAGAAAACTTATTTACCAGCTCCCCTTGTCTCAATTTTCTGGTTGCCAGTACAAAGTTCACTCCAAAGGTTAGCAACAAGAGACATTGGGGGTTTAAGGTGTCATTAAAGCTGCAGGGATTTATATTTTTCCAAAAAGAAAAGAAAAGGAACAGAATCAAATCAAAAGGATAAAACCAAACAAAGAAGGGCAGAAATATTTTTATACATTTGAATAACTCTTTCTATGTTTATTATCCTCCAGGTATAAGAAACAAATATATGAACTTGCGAAGAAGCATTTGGAGGAGGATAACGACGATGAGGTACTGCTTGTTTTTCAGTTTTGATTCTATTAACTCCATGTTATTTAGTTCATTTTATTTTTTATTTTTATTTGACCATCTAATGTTAATTATTTAATTGTAATTTAAAATTCAGTACAAGATGCCTGATGCGTATGACGTAGATGGGGTAATAAATCAGGAGAAAAGATTTTCTGTTGCAACGCAGCGCTACAGGTAAATCACTTTAAAATTTATGCAGAGTACATGCACATATCATTTTTGCACTAATTACCCCTTGCTATGTATTTTGCTTGGGGGCGGTGGGCAGTTCTGGCTCCTCTCTCTTTTCCTCTGATTTTCCTGATTTTCGTTCAAAATTTTTTTGGATTTCGTGCGACTGTAACTCTGCAGTCCTACGTCAAATGGGTTGTAAAATAATGTAATAGTGGGTAACCATGACTCATTTTACGAAGCATAAGATCTGTACCGGTCGTTGAAGAACCGCACGAGGCAGGTGTTGACACCTTTCCTGGTTCAGGTGGGACCCACGCGCTATTGTCGACCCCTTTGCAAGATTTTCTGTGACTTTGTTTGTGTGGATTCAGTTTTGAAGCTGATATTAGTTAAATTGTTATCCATAACACAGAAAGTAACAAAGTTAGTGCCACAAACATTTTCTCTGCTTTTTATAAAAATCGAGAAGTTAAATGTATTATGCATTGCAGCTGTCAAAACTATTTAAATTGCGAAGTATCTGACAGATTAATAAATCTATATTTTAAACTTGTATATATCTCTATCCATAAATCAGTTTGAGATGATATTTTTTTTTTCCAAAATGCTCATCTAATATTAAATATAAAATGCGCGTCTCATTTTTACAAAATGTCACCATATTTACAGTCTATTTTTTTGCGTATTAAATTTCCAAAAATGTAAAATTGGTGTTAGAATATAAGATGATACACACATTCAGATGCATGCATGTACCAAATCATTTGTATTAAAATAATATCAAATTAACAATCCATACCCACAAACAAAAAATTCTGTTAAAACAACTATGCAACAATTATTCTCCAATATATTTACTACTACAATACAAAAGCAAAACAAATAATATGACGTGCCGAAGCAACACGAGGCAGTACATTTAGTTTCTTTGTGCTGTATGAGCATATTATTTTTTCTAACATTTTTTTTTTGTGGGGGGGGGTGGAAGTATAGGGATCCTGAGGCTGTGGAAAAGATGAATCCCTTTGCCGAGCAGGAGGCCTGGGAAGATCACCAAATAGGTTTTGTCACGTTTTTATTAATTTGTTTTGTATCTTCTCTTCATTAAATTTTGCGACACATGGGTTTGTTAATAATTTTCCCTTGTTTCATCAGGAAAAGCAACGCTCAAATTTGGCTCGAAAGATAGGAAGAAAGGTTCTGAGGACTATGAGTAAGAAAACTTCATGTTATCTTTTAGCTTTGTCTATAGAGTGAGGCTGTGGTACTACGCATAGCGCACATTGGTCCGTACTTTGGATCAATATCTTCGTTTTTAAAGTCCAAACAGTCGATCTGAACCGTTCAACATGATCTCCATATGAAAATGTATTTGCAGACTGAATTTTATATTTTTCAGATTCTTTTTACTTTTTTTTAGATAAGTAGAAAATCGCTACTTTTGATGTCTAGAATCTTTAGATCAAGTGATTTTCTACCTAATTAAAAAAATAGTAAAAAAATTTCTAAAAAATGTAAAATTTGATTGCAAGTACATTTTCATATGGTGATCATGTTGGACGATTTAGATCAACTGTTTGGACTTTGTAAACTGAGATATTGATCCATAGTAGGGACCAATATGTGCTATGCATAATACCATAGCCTCACTCTTGTCTATATTTAACATTTATGGGATCACGATACTGACACCAGCCTGTGCCATACATATCCTGCAATTTAATCTCTAATTAAATTTTCTTATTTCAGTTACGTATTTGAAGACCAGATCGATTTTGTCAAAGTGTCAGTTATGGATGGCATTGATGAGGAGCCAAATGAGGCTGAGGAAGCAAAAACTATTTCCAAAGGACTCCAGGTACTTCCTTGAAAATATGTGACTTGTATTATTTCTTGTTTTTATTTTTATTTTTGTGTGGATATGGTTTGCATGTTAAAATGTTTCTTTTGGGCTCTGGATTTCAGGAGGAAAGAAAAACTCTCCCAATTTATCCATATAGAGATGAACTTCTTAAGGCTGTAAATGATCACCAGGTTCTTCTCTTTTTCACTTTTCGTTTAGTTACTTTGTACAGTGTAAAACCCAACCAGAAAATTTAGGGATGTAAAAAGGTCACGCCGTGACCGGATATGTCACAGCACGGCCCTTGTGCCGGTCACGTGCCGTGACTTGTGTGTCCTGTGCCGTGACCATTTGCGTCACGTGACCATCCTTTGGAAAATTGGCACGGCACGGCATGAAAACTGGTCTGATTATGCACGGTACGGCACGTGGTTACGCGAACCACGCATGATCAGGACCGTTAGATCTTGATCTAATGGTGAATTTTGAATAAACTAACTTACATTACAAAAAAAATAGTTAAACGTGACCAAACTTGACCAGTCACGTTTGGACCCAACACGTGTGGTGCCGTGACTGTCCATCCCAATTTGGTCATGGCATGGCACGTAAAATCTGACTTGGTCACGGCACGATATGGTACGGTACGTATTTACATCCCTACCAGAAATCCTGAGCTATGTATTAGGCACAAAACCATTAATAAAGAAAAATGAAAAGCATGTTGATTAGTTGGACAGTGTGAGCCCAACCAGAAATCTTGAGCTATAAATTAGGCACAAAAACGTTAAAAGAAAAGAAAAAACATAGCATGTTGCAAGACTGATTCTACACTCCATACATTATAATGAAATTTCTTGAGTGAGGCTATGGTACTGTGCATAGCACATATTGGTCCGTATACGGATCAACATCTCCATTTTCAAAGTTCAAACAATTGATAGGTACTTGTAGATGAAATTTACATTTTTTAGAATTTTTACTATTTTTTTAGATAGGTAGAAAATTATTTGATCTAAAGATTCTAGACCATTCAAAAGTAGTGATTTTCTCCCTATCTAAAAACGTTGGTCAATAATTCTAAAAAAATGTATGCAAGTACATTTTCATATGGAAATCATGTTGAACAGTTCAAATCGACTATTTGAACTTTGAAAGCGGAAATATTGTTCCGTAGTACGGACCAATCCACGCTATGCTACCATATCGTCACTCAAGCTTTTTTATCTCTAGTTGCCTACTAAGCTTGTCATTATCTTCCTTCGGATAATGTACGTCGTAAATATTGCCTCTAATGAGCATGCATGATGTTTTTTTTGAAGGTCATAATTATTGTGGGAGAGACTGGATCTGGTAAAACAACTCAGATACCCCAATATCTGCACGAGGCTGGTTTCACAAAACAAGGCATGGTAAGTTCTTCATGTCTGTTGTTTCTAGTCTTTTTTGAGTATACTTTCTTTAATTCCATCGTTTGTTGTTTCAATCCGAAAACTTGGTTGTTTCAAATTTGTGCATGTGGAGCATTTTGGTGGCACAAGGGAATTAATTTCTGGAGCTGTTCTATGTTTGAAAAACCATCAATTTAAACCTAAATATGCGAAAATAAGTGTTGACCTTTTTTTATATTCAAATAGTACTAACCACTTTGCACGATTTATATGCTTCATACAGGTAGCATGCACACAGCCTAGACGTGTTGCGGCAATGAGCGTAGCTGCTAGGGTTGCTCAGGAAATGGGGGTTAAACTTGGCCATGAGGTTCATATCCTTCCCTCTGATATTATTTTTTAAATATTGTACCAAAATAAAATGATATTTAAATGTTACTGGAAACATGGCCTTTTTGTCCTATGTACTTATAAGTCCGGTTATATATTTCCAATCAACAGGTCGGATACTCTATAAGGTTTGAAGACTGTACATCAGAGAAAACCCTTGTTAAGTACATGACTGACGGCATGTTATTGCGTGAATTTCTTGGAGAACCTGATCTTGCAAGTTATAGGTAAATATGTACCTGATTTATCTTGCTCCAATTTTTAATTGGTGAACGTTTTGAATTAATAATTTTTTAACTCTGTTGGGTTTAAAATGACAGCGTTGTGATGGTGGATGAAGCACATGAGAGGACTCTTTCGACTGACATCTTATTTGGGCTGGTTAAGGTATATATATATTTAAATACGCTTATCAATTTAGTCTTGGGTTTTGGTCGAGGAAAAATGATTTTGCAATGCATTGAATGCTGACAACTATTCTCTTACTCTTGGTATGCTCTTCTGTGCCTAATTAAATAACTAAAACTAAGAAAAAATGAATTTATGTATATATATATATAGAGGTTGGCTACTCTACTTACATAAGCATATGAGGGCATATGCTTATAAGTCATTTTTGTGTTTTCGAAGTCCAAATAGCCGATCTGAAGCGCTCAACATGTTCTCCATATTAGAATGTGCTTGGAGACCAAATTTTACATTTTTTGGAATTTTTTTACTATTTTTTAGAATTTTTCAAAACAGTGTTTTTTAATATGTTTAAAAAATCTGAAAAACACTGTTTTGAAAAATTCTAGAGAAGTATCGACTATTTAGACTTTAAAAACGTAAAAATGACTTATAAGCATATGCCCTCATATGCTTATGTAAGTAGAGTAGCCAACCTCTCTCTCTCTCTCTCTCTCTATATATATATATATATATAATTTTTTTTTTTTAACTTTTGATATGCTGGTGAGAGTCAAAAACTGAAAAGCGGTAATGAAGTTATTAGCTTCTGTTTGATAGTTGGGGGTGTTATTTACAAATAACTAGAATTATATCATTTTTTCGGTGGGTTGGGGGGAGAGGGCGGGGAGCAAAAAGGTCTAGGTTGGAAAAAAGTAAAGCTGTTATTTTTGCAATATTCTTTTCAGAAATGCTATACTTGTCACCTCTTCCTTCTTTCATCTTTATCTCTTCATTTTATTAAATGTTACTTCATTTAGGATATATCTCGCTTCAGAACGGACTTGAAGCTGCTCATCTCGAGTGCAACTCTGGATGCTGAAAAGTTTAGTGATTACTTCGACTCAGCGCCAATTTTCAAAATACCGGGACGTCGGTTTTCCTGTAGAAATCCACTATACAAAGGCCCCAGAAGCCGATTATATTGACGCAGCCATAGTTACCGTTTTACAAATACACGTCACTCAACCTCCCGGAGATATCCTTGTTTTTCTAACCGGCCAAGAAGAAATCGAGACTCTAGATGAAATACTTAAACACCGTACCAGAGGTCTCGGTACGAAAATTTCTGAGTTGATCATTTGTCCCATTTATGCAAATTTACCAACTGAACTGCAAGCAAAGATATTTGAGCCCACACCTGAGGGGGCACGCAAGGTTGTGTTAGCTACTAACATAGCCGAGACATCTCTTACCATAGATGGGATTAAATATGTAGTAGATCCGGCTTTTGTAAGATTAAGTCGTACAACCCTCGTACCGGTATGGAGTCTCTGTTGATAAACCCTATATCTAAGGCCTCAGCGAACCAGCGGGCGGGTCGGTCGGGTCGTACTGGTCCAGGCAAGTGTTTCCGTCTATACACGGCCTACAACTATTTCCATGATCTTGAAGATAATACTGTACCAGAGATACAGCGTACCAACCTCGCAAATGTGGTTTTAACCCTAAAATCTCTTGGGATTCATGATCTGGTCAACTTTGACTTCATGGACCCACCGCCGTCAGAGGCACTGTTGCGGGCCCTAGAACAACTATTTGCTTTGAATGCATTGAATGTCAAGGGTGAGTTGACAAAAACGGGTCGAAGAGATGGCCGAGTTTCCACTGGACCCTATGCTTTCTAAGATGATAGTGGCATCAGAGAAGTACAAATGCTCTGACGAAATAATCTCTGTAGCGGCAATGCTGTCGGTCGGTACTCGATTTTTACCGGCCAAAGGAACAAGCAAGTGCATGCTGACAATGCACGCATGAATTTTAACACTGGAAATGTTGGGAGATCACATTGCATTATTAATGTATGATATATTCTTATATCTTGACTAAAGTTAGATTTCTAATTAAGCTATGTATTTCGGGTAATTAATTTCTTCTTTTCCTACTGTATTGTTTCAGGTTTACAACTCATGGAAAGACACAGATTTTTCGATTCATGGTGCTATTGAGAATTACATACATGTTACTAGTCCAACCCATATTTTCATTTTTATTAAGTTGCAGGAACGATTTATTCAGAATTACGATTATTAATAATTTTTAGCTTGGGTGTACTGCAGGTAAGGAGCATGAAAAGGGCGCGGGATATTCGTGATCAATTGGAAGGGCTTCTAGAAAGAGTCGAGATTGAGATTAGGACAAATCTCAACGACCTAGATGCTATTAAAAAGTCGATCACTTCAGGTACAGTCAGAAACACAGAATTCTGCATCTTTTTTTTAATGTGATTTTGACATAACATAGGGATGTAATACGTGCCGTGCTGTGACTTGGGTCACGTGCCTTGACCAAACCAAATTTTTTCCTCTTTCCGTGCCGTGACCAAAATCAAAAGATGGTCACATCACGCTAATGGTCATGGCACGTTAGTTACGTCGTGACCACCCTATGCGCACTCAAAGTCACCTGACCCCCTATACACGCTCACCTGGGGTGATTCACCCGCCTTATTTATTTTTCCAAAATTTTCAATTTTATTTAAAATTCACCATCATATCTCTTGACTCGCGTGACCACATGCCGTGCTGTGCCA